>JALGBA010000480.1:0-373194 GCA_023970755.1 Azemiops feae | reverse complement strand
TCTCTCTCTCTCTCTCTCTCTCTCTCTCTCTCTCTCTCTCTCTCTCTCTCTCTCTCTGTGTGTGTGTGTGTGTGTGTCTGTCTGTCTGTATATCTATCTATCTATCTATCTCTATCTTTCTATCTATCATTTTATTAAAAGAAGTTTTAAGAGAATAAGAACAATACAAATCTTGAAAGAAAGTAAAGTAATAAGTAAATACACCTCACAGAGTTGTTGTGGTGGTGGAAGGTATGTTGGATATGTTGGTCACCTTGAGTTATTTGTAAAAATAATAAAAGGTGGGGTGCAAAGAAATAAGGTGCAAAGAAAAGAAGGGAAGGGAAGGAAAGGGGGATGGAAAGGGAGACAGGGAGGAGAAGAGAGAAGAGGGAGAGAGAGGGGTGAAAAGGGAAGGGAAAGTTATAAAGAAGCAGTTTCTGATATTAATAGGAGTTACATTTATATTTTCCCCTCTTTTTCTATGGTTGCAATATAATTTCCTTATTTCCATTGTCTATTGTTTCTAATCATCAAACTTATAAATCACAAGTTCATTTTTTTTCCAGCAAAAAGTCCGTAAGTAGTTTCCAGTCACTGATAAATGTCATTATTGTCCGTTCTTAACTAGAGAAGTCAATTTTACCATTTCTGCTAATTCTGACATCTTCATCAGCCATCCTTCCATTTTGGGTATTACAGAGACTTTCCATTTTTGTGCATATAATCTTGCAGCAGTGATCGTATATAAAAACAGTCTTCCATAACTCTTTTCTAAGTCACAACAAGAAAAGTCCTGGTTTCAGTTGAATATTTACCTTTAAAATTCTTTGTATCACTATGTGTATTTGAACCAAAATTGTCTGGCTTTTTTACAAACACACCAGACATGATAAAATGACCCTTCATTTCCAACATAAATGTGTATATTCTAGATTTTTTTTGGGAGTCATGTATCAGTGGTGCATAATTTTAAAAATTTCCCTTTTAAAATGTTTTTATAAAGAAACCCTTACTGTACATGATGTTTGAATTGAGATATATTGTCATATCATGATCCTATTCACATTGACATCTCTCTGGGCTTATATATATATATTGCATGCCTGCAGATGCCTATTGCAGTCTAATCTAATGCATAAGGGTTGAAGGTGGGATTTTTATTAGACTGTATACATTCATATAAATCTACTCTGTGTTAGTGTCACAGGTTTTTATATATTAATTTGTCCATGTTTTCTCCTTTTACATAGATTAATAGGGGGGGAAACTTCTTACCAGAAAATTTACATCCATTTGTAATTCTCAATTTTGTCCAATGAATAGGATGAAGGGTCCTTGATGCTCACCGAGTTTGATTGTTTTCTTGCAGACGTTTCATTACCTAAACTGGATAACATCATCAATGCTAGTAAGGAGAGGGGTTTGTTCTGTTTAGTGGTTTGCCCTGTCAATATTGGTGAAGGTAGACTTAGAGATTGGTTGGTTGGCAGTTTCTTGGTTGGGGTATTATTTACTTCTTGAACAAGGGAACAAAAAGACCAAAACACTTCCCCACTAGCAATGTACCCAGATGAGCATGGATTAACTCCAAGATGACCATCAGACCAACAATCAAGAAGTAAACAATACCTCAACCAAGGAACTGCCAAACAAGCTACTACAGAATAGATTAGAACATAGAATAACAGGGTTGGAAGGGACCTTGGAGATCTTCCAGTCCAACCCCCTGCTTAAGCAGGAGACCCTATACCTTTGCAGACAAATAGCTTTCCAGTCTCTCCTTAAAAGCCTCCAACGATGGGGTACTCACAACTTCTGAAGCCGAAGTGTTCCACTGGTTAATTGTTCTTACCAATAGGAAATTTCTCCTTAGTTCTACATTGTTTCTCTCCTTGATTAGTTTCCATCTGTTGCTTCTTCTCTTGCCTAACAGTAAACAGTGCAACCAAAGAAACTCTAAGACCACCCTAGGGCAAGCCACCAGAATATAAACAAACCTCACAGGGCTGCTTCCAAATAGCCTCTCCTAGGACACTAATCCAAGGGTACTGATCGGGTAAGCACCTAATCAGATTCCTAGATCAATGCTGACAAAAGGCAAGAAGCAGAAAAGATTAGGCAGGAGTATATGTCCATGTTTGTGCCTACACATATTATTCAGTGGAAAACCAAAACTGTGAAAAAGAACACCTTTTTTAGTACAACATGACAGGTCATTATGAAGTGTTATACAACAATGTGACATGTCAGGATGATAAAAGACTTTATGAAATCTAAAACAAGAGAGAGAGAAAGGGAAAGCGAAAGAGATACAGCCTCTTGGCATCTGGGAAAGTCACTAAATCATCACACAATTCTCCCAGCCTGTACTAATAATGTTAGCAATGTTAAGAAGGATCACTGTCATTGGCTGTAGTTCAGTTGGCAAAAAGGACAAACTGTGTGTAAATTACTTTTCCTAACACCTTGGGAAGCATCAGCTATTGTAAAAAAAACAAAGAAAGGGAGGAACTGCTCCTTGAGATTGCACAATTATGCAGGCTATATAGTATCTCATTGGCAGGACCCATTAAAAAAGCAACAGTTCTGAATATAGAAAGGATTCTGGTCAGTTCCAGCATATCCATCGAGCCTGACAAACCTAGTCTACCTGCTGAATAATTCAGGAGAGAGAAAGATTTTATTCCTGGTAGACCCATGTAGTTGACTCATGAGAATAGAATTATGAGAACAGACAGATGTCCAAAAAACCCTACCAAGAATAGAATTCTACTTGAAGGAGAGTTTGCCTTTTAAACATCATACTTAAAAGTTCATACTGTTTATGTGTCTTTCTAGTATAACAACTTTAATTGATTTATGATTACCTTGTACACTACATTGTGAAATAAGTTAAAATTTTATTTCTGTTGCTTTTATTACAAAGATTGATTGATTTCCATAATGTTAGTGTTAACACTTAGCAACCAAATGGATCTCCTCTAGGATGTTCTGTAAGGATGTCCCTCCAGATCTTGTAGTAGGGCAACCACCACCAGTCAAGTCTATTCATCTTGCTGCTGGTTATCTTCTCTTTCTTTGCAATTTTCTCAGAATTATCTCAGTGGAACTGGGTATTCACATAATGTGACCAAAATATGATAATTTGTGCTCAGTCTTGTTTCAGGTGAGAACCATAGATTAATTTGTTCTATAATCCATTAGTTTGGGAAGGGTGGTTTTGCTTTCCATGATAATATCAGGATTACAATCTCCTTCAATCCCCCAAAACATTAATTTCTCTTTCTCTCCTGCTTCTTCAAAGTCCAAATTTCACATCCATTGAGTGTCCCAAGAATATCTGGCTTGCATGATTCTGATCTTTGTAGACATAAGTATTTCAATATCTTTTTCAAGCCTTCATTGCTACCGTTCCAAATGTTACTCTGCAGGATATTTCTTAATTGTTGGTTCCTTCATTGTTCATGGTTGATCATAAAAGGCAAAAGCCATCTACTGTACCAGTATCTTTATTACCACTTCTAAGGCTGATTGCTATATGTGTTATAGCTTGATTGTCCTTATCAAGGAAAAATCTGCAGCATCTACAATACTTATATGATTGAGTACAACATGCTTGTCTTCTGTGAAATTCTGATGTATTAGATTTCTCTTTCCCACCAGTAGGTGGAGATATCAGAAGTACATCCGGGAATATCAGAGAATATCTAGTCCCATGGGCAAGTGACCTTGTTCCGTGTCTTCAGTTAAGGAAAGGAAACTGAGAAAAATCAGTACCAAATTAAGGAATTCAGTTTGTTATTCCAACTTTAAAAACACAAATAATATTCACTAATTGAAGATATTTGCAAAGGAAGTATTGTTAAATGTTATCTTACCTGGAGAGAGGAATTGTTTCTTTGTATATTGACTTCAGCATAACTTTGAAGCACGACTGTAAAAATCTCTTTATTCATAGTTCTCATGTCTGGCAAGCAAACAGTGCTTTTCCCCTGTGGAATTTTTCTGTACATTACTGTCATAATTGCCTATGCTACTAAAAACACCAAAAGCAATATTGCAGAAGATAATTTATTAATTTTTTATGCAGATTAACTGGATAAATAATTACTTGCAAAATTGTGCAGAAGCTATATTAAATTGCTCAGTGGGTAAATTTGACACTGTTTGTCTTTCTCTTCTCAAATTATTAAGCCTCCACTTATGAGTTTCTGGTTTGTAAAATGCTTAATATTTTTATGGTATGTCATTTTAACTTTGAATTATCAGCTAGATTAATTGACAGGGATAAACTTTATTTAAGGTATTCCAACTGTGAGAGATTACAGTCGTGAGAAGGAGGGCAGGTGGGAGGGAGGCCTCAATGATGAATGTTCAAAAGCGCATTTTTGCCCTTCATAATCATCAACAGTGAATTGCTTCTGAAATACTAAGTCACTGTTCAATTCATTTCTATGCAAACCAGAAGTAGAAAGATTGTGATTTTTTAATGTCAAAATGGCTTATGATGGATCACTGCTTTGGTTTCATACCCAGACAGGGCAAAGAAACAAGAAGGACAATAGCAGAGAAAAAAGATAAGAAAAACAAAATGGAATTTTGAACAAGATTGCTGAATGGTATAAAATAAAACTACCCTAACGTGAATGTTATAAAATGAAGCAATATAATTCTTAGCTTTATACCATACATTTGAGGGGCTCATATAGACAGTAAGTCTCCTTTGTATACAGGTACTAAATTTTCACAGCATCTAAAATGAAATCAAAATGAGACTGAAGTATTTGATTAAATTCCTTAGTGCACAATACAAAACATCATGTTTAAGTAACAGAAACAAAGGAAATTTTGAACACCACATGAAGCTATCCTGTATGAGAGCAAATTACTAAGCAATCTAATTAGCATTGTTCGTTCTGAGATTGAGTAGCTCATCAAAATGGTTTTGTTTCCTCAGATAAAATCACTTGGAAGTTTCATTGATCCAGAATGTAATGGCATGAGCATTTATGGGTTTATCTCATATTGCTCATTTGACACATACACTGTTTACCTTTGGCTTCCAGGTTCATTTTGCATTGTGAAATGATAATGCTATTAGGCCTGGATATTTTATAAGACCACCTTTCTACAACTGTCTCTGCCTATCTGGTAAATCCAATAAGGTTGACATGCTCCAGGTCCAGAGCATGTCCCATCAGACATGTTCCGGACACGACATGATAGCAGTGTTCCAATATCTCAGGGGCTGCCATAAAGAAGAGGGAGTCAGGCTATTCTCCAAAGCGCCTGAAGGCAGGACAAGAAGCAACGGATGGAAACTAACCAAAGACAGAAGCAACCTAGATCTAAGGAGAAATTTCCTGACAGTTAGAACAATTAATCAGTGGAACATCCTGCCTCCAGAAGCTGTGAATGTTCCAACACTGGAAGTTTTTAAGAAGAGACTGGACAGCCATTTGTCTGAAATGGTATAAGGTTTCCTGCCAGAGCAGGGGATTGGACTAGATGACCTCCAAGGTCCCTTCCAACTTTTTTATTATTATTATTATTATTATTATTATTATTATTATTATTATTATTATTATTATTATTATTATTATTATTATTATTATTATTATTATTATTATTATTATTATTATTATTATTATTATTATTATTAATAATTATCCAATACTGTCATCCTGCAAGAACTCGCAGATGTGTCTTCTCTGTGGCAAACCGCTGCCCTTTAAAATAGCATTTCTCCTGAAATCCACAAGGCTCCAGATTTGATTTTCTTCAGAAAAAGCTTTGAGGATTTGGCTTTTTGAGTAAGCCTTGAGAAAGGTTCATTGGTAAACCCATTTGGTACATATATGTTGTTTTGCATTGTTTTTTCCCAGTGTGGGTGGTTTAGAATTTTCTTGCCGTTGACTGTGCTTCATTCCATATCATTGAAACTATCGTAGTTATCAAAGAAAATAGAGATCAATAGCCCTACCTGTGTGAAAATTCTTTTCTTAGTTTTACAAGACATTTTCTTGGAGGAGTCAATATGTAAAATTCTTCTTTCAACCAATTGTCCAATTGCTTTTACTTAAAAACATTTCTCTCTCCACTCTTGCAGGAGTTATTTGTCCTATATTTTTTGTTTGAAAGTGTCTATATCAAACTCTCTGTATATAACTGATGAGGCATTTAGAGACATGGGAGAAGGTTTGAATAAGCAAGTCACTACACAATGTTAAAATTGAAGTTTTTGAGCCATTCACAAGGGCAACCATTTGAGAATGAATTGCAGCAATCAAATGTCAAAATAAGACATAAGGGGAAAATACCCAGTAGTTGTAGTATTGAAGTGGCAGTTATTAGCAACTAAAGACTTATTTATGCTATTTTGAACGATAATTTAAAAAAGCTTAAAAGTTGAAACACCTCAAATGCTTTGGAAACTATTTGTCTTTCCTGCCATATTTTGAAATTTAAAAAGAGTTTGAAACTTTTCAGGATGCATGTTCAGAAGATATCTAGCTGCATGATAGCTATAGCACTTAGACTTATATACCCCTTCACAGTGCTTTACAGCCCTCTCTAAGTGGTTTACAGAGTCAGCATATTGCCCCCAACCATCAGAGTCCTTATTTTACCCAACCTGGAAGGATGAGTCAACCTTGAGCCGGTCAGGATTGAACTCCAGGCTGTGGGCAGAGGCCTTCCATGGATCCAAGGTCAGTAAAATGAGGACCCAGGTTGTTGGGGGCAATATGCTGACATTGCATATTGTAAACCACTATGCTTTAAAAGTACTGTGGGGCAGTATATAAGTCTAAGAGATATTGCTACTACAAAAAAAATACCAGAAGGGTGGGAGTCACTCTGATCTACCCCAGATTCTTGGAGTAGAATTCAAAGTACCAGATATATCGTATAAAGGCCATATGGTTTAGGTCCTAATTCCTTGAGGATATATATGGACTCACAAGGATCTGCCTATCTATGTGTAGATGCAAATACAGGTTGAGAGAGAGAGAGAGAGAGAGAGAGAGAGAGAGAGAGATGTCATAGAGGCAACCCTATGAAACAACTTGTCTCTGAGACCAGGTTGGTCCTACCCTTCTAACTCTTGGAAAAAAGGTAAAACAATTCTTTTCCACAGAGAATTTGGGGATGTTATTATGGGCAGAAGGCTAGTTTTTACTTGTGTTGCTGTTGTTGTTAAGCTTTTAGGATTGGTCCCTTTTATGGATTTTAGATGTAAGTGAATCAGAATCTAAATTATAAGTTATGTAAATTATATAATAAATATCTGACAGACTAGTGACTTGCTGGCACACAGTCTTTTATGAGAAGTCATTTTTTAAATATTTCAAGTCATTTGATTGTGTATAGCATTTTATTTCATCTTCAGCACTGCTTCCGAATACTCCAGGTGGTGTTTAGAATAGTGATGATAATAATGAGATCGAAGTAACAACAATGACAATATGGGAAACATCTTTTCCATCCTGAATCCTGCTGCAATAACCAGCTGGCAACAAATTGGGAATCGATAATAAATAGCACATGGCTTTCCATTATGCCAAACAATTGGGAAATCTTTTCTATCTGTGCCTAAAGGTTGCATTGCTGACTCAAGACTTGAACTAGTCAAACAAGACAGAAGTTTATCAAATTTCTCCTCCTTTTCTGGCTCCAGATCAACAATCCCCTTATTACAAATTTGAATTGTCTAATTTTGGCTTTATCAGATACTACAAATGTTGGCAATATTTATATACCTGAATATCTGTGAACATCTGCTTTATTAAGATTCATGAGCAGAAACAGTTACTTAAAATAATCCTGAGATTTAGCATGTGTTTCTCAAACTACAGATTTGTAGTCAAATAATTAAGAATGTATTCTTGAAAGCAACATTTAAAAAAGAAGAAAATAATCTTTTACACTAAGTTACTTGAAATTTGCATTAGCATGTTAGTTCCACAGAGTTAAAAATAATCTATTATGCTGAAGCTTCTCTAAGCTAATGAAAAGTGTGACTGTTGTTAACCAAGCTAAATTGACATTTTCATGACTCTCCATACTGGTAGTTCTTGTTTAGGAACCACAATTGGAAATTAGCAATTCAGTCTTTAAGCAAAGTGGTTGCTAAGTGAAACCATAACTGTGCTTATGATCTTACTTCAGTTCTTCTTTGCTTTACAGACCTGCAAAGATAATAAATACAAGGAATGGTTGCAAAGTTACTTTTTCATCACCTTCATAACTGTGAACAGTCACTATGCAAACAATCACTAAGCAAGGACCACCTGTATACAGTATTTTTGCCATGCAATTACCTTATTTTAATGAAATTGTCCCTCTTCTGTCTACATTAATCAATGGAATATCTACAGAAATATGGCAAGTGATAGAAGAAGCATATGTAATGGTTTTAACCAACTCTGCCAGCGAATTTGGAGAATGATACAGTCAGTCTGTGTCATGTCAGTCTGTATCATATCATGATACAGTCAGTCTGTTAAGTTATTATTTAGTGTATGGCAAGTCTGTGTAATAATACCAATGAAAGGAGATATAATAGTCTGTGCAAAATGGGATTTCTGCATGGAAAGGAAGATGCCAGATGTTCAAGTTGGTTTTAGAAAATCTAGGAGAATAAGAAACATTATTGTTGATAAACTCTGGATCAGGGGTCCCCAACCCCCCAGTCCATGGACCAGTACCGGGCCATAGCATGCCAGCAAACGGTCCGCACAAACAAGCAAAGCCCCATCTGTGGGATTCAGGCAGCACACAAAACCATGCACTCTCTGGTCCATGGAAAAACCTTTCTCCACGTAACTGGTCCCTGGTGCTCAAAAGGTTGGGGACCTCTGGATAACTGTAAAGTCAAAGAATACCCCCCTCCAAAAAAAGGTCAGTATGTGCTTCAATGAATATAGATTGTGTTGACCACATCAAGTGACACCTGGACTAGTTCCTGCAGTTTTTCTGGCTAGATTTTTGGAAGTGGGTTGCTACTGCTTTCTTCCTAGGATGGAGAGAGAGTAACTGGCACACAGCTATCTTCGTGTCTAAGGAGAAACTAGAAGTCACAGTTTTTTTGGTTTCTAGCCTGCTGCCTTAACTATTACACCAAATTGCTTTGTCTACAATGGAACATGGCAAAACACATGGCCTCCAGATTGGCAAAGGAGTGGAAAAGAAGGTAATAAAACTCTTCCCTTACTTATTCAAGCTATATGCTGGAATATATAATCTGGAAACTGCTTTAGAAGATGAGTGTAATTTTAAAACTAAAGGAAGAATATTCAATAACCTGCACTATGCTGATCAAGCTAAAAATGCAAATGATTTGGAGCATAAATAAAGTTAAGGAGCAAAATGAAAAAAAAATGGGATTAAAAAGAAGACCAAACTAATGACAACTAGCCTTAGAACTGGTAATGAAGATGTGTTGGCTAGCTTCTATGTTTAGGATTGATTGTCACCTGTAAAGAAACAATCAATCAAGAAACACACTTTGGACTAGCATTTAGAGGAATAACAATGGAAAAGGTATGCAAATGTTGTGATGTATCCACAGTATATCTACAAAGATCAGAATCATGATGGCAATGGTTTTCCTTTGATAATGGAAATAAAAGTTGGATTTTGAAAATGCAGGATAGGAAAAGCATCCATGCTTTTGAATTTTGTTGTTGAAGGATTTATTTTAGACCCATTATGTGAAGACCTAGTTCTCTGAAGAAGGCTATAATACTGGGAAAGGTGGAAAGAAAGAGAAAAGAAGGTGGCCAGAAGCCAGATGGATGGATCCAATTATAGCACTAATGGGTATATCATTGGAAGAGCTGAAAGATCAGGTTGGGGATAGATCATCCTGGGAAAAAAATATTTATGTGGTCTCTAAGATTCAACACTTACCTGATGATACATAATCAATGAATCTGGACTATACTATAATATTTGGGAAACTGTGTGTTAGTCACTTTTGACTGTGCATCACTGCCAAGTGGATCAAATAAGTTAATTGCTACTCACAAGATTAATAAGGGAATATCAGAACCTTCTTTGCTCTTTAAAATCTGAATTTCCACATTCTTTGCAATATTTATATCCTATTGTCCCAGTCGTATTACTCCAAATGACTTAGGAAGAAAACCAGTTTATACCCAACAAATGTTGTTGGCACTCAGCCACTCTTAAAGCTGTTTCTTGCCTGGATCCTAATTATTTTCAGTGGCTTCTGCTTCTGCGCTTGCTGCCCTGTTGTGTCCTTGCCTGAAGATCATTCAGGAACAACATTCACTAGTTTCTTCCTCTGAGGTGACTGGAGAACAGGTGACTTTAGTGGAAAAACCTTGGCTCATTTTTACACAGTCCTGTTACTTGTCACAAAGTAAGTAAGAAAGAAATGTCATTTTCAAGTAAGCGTAGGGGGAAAAGAACAATCTGAGTGTTGTCCAAAACTTGTGTCTGGAATTGTTGCCATCTGATTCTTGGTCCTAGCTGTAGAGCTAGCCTTATCTGTGCAGCAAGGGAAAACAGTATGCTGCCCGGAGTTACTTTGGGGAAAGTTGGGTGGCAAGCAAGCAAGCAAGCAAGCAAGCAAGCAAGCAAGCAAGCAAGCAAGCAAGCAAGCAAGCAAGCAAGCAAGCAAATAAATAAATAAATAAATAAATAAATAAATAAATAAATAAATAAATAAATAAATAAATAAATAAATAAATAAATAAATAAATAAATAAATAAATAACCAGTTTTACTTACTAATTCTGCTCTATATGGGACTTTGCTTCAGGAAGCACAATGTCTCAAGCCCTCATTCTTTGATCTCCCAAGGTAAACTATTCTGTTCTTTTGGATTTTCTCTCCTCCAGAAATTCATTGAACTTAGCTCACTCCCAAAAGCCTGATTCATTTTCAGGTAAACAAACTTTTGTCCGTTTATCTATAGTGATATTGTTGGGATACTATAATAACTCTGCAAGGAATGCAGTTCAATTGCCTCTTTAAAACTGAACTAAGATGCTGACAACTCTTCCACAGGATAGTGTATTATCTTTTCTAGTTGTTAAATTTATTCCTGAATTTACTCCCACGATGGACTACAGAGTATTTTTTTTTCAAATAAAATTTGATGATGTAAACCGTCCAAATTGGTGGTCTCGTTTCTAGATTGGTATCCAAACTGCTATCCAAGATGAAGTGTCACATTGTCATTTTAACTTAACCAGTTGCATGTGGGGCCCAGAATGTTAAGCAACTTATGTTTTACAGCACAGTGGATGGATGGATCCATCAAGGTGGTGTCTCATAACCGAATCTTAGCAAGCTTGTAGACCTTCTCTAAGATAAAAAGTTTTATTACTATAATAACAAACTAGTACTCTGTGAACTGCAGTAAGCCTGTCATATATCCCATATAATATTAAATGCTGTAGTATTATTGTTTAGTTATTTATGTGAACCAAAATATATGACACCACTAAAATAGAAGAGGAAGTATGAGGAGGTTTAAGGAAACTCCAAAGTTTGAAGTTGCAATTGAATTTGTTAAAAACTGCTGAAGGAAGGAATATGCTTAGCAAGCATACAGTTCTGATTGGCCCCTGGAGAAAAAGTGAGAAAGTCTGGAAAGAAATAATGGAATGGAGCATCTAGAATACTAAACAGCAGGATCCCCCAATATGGTATTTTGCTTCACTTCTCATTGATCACTGTTGAAGAGGATACCCCAAACTTCAGATAATTAGAGGATTCTACATGTGGGCATTCTATTGATCATATAGTAGACATATTGTCAATGTGAATTATTAAACTTTCCGGTACTATAGAGGAGGTTGGATAATGAGGATTTTTTCCGCCCCCATACTAAGATGCTTGTTTTTATTCAGACTGCAAACCCAGAAACACTTTTTAATAAATCCAGTGGGGCTTGCCTTTGAATAGACATCAAATTTGATTGGAAGTGCAGCTGTTAGCTATTGATAGAAATACCGTATAAGCCCTTAGGAGAAAAGTCAAATATTTAATGTAGTCATTGACATTAAAACAGAAAAGAACATGAATTAAAATTAATAATCAATTAAAAATATACAAATTAAAATCATATTTCTGTGCAGTCAAAATATAACGCCTAAAATTTGTCCATTTCAGACATTATTATGAAGGTAGAAGTGGTAAACACATAGTCCAAAAATGTCATAGATATTTATGTATTGTCATCATAGAATCCTGATGAATATATTGAAGAAGGTCTAAACAGACAGGACAGAATGCTGCTTACAATTCCACCTGAAATATTTTAATAGCCTAGATCTCTTAGCCTCTGGGGATCAAATGACTTAATGTCTAGTTTATTTAAGGCCAGTCCTTCATGAATTATTTGCTTGGATGGAGACTTACTAGTAAAATTTTGCTCTTAGCCAAAATGTGTTTCTTTTATATTCACTCATAACCATATTTTGGACTCAAAATTCAATAATTTAGCCACTTGCCTGTTATAACTACTCTAGCTAGAAAAATGTATGAAGATCCCAACTGAAGGATTTACACTGATTTGGAAGCTGGAAACCACTTTAACTCCCCCTTGCAAGCAGAACCCCAGTCATGCTAATTTTTGATCAAGCAGAAGAAGAAAAAAGGAGATCACTGAATTAGTGCATGCCTAAGCTTATATATCTCTTTATAAAGAAGAGAAGGCTTGAGGCTATAGTGAGGTGAGAGGTGCCCCAAGGCTCTGTTTTAGGCTCAGGACTCTTCAACATCTTCATCAATGATTTGGATGAGGGGATAGATGGGGAACTCATCAAATTTGCAGACAACACCAAGCTGGCAGGAATAGCCAACACTCCAGAAGATAGGCTTAAGATACAGAAGAATCTTGGCAGACTTGAACATTGAGTGCTATCTAACAAAATGAAATTCAATGGTGAAAAAAGTAAGGTTCTACATTTAGGCAAGAAAAATCCAATGCACAGGTACAGTATAGGTGGTACCTGGCTCAATAGTAGTAACTGTGAGAGGGATCTCGGAGTCCTAGTGGACAATCACTTAAATATGAGCCAGCAGTGTGCTGCAGCTGCCAAAAAAGCCAACACAGTGCTAGGCTGCATTAACAGAGGGATAGAATCAAGATCATGTGAAGTGTTAATGCCACTTTACAATGCCTTGGTAAGGCCACACTTGGAATACTGCATCCAGTTTTGGTCACCGCGATGTAAAAAAGATGTTGAGACTCTAGAAAGAGTACAGAGAAGAGCAACAAAGATAATTAGGGGACTGGTGGCTAAAACACATAAAGAATGATTGCTGGAATTGGGTATGTTTAGTTTAAGGAAGAGATGGACGAGGGGTAACATGATAGCAGTGTTCCAATATCTCAGAGGTTGCCACAAAGAAGAGGGAGTCAAGCTGTTTTCCAAGGCACCTGAAGGCAGGACAAGAAGCAATGGATGGAAACTAATCAAAGAGAGAAGCAACCTAGAACTAAGGAGAAATTTCCTGATAGTTAGAACAATTAATCAGTGGAACAACCTGCCTCCAGAAGTTATGAATACTCCAACACTGGAAGTTTTTAAGAAGAGACTGGACAACCATTTGTCTGAAATGGTATATATAGGGTTTCCTGTCTGGGCAGGGGGTTGGATTAGAAGACCTCCAAAGTCCCTTCCAACTATTGTTATTGTTATTGTTGTTGTTATTATTGTTATTGTTATGTATTAGTTGATTCTTGAGGTCTGTTATAAGGAACGGTTAACTGATGCTTTTGTTTGAATGATAGACTGACTGTCTGTATAACTTTAAAGCCTTTGTTTTAGGCGGGAATGAGTACTTTAAATTGATTGGCCGCTGCCTAGTGGTGGTCCATATAAATATGAGTCAAGCAGCTGCTAGAGTTGCTTCTGTGAGAACTAAATAAAGAGCTATTATTTCTACAACGTGTCTTCAATGCCTTGCTGTTCCCACTATACAACAGTGGCGACGAAGGTGGGATTATGCTGCTAGGAGGAAAAGAGCTGAGTCACTAAGGGGTAAGACCAGGCATCAGCGCCCTGGTTAGAACCACGTTACCCCCTTCTGCCTGCCAGTACGCAAATGCTGGAGGTAACACCTTCCTTGGGACCCGTCCCTAGGAACCTCACAGAAGCCCTAGCAGCATAAGGCATTGGAGATGCTGTAATAGCCTAACTATGGCCAAAGTCGGCAAGCTTTCCAAGTTCGACGTGACGCACCCCGAACAATGGAGTTCATACATCTCAAGAGTAGAAAACTATTTCAGAGCGAACCAGGTCAGAGAAGATAATTTAAAAGCTGCAACCTTGTTGTGCATGTGTGGCCAAGCCACCTTTGATATAGCGGAGAACCTAGTCGCTCCTGCTTCCTTGGAGTCAGTCATTTTCGCTGACTTGAAACGAAGGCTCAAGGAGCACTTCGAACCGAGACTGTCAGTTATTGCATATAGACATGCAGCGTGAACAGCAGCCAGGTGAAACCATTGCTGAATTCGTGGCCGCCCGACGCCAAGCGTCCTGGCTCTGCAATTTTCCCGACCTAGAGGACCGGCTACGGGACCGACTGGTATGTGGCCTGAAAAGCAGGGACTTACAGCAGAGGCTGTTCGCTAAAGAAACCCTGACCTTCCAGGATGCCCTGAAAGAGGTGATGCCAGAAGAGGCCGCAGGTGGGGCCGTCAAGGCTTTACATCCCTCAAAGCATTCCCCCAGCCAGACGGCTGTGCATCATGAAGAGTCAGAGAGAACCGAAGACCCAGATGTAGAAATTGAGATCGACCGGGTGCAGAAGTTCCCAGAAAGAAGGCAGCGGCTGCTTGACAAGGCAGCCTTCTTCCCTAGCTGTCAGGGCTGCGGGGGTTGACACCAGTGCTCAGAATGCTGGTTCCACAAAGCTATGTGCCGAGCATGTGGCAAACAAGGCCACATCACTGTCGTCTGTAAAGGTCACCAGAGGGAACCTCAATGCGACGACTTCCCCAGGAGAGGTAATGGGGCCCCGGGGCAGAATAGAGTAGGATTTTGCTCCAGAAGAAGGAGCATTCACAGAACTGGAGCCCATCACCCCCTAAAGGAAAAGCTTAGACTAAAGGTCAAGCTACAAGGAGTTCCATGCACCATGGAACTGGACACTGGGTCAGCTGTGTCTATAATGTCTTACAAGACTTTTAACTATGTTTGCAGGAATGGCGGGAAATGAGTCAGGCTCAAACCGTCCGATTTAAGTTTGACAGACTTTCAAAATTCCTGTGTAGCGGTTAAAGGAGAAGCTACGCTTAAAGTGAAATTCAAAGAGTTTGAGGGTCCCCTCAACATCGTGGTGGTGGAAGGCCAGCAAACAAGCCTGATCGGCTTAGACTGGTTTGATGCCCTGGGCATCCATGTGACTGGCATCAACAGAACCCAAACAGCAAATTTGGCAGCTGTTTGCCAGGAGTTTGTGGACATGTTCAGTCCCAAATTAGGGAAATACAGAGGAGCACTAATTGCTCTCCACCTTGATCCAACCGTGGCCCCAATCAGAGTAAAGCCTCGTAGAGTGCCTTTTGCCCTGAAACCTAAAATTGATGCAGAGTTAGACAAGCTCGTTCAACAGGGAGTCTTACAACCCATTGACAGCTGTGTGTGGGAAACCCCCATAGTTACACCAGTCAAGCCTAATGGAGAGGTGCACATCTGCGCTGATTATAAGTGCACTATTAATAGGGCACTGCAGCAGCATGCATATCCGGTACCTGTGGTTAGCCACATTCTGGCATCCTTACAAGGGGGTTGAATATTTGCAAAGCTGGACCTGGCACAGGCTTACCAGCAACTGCCGGTGGATGACGCCTCAGCTGAGGCTCAAACGATAGTTACCCATAGAGGGGCATTCAAGGTAAAGCGCCTGCAATTTGGGGTTAGTGTAGCCCCAGGGATCTTTCAGAGTGTGATGGAACGCACGTTAAAAAATATTCCAGGTGTGTGTCCTTATTTCGATGATGTTTTAATTGCTGGAGAGTCAGCAGAGATACTTGCAGAACGCTTAAGGGCTGTTCTTCAGCATTTCCGCGAAGCGGGGCTGAAGCTCAAAAGGGAAAAATGTCAAATAGGAGTCAGCTCCACAGAGTTCCTAGGTTTCCGAACAATGTGAGCTCCCTTAGCCTCTGGTGTTGTGAGAGTGTTTTTTTAAATATATATATATATATATATGTAGGTCTTTGGTAATTCGGGTTTTCTCCCGTGTAAAATTGAAAGTGTCTTGGCAACGTTTCGACGAAGTCCCATTCGTCATCTTCAGGCTGGTGTCTTCGGCTTCGTCCTTCTAGGAGCAATGTGTGATCGCAGCTGTTTCTTCCTTTTAACTGCCAGTGGAGGTATGAGCTGATTGGATGGGAGCTTGGCTGTGTTCTGATTGGGTGGAGGTGTGTTCTGATTGGTTAGGGGCTTGGCTGTGCTCTGATTGGATGGGGGCTTGGCTGTGCTCTGATTGGATGTGGGTGTGCTCTGCTTGGGTGGGGGCCCTGTTGTGCTAGGATTAGTCTGAGTTGCAGGGGAATTTGAGATGGAGAGCTGCATTGCTGTAGTTTGGCTTCGCGTTCGTGGTCGTGCCACATCTTCAGGGTGGGTGTCAGTTTGCTTCACGTATGGAATGGAGGGGTTTAAAATGGCCAATGATGCAGCTGTGGTCTGGTTTCTGGTCCGCGGTCGTGCCTCATCATCGGTGCGGGTTTGAGTCTGCTTTTTGCGTGGATGTGTGGTGGTGACATCATGTGTGGTCTTCGTGAGTGTGGGTCCAGTGTCGCTCCTTGTGCTAGGGATTCGTCTGTCAATAAGGCTGGGTTTCCAAATGGCTGGTAGGCGAGAGGTATCATCTCGTTTATTCATGCTGTGTGGGCGTTTTTCTATCTCGATGGCTTCTCTGATTATTCTGTTGTTAAAGTGTTCAGTTTTGGCAATAGTTCTGGTATTTTTAAAGTCAATTTTATGTCCTGTGGCTTTGATGTGTTGGACCAGGGAGGAAGTTGGTTCCTCTTTTCTGACTGAGTTCTTGTGTTCTTCAATGCGTGCGCTTATTCTTCTGTTGGTTTGTCCGATGTATGTGGTGGGGCAGGCGGTGCATGGGATTTCATATACTCCTTGATTTTCTAACTCAGTTTTGTCTTTGGGGTTTCTTAGGATGGTAGATATTTTTCGGTTTGTGCAGAATGCTGTCTTGATGTTGTGTTTGTGGAGGATCTTGCTGATTTTGTCTGTGGTGCCTTTTATGTATGGGAGGAGGGCTTTGCCGTTTTCTTGTTCTATGTCTTGGATTTTAGTGGGGGTTTCTTTTTGGATTAAGTTGGTAATCTTATTTCTTTGGAATACGTTGGATGTTAGTACATTAGTGAGAGTGTGTAGTTCGGTTTTTAGGTGTTGTTCGTCAGCTAAGCGTTTTGTTCTCGAGATGAGTGTCTTGGCTACGGAGTTGATCTGTGCTGGGTGGTGGTGTGAGAGTGCGTGCAGATAGCGGTTTGTGTGTGTTTTCTTCTGGTAGATGGTGTGTCCTAGGGAGCCATTGGATTTCTTGTAGACTAAGACATCCAGGAAGGGAAGTTGCTTGTTAGCTTCTGTTTCCATGGTGAACTGTATTTGGGGGTGTAGGCTGTTGAGGTGTGTGAGGAAGTTGTCTAGTTTTTCTTTCCCATGTGGCCAGATTATGAAGGTGTCGTCTACGTATCTGAGCCAGAGTTTGGGTTTGTGATCAGATTTTTCTAGAGCTTGGGTTTCAAAGTGTTCCATGTAGAGGTTGGCAATGACAGGTGAGAGGGGTGACCCCATGGGTGCTCCTTCTATTTGTTTGTATTTTTGTCCGTTATAGATGAAGTATGTGTTGGATAGGCAATGGTTGGTCAGATCTAGGATGTGCTTGGGGGGGTTATATATATAAATATATATATATTAGCCTCAACTATATGTTGAAGAAAATATATGTATGAACTACAAATGAATTGAAACTTGCCATTTTTGTGCATGTTTTCTAAAGACATTTTAGTTCAATCATAATGATCACCTCTTGCTTTTTATTCAGCTTTTATGATCTCTAATGTATTTGCAAATATACTCCAAGATTGCTTTTAAACAAGCTGAATAAATATTAAATGCAACAACCCAATCACATGAATATTGTTTGTGGATTAAAAATCAGCAGATTATATAAGTAGGATGGCAATTTTATAAAGCAAACTCACCAAAATTATAGTCCATAGATTAAAAAGCAAGAGTATAATTTTCATGGCTGTATGAAACACAAGGCAAACAAATCTTTGGAAACAATTTGCACACTACCAGTAAAAAGTCCCCAAAGAGCCATCAGTGGAATTTAGAAGTTAAAAGGCCCTTGGAGAGCCTCTTGGGAGCATCTTCAGACAGAATCATTTGGCCCCCAGGCTGCCTTTTTTTTCTTTTTGCTTCCTTAAAGAAATCAATGGAGCAAAAGATGTACCTTGGAAGCCACAACACCTTTGTTGTGGCCCCCAAAGCCTCAGAAATGGTAGGTCTCAAACATGGATCAAAGGGGAGACATGATAGCAGTATTCCAGTATTTGAGGGGCTGCCACAAAGAAGAGGGGGTCACGTTATTCACCAAAGCACCAGAGGGCAGGACAAGAAACAATGGTTGGAAACTGATCAAAGAGAGAAGCAACCTGGAATTAAGGAGAAACTTCCTGACAGTGAGGACAATTAACCAGTGGAACAGCTTGCCTCCAGAAATTGTGAGCACTCCATCACTGAAGATTTTTAAGAAGAGGCTAGACAGTCACTTGTCTGAGATGGTATAGGTTCTCCTGCTTGAGCAGGGGGCTGGATTAGAAGACCTCCAAGGTCCCTTCCAGTTCTATTCTATTCTATTCTATTCTATTCTATTCTATTCTATTCTATTCTATTCTATTCTATTCTATTCTATTCTATTCTATTCTATTCTATTCTATTCTATTCTGAGTTTGAGAATTAGAGAGAGGCAAAATGGGTATCTTAAGCTTTGCAATTTGTTTAAATTACCTATTCACCCCTTAATACTATGGAACCCCTCATCACCAGGTTTCATTGGGTGGCATAACTATTCCACAGAATAATCTGGCAGAGTGATTCACAACAATACAAAAAGAAAGGCAGGCACAATCTAAGGGTGTTCATAGCTTTGCCATTACTTATCCTTGAAATATTTAATGTTTAAGCCAATGTCTATAAGTGCTAACCTGACACCCATTCACTCATTTTGGAAGATTAAGCTGCCCAATTTTGATCCACAAGTGCATAGTGGTCTGGTTAGGCCTGAACCTATATCTCAATCTGAACACACCAGCCGTGCCCACAGGTTTCTTTGTATACAGATATTATTTTCTCTAATAGTCCAGAAGCAGCACAGATTCTGCAGAGTTTTAAAGGGCCACAAAGCACTTTGAAAAAAACCTGATTGGAGTAGATGGTTCGAACTAGGTCCCCACTTTGATTCATGAACCTGCTTCAATGGGATAATTTGATCAAAAGGTATCAATTCCTCAAAGCTTTTCCCAATGGACCCCATAAATCATAAACCCAGTAAGTAAAAGTGTAATGTGATTTTGAAACGGATAAAATAGGTAGGGCCAAATGTGTAGGTTCTTATTAATCTTATTTGCACCTATTCATTAGATATTATTTCCAAGTAACAGAATGTTGGGTAATAATTATGCGAAGAGACTTGAGATTCTGTCCATCCATCAGCAGAAAATAACAGCACAATATCTGGGGTGTTTGGAGAACCAGGCAAAAAGATTGATTAGGTACAAAATGGGGTGGATTTGCTCAGGGACTGCAGGGGGGGGGGGAGTCTGAAGTACATCTAAAAAAAGAAGCAAATGTACAACTGCTCACAATGTTGTCGATTACGCCATTCTAAGCTCTCTTCTGCCTCTCTCCAAGTCAGGTGACCCAAAGAGGAACTTCTATTAAACAGTTGGAAGTCATTTCACAAGTTTTACTCCACCTCCCTTCCTTATGTCATTTTATTTCTGATATTTTGGAAATGGAGGACCTACCTGTTTTGAGATGCAATACATGTTTTCTCTAGAACTGCCATTTAACAAGACCAGTGTCCCAGATTTTTTGTCATTTTGAAGCATTGTGCATGAATAAAAAGGTAACTGTTAATGGGAATAACTCCAAAATGTCCTAGAAAGATTCAGCATCTAGGGAAGGGAACCACAATAGCAGTTGCCAGAAGAAGGAGACAGGATGCAAACCAGAGTATGTTAATAGGGCACACTGAAATGAAGTATATTGATGCCTTCAAGAAGTAATTTGCTGTAGCTTTTTTGTTATTCTAGTTCACTCAAGATGAATAAGGTCATCTGTTCTTTCTTTGGAAAATTGCCTTTGGGGAAGTCCTAAATTAATGCTGAATGTATAGTAATCCCAGTTCCATTGTCAGACTTCATGCAGACACAGCTTGATTCACAACTCTTTAGATACTTAACCCTTACCCACCACTCACCATTCTCAGTAACCTGCTAATCAAAGTATTCAGCACAGTTAGAGAAATGCTTCATTGGAAACTAGAAATCATATCTATGCAGAAAATCAGCTACTGCAGAATAAAGGAATCCACCTTGTTTGCATGTTTGACAACTCTAAGCAGTTTATAAATGCAATAGCTACTACGTGTAGTGATGATAATAATAATATACAATAAATGAATTATATTATATAATTACAGTTAAAATTTACAATTAAAGTAATATTCCTGGCACTTGGAGTTCTGTAGCACTCAGATCCCAAAGTCCTTCCAGAATAGTAAAACTTTTATAAGCTCCTAGACCAGGAAAATGACATAGAGTTGCTTCGGGCACAATTGTTCCAGAAGAGAATAACTCCCACATACAAAACCCATTTTCAGGTTCCCTCCCAATGCACTTGTGTTCCCACATATTGGACAGGTAGAGTCCACTTATACTTATATGGGGAGATATCCAGGTCTTCAGTTATATAATGCTTTGAATTATGAATTTCATTTGCAAACATATCTGCAGCCACTAAAATATATGAAGAACGGTTGCAAGAATTGGATATGACTGGTCTAGTGAAAAGAAGGACCAGGGGTGACATGATAGAGTGTCCCAATATTTGACTGGCTGCCACAAAGTGGAGGGTCAACCTATTTTCCAAAGCACTTGAAAGCAAGACAAGAAACAATGGATGAAAACTAATTAAGGAGAAATTCAACCTAGAACTAAGGAGAAATTTTCTGATAGTGAGAGCAATCAATCAGTGGAACAGCTTGTCCTCAGAAGTTGTGGGTGTCCCATTACTTTTAAGAAGAGACTGGACAGCCACTTGTCAGAAATGGTATAGGGTCTCCTGTTGATTGGACTAGAAGACCTCCAAGGTCCCTTCCAACTCTATTATTCTGTTCTGTTCAGCAGTGGTGTTACATGGCAGTAATAATAATGTCCAATAAACATAAGTGCACCTGCATTTTGCACCTACTGACATTTCCAGGTGCTCCTCAAAGGTAGTCCTAAATAAAGTGATTTACGGTAATAAACAAAAAATGACAAGGGTATAAGATACAAACGTCAGTGTACCCTCTTCTTTAAGCACCAGTTGCTTAAATTTTTAAATGCTATCCTAACCCTATTCACTTGTTCAGTAGGATCCGCTGGTCTCCATGAGGAAGCACCACACTGTCAAGTTAAAGAGGGTAAAATCACAGAATAAATGGACTTCTGGGTAAGGAACCATTTTCTCTTGCTTGGATTGAGTTTAAGTTTACTCTTCCCGTCCAGGCCCTTTTCGCCTCCAGATTCTGGGTCAGGTCTTCCCCTGCATTTCCCATTTGGCATGGGATGAAGATATATTATTGATCTCATATTGATGTTACCTCAGCTTAAATCAGTGGGGCCCCAATTCTTTTGTATTAAACAGGATAGATGAGAGGACTGAGACATGAGGCAACCCATAATGGAGGGTCCAAGGACCTGACCTCTCCCCTCCATGACAACTTTGCATAGACATTTGCATAGTCTTTACATAATAGTCATGTTTGATCTTTGTTTTATGCCTTGACAGTCTCAGAACTCATGTTTGCTACCTATATACTGCATTTAAGCATCCTCTCAAAGGTGGAAATGTTCCATTCATTCCAAAAGAAGGTGGGTAAACTACTAGAATATCTTCGTCAAGCAAACTGGGTGACCTAATCAGACCTCTTTCAACTCTTTCCAACCCCCTCCCCCCAAAGTCCTATACAATGAATGAAAATTGTGTTTTTCACAATGGGAAGGGCACAGAGCCAAAGAAAACAGCAATGGAGATGACAAAAAGACTATCTATCTCTACCTGGGATATTTGCCAAGATAGAAGGATTCATTGCTGTGGGAGATGATTAAAGTCAATTAAACAAATTGTACATGAAAGAAAGACCTAGCCTGAGGAAGCATGAGATTCTCAAATAGGGTGGGTTAAATCAATTATTAGCTTTAATTGGATGCCAAGTCACCAATTTTACAATAAAAGGCAAGACTTTTTCCTTTAGTTTTTCCTAGTAATCCAAAAGAACTGAACAAGCTTCTTGGATAAGAAGCAAAATCTTCAAGGAAAAACAAAATCCAGTTGCCTTTTTGGAAAAGCACCTTTGGGTCCACAAGAGAAGCTACCTTTAGGTGATTCAAGATGTATTTATTTATTCAATCTGTATAGATTGAATAAATTGATTCATCTAAAACAAAGTGACTTTGGGCATAAAAATCATAAAATCAATTAAACCAATTCAAAACACAATATAAAATGAAAAACTAAATACATATAACAGCTGAGAAATATTATAATCCATGGATGTTAACTTAACCAGGAAATGGACCTTCACACACTTGAGATGTCAGCCCAAGCACATAACCAGTCTTAAAGGATTTCCAAAAGGTCAACATGGCTGGAACCATCTTAATCTCAAGAGGGAGGATGGATCAGAGGCCCAGCAGAGGAGGCACTTCTCTGTCTCCAGCAGCCAGTATTCCTTGGTTGATGGAACTCAGAGTATGCCCATCCTACCAGTCCAGATTGGATGAGTAGAAATAGCCAGGAGGAGACAATCCCTTAGCGTTCCAGACATTTGGTAGTTCTTTAAGCAAGAAATTCTTTAATATTTCCTCATAAATGTATTAAGCCATGTCTGTAGTTACTGTACTTACCTTCTCTCTAGGCTGGGAAAGGGTACCTTTCCTTCACCACAGCAAAGGTCATAGAAAGTCAAGGAACATTAAACAATATTTAAACAAGAAACCCCTTCAGCTGGGCCAATGCTACATTGCTCAGTCTGTTTTTCACTGGGAAATGCCATTGGTCATTTATTAATTCTGGATAGTAAAATATTAAACACTCAATTATATTTTTTTAAAAAGCAGCAATAGAATTTTCAATAATAACTCCCTTTACAGACAGCAAGATTATAAAGAATTAAAAGATCTGGGCCTGAAGCAGTCCACGGGCCACAGGCTCCTGGCTTCGAAGAGACACTTCACAAAAATCAGATTGTGTAAGAGTAGCCAAGCGATATTCCTTGTTGTTCTTGAGTTTAAAAAAATCAGGTTAACACTACACACACAAACACATAAATATACAAACTTCTTTATCTCAGAATGATAGATGTGATTTGATAGTAATATATACCACTTTATAGTGCTTTATGAAAAAGCAGTTTACCACTCTAAACGGTTTACAGAGTCAGCATATTGCCCCCAACAATCTGGGTCCTCATTTTACTCATCTCGGAAGGATGGAAGGCTGAGTCAACCCTGAGCCGGTCAAGATCGAACTCCTGGAAGTGATCAGTGAGTTAGCCTGCAACACTGCATTCTAACCACTGTGCCACCATGGCTCATAGTAGAGTGATACTTGCTACTGTACTAATAGCAATAGCACTTAGATTTATATACTGCCCCATAGTGCTTTATTGCACTCTTTGAGCAGTTTACAGTGTCAGCATATTGCCCCCAACAATCAGGGTCCTTATTTTACTGACCTCGGAAGGACAGAAGGCTGAGTCAACCTTGAGCCAGTCAGGATCAAATTCCCACAGGCTGTGGGTAGAGTTAGCCTACAATACTGCATTCTAACTACTATGCCACCAAGCAGCAGATCTCAGAACCCCAACAAGATAAAACCTAATTTGGGAAACATCTCTGCTTCCTCTCCCATTCCCTATTTTTTTGCATAATATCTAAGCAATTTGTGTTTTGAATTCAAAAGCTTAGTTGCTCTTTTCAGTTATTTGATTAGTAACTAACTATATTTTAAATATGATAAATTAGTATCCACCAAAAAAGAAAATATCAATAAGCTACTCCAAAAATATAATAACCAAGAGTTATGCTCAAACATCCAGTTCTTCTAGCAAAGCTATTATCCTGTAGACTGCTATATTGCAATTCATGTAATCTACAATTTCCTAAGCTATTTTGTAAGAGCAAAGTAACATTCAGAGAGCTGTTTGTCCAAGAGGAAATTGACTTTTCCTATTGCAAATGCCCTTAGGATTTGCCATAAGAGATCAGACAAATTATCCATCAAGTCTGGCATTGTCTGGCTTCATCAATACCTTAGAAGAAGCAACTTTCCCCAAAGGCAAATTCTTAATGTTAAGGATGCAAAGATAAATTATTTCCTTAACCAACCTAGCAGATCATGCTAGCTTTTTGATGCATGAGATTTGTTCACCTTGCTCTAAGCACTTATCTCTATATAAATATTAATTAGTTTTATAAATAAATATTACATAAATATAAAAAGGTTCCCTCTGTCATCTAGGAAGGAGTCAGTGCATTCTCAACTACCTATATTAGAACTTATCAGAATGTATATATTTAAGAAATATATAGCTGAGTGGACATGTTACTATATGTCAAAATTCATTTAAGCCACAAAGCTGAGTTAGTACTTTGAGCTCAGCCACAAACACACTGTGGCATAAGGATTTTGTGACCAGGCTGACTGCTGCTAAGCTGATGTGAGTCAGGAAAGGAAGAAAAATTGGAAGAGGAAGCTCAGCTATAGCCTTAAAATGTAGTTATGCTATCAGAAAGGCAGATGTGCTGCCTTGCCTGCTAGCCAGGTCTGTGTGGGGCAGATGGAGCAGCATTCTGATTGACCAAACCTAGTATATAGGTATTGGGATTCTAAAACCCTTGGAAAAAAATGAAACCACCTCCAGAGTTATTTGGGGAAATGCTGCTGGGGAAGGAGGGAGAAGTTGCCACATTTGAGCCTACCTCCTTCTGGCTCCAAGCGCAAACCATCTCCTAGATAAGGGTGATGCATTCCTTCTCCTGGGGGAAGAGCATAGTGGCAAGACAGTGCAAAGCATCCCCAAAGTATCCCCCCTCCCAACAGAATGGCAAGCCCCCCAAAATGGTTACAAAAGCAGGTAAACTATAAGGAGGGAAATAATACATTTCTTTGGGGGCCTGACATACAGCCCCCCTTAAAAATGACAGATCCACCTGCAGAACACAAAAGGAGAGGGGAAGAAACCAAACAGAACAATCACATTAATCAGGCTTATCAGGATACTTAGAGTGAAAACATTTAAGTAACCTAGGAGCTCTAATATGTTTTTTGTACACCCACTCATTTTGAGAGGATGGAAGATTTTTCCAAGCTACCAAATATTGTGTGGAACCATGATGTCTGTGTGAATCCAAAATGTCTCACACTTCAAAATGTTGTTCACCCTCAACCAATATGGGTGTAGGCACTGGAGGTGCTGGTGGTCTAAACTTAGAAGTAATCTCAAATTTGAGCAAGCTACAATGGAAAACATGGTAGATTTGTCATAGGCTCTTAGGGAGCTCTAATTCGACAGTCACTGGGTTGATGATGCGTTTAATAGGAAAGGGTCCAACAAACTTAGGACTTAGGACTCAATTTTTTAGAAGGCTGTAGAGATTGCAAGTATTTAATAGAGAGGTAAGGTTGTCTTAAGGTTGCCTCCAACCTTAAAAGGTTTCTGCTCCACCTTCCTTTTGTCGGCCTGAGCCTTATAGGCTTCACAGCATAGATTTCCTTCTCCCAGGCCGCCCACCTCTGTTCAGTTTCAGATAACTTTTTGGAAGTGTTCAGTTTCAGATAACTTTTTGGAAGTGTAGGCACACTTGGCCCTCCTTGTTCCTTTGGAGGAGGACTGCTCCTACTACCATGTCACTAGCATCGGCCTGAATAATAAAAGCCTCCTCCAGATCCGGGTGCTTCAGTACCAGCTCTGCAGAGAGAGGTCTCTTTAGTTTCTCAAAAGCAGCTTGATATTCCCCCGTCCATTTCAGTGGCTGGTTGGGTTTTGGCTTATCCCCACCTTTGGTTTTTAACAGATTGGTGATGGGGAGTACAATTTGCACAAAGGAGGGAATAAACTGCCAATAAAAATTTGCAAAGTCTAAGAAGCTCTGGGGTTGTTTTCTGGTGCAAGGGGGGGACCCACTCCAGGATGACTCACACTTTGTCCAAGTCCATCTCCACCCTTTCGTTTGCGATGCAATAACCCAAGTAGTCAATGCGATCTTTGTGGAATTCGCATTTTGATAATTTAGCATACAGTTTGACGTGCTCTGCCTTGGTTGCGGTATAGATCAGGATATCATCAAGATAAACCAACCCCCCCCTTGTACAGATGTTCATGGAGAACCTCTTTGATCAATTGCATAAAAACAGCTGGAGACCCTTGTAATCCAAAAGGAAGCACCCTAAATTGAAAGCAGCCCAGGGGACATTTAAAAGCAGTTTTCCATTCGTCTCCCTTCTTTATTCTTATTCGATAATAAGCCTCCCACAAGTCTAATTTAGAGAAAAAATTTCCCTTTTGACAGGTATGCTAGCGTGTCTCTCATTAAGGGGAGGGGTATATATTTTCCATTCAGACCCCTATAATCTATGCAGAGATGAAGAGACCCATCTTTCTTTTCCCTGAATAGCATGGGGGCAGCCACATGGGGTCTGGCGGGTTGAATGAAGCCCTGTGCCAAATTCTTGTCAATGAACTTGCAAAGTTCACTCAACTCCCTAGAAGCCATGCAGTATAACTTTGGTTTTGGGAGCTTCGCCCCTGGGACAATCTGAATGGCACAGTCTGTGGGTCGGTGGGGCGGAAGCTCATCCGATCTCTGTTCACTGAACACTTCGGCTAGGTCCCAGTATTCCAGCTAGAGGCTCTGTAATTCCTGCTCGCTGAGGGCAGAGGCTAATTCGTGACATAGTCCATGCCTCCCGCCCTTTTCTTGGAGGGGCCCTCCTCTTCAGGCATCCCTCCCTCCAATCAACTATGGGGTTCCATTTCTTTAACCATGTCATTCCCAGCACTAAAGGCCACTCCATGCTAGGAGCCACAACAAACACTAAAGTCTCTGAGTGGTCTTGCATGTTAAATGCAGGGGTCTGGTGGAAAAACTGGTGGGGAACACCCCCCCCCACGATGGACCCATCGAGTTGGCAAACAGTGTTTAGAGTCTTGAGTCTCATGAGGGACACTCCCATTCTCCCTACCAGTTTTGGGCTGATTAAGCAGCGGGTGCACCCTGAGTCCAGCAAAGCTGCTAATTTTACTCTCTTCCTGGTGCCCGGTATGGACAGTTCTATGGGCATAGTTATGGGGTCAATCAGCCCACTTACCAAGGGGTCATCCTCATAGTCACTTTCAACCACCTCTGAGTTGTCATTCGGTGGAGTTGGAGCTCAACCCTCTGCCCCATGGACCCGAGGAAACTCTACGAACTCCTTGGACCTCATTGCCGACTCCCTCGGGTGTGGTGTGGCTTTTGTGGCTCCCAGTGGATTGACAGTCTTCCCTCTTCACCACTGCTTTGGAGTAACTACCATGTTTTCCCCAAAGTAAGGCCTACCCCAAAAATAAGCCCTAGCTTGATTTTTGGGGGTGGGCCTAATATAAGTCCTACCCCAAAAATAAGCCCTAGTTTTGGGGCAAGGCACATACTTTAAAATCAAGCTAGGGCGGGGGTAGGGGTGTAGAGCTTCCCATGCACCCAGCACCCACTTACCTTGCAGCCAGGCCTCTCCTCGCTTGCCCACTTCTTCTGAGGCATAGACCTTCCAGAAAGGCCTGACTGCAAAATGCAGGCCAGCTGCAGAATGAAGCTGCTCCTTCAGCCCCAGAAGCAGTGGACCGGCTGGGCTGTGCTGTCGGTGCTGGAGGTAAATAAGAATCCCCCCAAAATAAGACCTGGTGCCTCTTTAGGAGGCAAAAAAAAGACCCAGTCTTATTTTTGGGAAAACATGGGTCTATGGGATACCACTGTGCTGGGCCATTGGGATGGGCACTTTCTCTTTCCTGGCCCCAAAGGGAAAAGAGGGGTGAAGATGTTGGCTCCAGGCTTTGCTAGGAGAAGAGAAACAACAACAGAAGGACATGCTTTATCCAAAACCTAAAAGAATGCCTGGAGATCTTGGGGAACTCCTAGAGTGGACAGAAGTCCCAGAGGGAGGTCTATCAAGGTGAGGTCTGAAAAAGCACAAAGAAAAGCTTTAAGTACAAACCAAAGTAAATCAGCTAATACCCTTATCTCTCTCTCTAAATCAAAAGCTGCGGGTGGGGGTGGGGAAGAGAAATGGGGAGCCAATAGCTAAACAATAGAGCAGGTGGTTGCTAACAAATAATTCTGTCAGAGGGAAAGTTAGACCCTGTCAACAGATAAGAGGAAAGGCAAGATTTTCTACTAGGAAGTTTGGACACATGCTATAAATAGTTTTGGTTTTTCCCTAAATCCTACAAATATTCTTGTACATAGTAAAAAAAAAAAAAGTCTTCACAGTCTGTCTCTGCAAAGAGACAGAATTATTGTTCACTTAGTCACTTTGTCTCCCAGTTGTATAAGTACCATCAGTTATGCAGCGACAAACAAGCCACAAATCAAATGCTGGTTTACTGCAATCTGCAAAACCAACACTATATGCAGAAGAATGGCAGCTTGTTTAGAAAAAAATATATGTTTAGCCAGTCAGACTGCCACATTTGGCTTATTTGAGCTATACCAGGCTTTTATCAGTGTCAGGCAGCAGTAGCTCCCATGTCTCTTTACTACCAATGTCAGCATTGTGCAATTTTTTCTGGACCAAAGGACACACTCCAAAATATAATGTGTAGATCAAAGTCAAGAACCTTGCTTACTTTTAAATGAAACTAAATACAGTGGCTCTTTGATCATATAATTTTCTGTTCTTAGCTTATTAAAAGGTAAAATTTGGTGAAAACATACCGCCATGGCCTCTCAGGTTGTGCAATTGTGATTTAGGTGAATGATGTAAATAGTGCACTATTAAAAATAAAGGATTGTCCCTGTTTAAAAAAAAAGAGAACAATATAATCTTGAGGTCTGTAAAAAGTAGACAATTCATCATCGGTAATCATAGCATTTTGAAGGATAATTGGTGTCTTGAGCAAAATCATTAACCTTTCATCTCTGAAAAACTGCCAAATAGTTTAAATAGGTGACAAGGATTGATCAGAGCAAGCATTCTACCTCCACTTACATTGTGACTTTCTGATTGTATTATTGCATCATTTTTTAATCCATTCTTTATTATTAAGAATGATCCCTAAATACAGTGAGGAGAAATGCCCTAAGGACAGTTTAATCACGATACGGTCTTACTCATTTCTCTTTTCTTTTCCAGTGTAGGTTTGTTCCATGAATTTCCTCAACAGTTCTCAAGGTGGAGGGAAAGGTTTGCATGAAAATGCATACACACAAGGGGAGTAAGAGAGGACAAATAATAAAACATGCATTGCCATCATACAAATGCTGCAATTTAGAGACTTGCATCAGACAATTGGAACATGATAGTAGCATTTGCATGATGCTGTGCACATATCATTTGGTATTCGTATTATACCAGGGTTGCCAGAAGATATTTTGACTTTGATCTTACACTCTCCTGTAAAATAATACTTTTGCACATTTTCTATGTTTTTTATGATTTTTTCTCTATAAATAAATGGATTTTTATTTTTGTATAGAGCATAACAAAATTTAGACAGTACAAATATTAAAAGCTAATTATATTCCTGTTTTCAAACAGGTTCAGAAACAGCACAATAAATATTTTTACATGTAAATGCAAACTAATACTATTCATATCATGATCATCATAAGACAGTCTGTCTCTTAGTTCCAAAACTAGGTTTCCAGACCTTTTCCAGAACCAACATAATAAGATGTGGGGGGGGGAAGAAATCGCCCTTCTGTATATACTCTGTTGCCATTTAATCCCCCTTTACTTATGTACACCCTCATAATTGCATCACATTCCTTAGTAGGTCAGATGGATTAATTAATTTAATATCAAATCTAAATAACACACAAACACATATTTCCACCCCTCTATCTGCAGCTTAGTGGTACTTGGGAAATTGTTTATAGTAGCTTAGAGACCATCAAAGCAACTAATTTCCAATCCACTCTCTATCAACAATAGCCTCACCCTCCCACAGTGGTTAGTGAAAGGAGCAAGATCCAATAGAAGTGTGCAATCTATTATTTATTACCTTAGATTGATAGGTATTTATTATTTAGTTTGGTACCTCTCTCCAACACAGGCATCAGCTTCTTGCCCCATATAGAGGGACTGCTGCTATAGAAGTAAATAATTCTACCTATTTAATATTTTATTCCATAGCTGAGAGATATTCGTGAAGCCTGTTCACTATCTTCCTAACCCTAGAATGGATGGTTATACAGGGATAATGGTTATATATCACAATAATTGTCTCTATGGAATCTTTTCCATCTTGAGGCAGTTAAATATAAAGAGCATCCAGTTTCCCTAAAATACATATTTCTTAGCTAATGACAATCTTTTATGTAGATTTCCAGTCTGAATATTGTGTGGAGATCATAAAAACTGTACCCTAACACATCTAGAGTGGCAGGAGAAAGAACAATGTGATAAACCCATTCTTCTGCCTCATAAAAACCACACTGACCAAATCTGAGAGGGCAGAATGAAAGACAGTTGCCAAATTTTAGAAAGTGTAGAGTTACAGTACCCAAAGAAAATATCAGGGGCTGAGATTTCAGACACCCGTCAGAGTCAAGATCTTATTATTCTGAGAACAGAATCTTCTGTAACAATAACAACAATAATAAAAAGTTGGAAGGGACCTTGGAGGTTATCTAGTCCAACCCCCTGCTCAGGCAGGAAACCCTATACCATTTCGGACAAATGGCTGTCCAGTCTCTTCTTAAAAACTTCCAGTGTTGGAGCATTCACCGTTTCTAGAGGCAGGTTGTTCCACTGGTTAATTGTTCTAACTGTCAGGAAGTTTCTCCTTAGTTCTAGGTTGCTTCTCTCCTTGATTAGTTTCCATCCGTTGCTTTTGTCCTGCCTTCAGGTGCTTTGGAAAATAGCTTGACTCCCTCTTCTTTGTGGCAGCCCCTGAGATATTGGAACACTGCTATCATGTCCCCCCTCGTCCTTCTCTTCATTAAACTAGACATACACAATTCCAGCAGCCATTCCTTATATGCTTTAGCCTCCAGTCCCCTAATCATCTTTGTTGCTCTTCTCTGTACTCTTTCTAGAGTCTCAACATCTTTTTTACATCGCGGTGACCAAAACTGGATGCAGTATTCCAAGTGTGGCCTTACCAAGGCATTGTAAAGTGGTATTAACACTTCACGTGATCTTGATTCCATCCCTTTGTTAATGCAGCCTAGCACTGTGTTGGCCTTTTTGGCAGGTGCAGCACACTGCTGGTTCATATTTAAGTGATTATCCACTAGGACTCCGAGGTCCCTCTCACAGTTACTACTATTGAGCAAGGTACCACCTATACTATACCTGTACATTTGGTTTTTCTTGCCTAAATGTAGAACCTTGCTTTTTTCACCATTGAATTTCATTTTGTTAGATAGTGGCCAGTGTTCAAGTCTGTCCAAATCCTTCTGTATTTTAAGCTTGTATTCTGGAGTGTTGGCTATTCCTGCCATCTTGGTGTCGTCTGCAAATTTGATAGTTCCCCATCTATCCCCTCGTCCAAATCGTTGATGAAGATGTTGAAGAGCACTGGGACCAGAACAGAGCCCTGGGGCACCCCACTACACACTTCCCTCCATGTAGATGCGGTTCCATTGAGGACCACACGCTGAGTACGGCTGGTACGGCCAGCTACGGATCCATCTGGTGGTGATGCTGTCTACCCCACATTTTTCTATCTTGTCAAGTAGTAGGTTGTGATCTACTTTATCAAATGCCTTACTGAAGTCCAAGTAAATTATATCCACAGCATTCCTCTGATCCACTAATTCTTTCTTTCTTTCTATAGTGATAGTCTAAAGTAGTCTTTATCAACCTCAGCAACTTTAAGATGTGTGGAATTTAACTCCCAGAATTTCCCTAGCCATTATTCACTCATCTTAATGTTGCTGAGGTTGAAGAAACACTGGTCAAAACCAAGGGTCCCCAACCCCTTTCCGTGGACCAGTACTGGGCTGCAGCATGCCAGCAACCAGTCCGCACAAACTAACAAAGCCCCATCCATGAGATGCAGGCAGCACACAAAACCATGCACCCTCCGGGCCACAGAAAAACTTCTCTCCACGGAACTGATCCCTGGTGCCCAAAAAGTTGGGGACCTCTGGTCTAAACAGTCTTTATATATATGTGGGGAAAGGGTATTCTTCAGATGCAGCCTTCTTATAACAGGTTAAACCAATAGCTTCAAGTTATTTCATTTGGTTGGGTAAGCCAATGATCAATCAAGGCAGGAAGAGCAATAAGATTATTTAATATATTGGCCTTTGTGAACAGAAAGGCAGTATCATTTGGGTTGCAATTTATGCAGTACCATTTCTTGGTATGATGCTGTGAGGTTTATCCTGGAATAAATGATTCAGGTGAATCCTTGCAAATAACTGTCCCAAAGGTCCTTTTGTTTTTCAAAAAAGGCAACTGGACTTTCTGATTTTTCTTTAAGATGTTTTGCTTCTCATCCAAGAAGCTTCTTCTTCTGAAGAAGAGCTGAAAAAGCTTCTTGAATGAGAAACAAAATATCTTGAAGAAAAATCAGAAAGTCCAGTTGCCTTAAAAAAAAAAGTGGGACAACCATGACCTGGATGACTGAGGACTTCCATAGATACCTTGAACACAACTGAATTATTTACAGAACCCTAAAAGTGAATCTATGGCACTGGATTGCTGGTGGATTTGTCTGGATAGAATAAAAAAAAATAGAGGAGCTACAGGCTAAGCAACTACCAAGCCCACGTGCAGAGATGAATTCTCTGTTCTGCTCAGTGGGTTACATATTACAGAGGTCTGTTCTTTAACAGTATGGTCAATGAGCAGCCTCCAGGTCAGATCTGGCCCATATCTCAGTTTTAACTCTCATAAACCTGCTTACCAAATTGTAATGTATTTCATTATTTTACTAAAAGCGAAGTATCTTAGGAGAAATTGCTTTGCTTATTACAGCAGTCTGTTTCAATAGGCTCACTAGTACCTTTTTCCTTGCAGCATGACTAGGAATTGAATTTGACAATTCCTCAAATATGTCTTAAATTGCTTTCCTCCAGTTCTTGAGATGGCAGGAAAATTTGCTGGCATACTTTACATCATCTTCATTACTAAGCCTATTTTGTCTCAAATATGAAGTCAAGCTGTGATCCTAGTTTTAAGGTGGGGGAAGATAAGAGAGGTGATTGGTGGATTCCCTTGGCTTAATTTGCAAGCCAGTAGAGAAAATCTACCAATTGCTTTTCTTAAAGTAGACTTAGCTGGAGCCAAGGAGTTGGTGAGTTTTAACAGTTGGCTAGAATTTTAGGTTTAGCCATTGTCAAGGCTTGCTCTGGTGTTGCACTTAATCAGCTGATAACATGGGATGGAATTGAAATGTATTTCAAGCAGCACATGGGATCAAGCAACCCTGCACCTCCCCCAACCCCCCAAGGATCCATATGGTGGTATGGCTGTACTTATAAATATTTCAAATGTCAATGCACAAGGCTACATTCAGAGCAAGCTGTTTATTTTACTAAGAATAATCACTAGCAAAATATTTGTTATTCTGGAGCAACACTTACAAATCTGTTTTGCCCCTATGTTTCCTTCTCTGACCAATATACTACAGTCGTACTTTTTAAATCATGAATGGTAAACAAATAGTAGGTTAAAATGGATTTTGTGCATTTTCTATACAGAGAAGTTGGAGTTTATTCCTGTGATTATTTTACTAATGCATTCATTGCAACATGGGCAATTGCTGTCAGTATACAAGTAGTTCAAAGAGCACAAGGACTAAGTATTTCCAGCATGGGTAATGGAGAATATTGCAAGAACATTAAGAGAAGTTCTTGCTTTAAATCTGTGAAAGACAGAAGGACCTGATGCTGCAATGTGAAAGCCAAAAGAATGGCCTGATGGCAGATGATTCTTTTCTCCTTTTCAAGCTAAGCATGTCTGGCTCAGAGCATCACTTAGTTGGGAAGACAGTCTGTGAACCATATGTAAGCCATTCTGAGCTCTTTGGAAGGAGAATGGGTTACAAATGCAATACATAAATAATTCTCCAAAGCTCTTTTGCCAAAATCAGAAGAGGAACTAAACAGTTCTTTGTATAACAACCCAGAAGGGGGTAAGAAGGATCAGCCTTAAGCTTCCCCAAACGGTCTTGCTGTTCTATGTCTGATAATGGGCTTAGTTCTCTCTTTTCCTGAGACTGCGCTATTATAAAAAGGTTAAACAACTCCAGTCTGATTTACATAATTTAATCCTCCTTCCTGCTCTCTCATTCTCCCCCCCCCCCACTCCCAGGTCTGGGAATGAAAAATAGAAAGATGCTTTCTGGAGACAGATCAGAAGAACGGGCATTGCAATATAGTTGTTAATCAACTAACCTCCCCCTCACTTGAGCAGCTTTGGATGATCTCTAAGCTATTGACACCTCTTTCAAAATGTCCATGTCTTAATGAGAGCCCATGCCAATTTTGCTGCTGTGGACACAACTGCCCCATTTTTAATATCCATTGGTAAAATAATCCTGATCAAGAAATTCTATGCAAACTTAAAACATAATCCGTTCTGCCTCTTGCGTATTTTCCCGTCTCATTAGAACTGAGTGTAAAGGATGAAAATATGTGTTGTTGGTTTTTGTTATTACAAGGGAGTTTGTCTTCAGCAACATGAGGATTGCAATCCAAAGTAAAAAAAATATATCTATCAATGTTTTGTTATATGGAGTCTTTCTCATCCTTGCAGAAACAGAGTAAACAGAATAACCAGATCTTAACATTATCCTACTTGGGACTAGTAAAATATCTTTCTCTTATGCTGGAAGAAATTATCTCAATCAAAGTGATTTCAGAATGTTCACATGGCTGAAACTGTCTTGGTCAGCAGGATGGATGATTTTGTAGAGTGTGATTCTGTTAGTTCTCAAGAGTGGCTTTCAATACCATCAACCATGATGTCCTTCTGGATCATATAAGAGCTCTGAGGACAGAAGAACCTGCTTTCCAGTAATTCCTTTCCTACTGTGTCTCTGAGATAGCCTTCATATGGTGTCACAAGGAAAGTTTCCTCTAAAATGGATCTCATAATATTATGTCCTTTAAAGGTTCCATTATGCTTTCCAGTACCTATAGTATGTACATGAAATCAACAGATATGATCATAAAATAGACCAGTTGGACTTAGCTTATGATAGTCCTAATTGCTAGAAAATGAAAAAACTTCAATATTTTCCAGTACTTAGTTTTCCTTGCTAAAAGGAGTAAGCTCATTATGCTGGGAGATAACATTTTAAAAAAGGCAAAGATACTGAGTACTAGTATAGGTAATCCTCCTTTAGCTAATTATGGCAAGCAACACCATCGCTAAGTGAACTGGTCATTAAGAGATTCATCATAATCATATTGACTTAAACTAGCAGCTCTAGCAATCTGGTTGTGATTGTTAAGCAAGATATCATATGACCATATTTTGCAATTTCCTGCTGACATCTCCATTGACTCTGCTTGTTGGAAGTCAGCTGGGAAAGTCACAAATGGGATCACATGAGATACTGTGACCATTGTAAATGCACAATGGTTGCCAAGTACCCAAATTGTGATCATGTGACTACAGGGACACTGCAATGGTCATATGTACAAGGAATAACAAAAAAGTCATTTTCTTTCAGTGATAAATCATAGATACCAATAGGAGAAGGTGGTAGGAAAGATGAGAAAGATGAGAAGATGGGAAGGATAATATCAATACAGCGCTACTACATGGATAAATATCTTTAGGCCTAAGACAGTGCTGTGAGAATTAGGTGTTCAGCAGAGTGATGGCATGGGGGGGGGGGAAACTACCTTTGTGTCTAATTGTTTTGGCATGCAGTGCCCTATAGCGGCATCCAGAAGGGAGAAATTGAAACAGTTTATGTCCAGGATGTGAGAGGTCTGTAGATATTTTCTAAGCCCTCTTTCTGGTTCGTGCAGTGTAAAGATTCTCAATAAATGTATAATGATGAATCAATAAGTTAATATATGTACATATACACAAATATTATTCTGTCAACTGTAATAATAAGTAGAGAAAACTCAAACAATGCCTGTAAATATATAAACACAACCTATCTGGGATTCATAAACATTCAATGACAGCCTAAGATACTGCAGGGTACTCCATGAGGACAGAAAAATAACTAAAACTAACCAATCAATTTTATTGAACCTGTTTTCTTGTTGAAGATTCAAAAGGTAACTCCTGAAATGATGGATAGTTGAATTTGAGAAGATAATCTTATATATGGATCACACCCTTCCAAAACCTCCATCTCCTTCAAATAGATGTAGACTTCTCAGTGAAGAATTGGGCCATAGGAAACTAATCGATAAATTCTATCTGTGTTTCCTCTGACCTACTGGAATCACTGAAAATGCAAGTAGAATATCTACAAATGTACTATTACATTATATTAAGCCATGATGATTAGAATGACAATCCCTTGCAAATTCCCTGCAGGGAACTCTATGTAATATTGCTGTGACAATCAAATACTCAGTTCTATCTTTTTAATACTGGGAAACTTTGAAATCTGTAGCTTGACAATGTCTATATAGGCACATTATTCGGATAAAGTGTAATGCACTTTGTTTGATTTAACGTCCATGTGAAATCAGCCTCTTAGTTTATAAGCCATAGTCTATAGTTTAATGTGTGAAACCCATCAATGGTTTATTGTAGTTGTGGAATAAACAATAAACCATTGATGGGTTTCACACATTAAACTATAGACTATGGCTTATAAACTAAGAGGCTGATTTCACATGGCACGTTAAATCAAACAAAGTGCATTACACTTTATCCGAATAATGTGCCTATATAGACATTGTCAAGCTACAGATTTCAAAGTTTCCCAGTATTAAAAAGATAGAACTGAGTATTTGATTGTCACAGCAATATTACATAGAGTTCCCTGCAGGGAATTTGCAAGGGATTGTCATTCTAATCATCTATTATGGCTAGGTTTGCTCTGTTAACAAGGGGATGGATGGGAGAGAAAGAGAGACCTAGAGGGTATGACTGACAATATGAGAAAATCAGTTGGCTTACTACTTCTTCCATTTCAAGTGAGACATTCCCACCAGCAGCTGGCTTCATTGTTTAAAGATGCAAATGTCACCCAATCACCACAGAATCAACAAGCCTTTGAATCTGGGCCTAAAACTCATTCTGACTTCTGGCATTCCTTGCCTAATTAGAGAATAAAACATCAATTCAAACAGATCCTTCACATAATTAATCTGCAATTGTTTTAATGAACATACTCCTGTTAGCATAACACACATGGCCCCTGTTGTCAATTTATCACTTGTCCTCCACTCTTGTCTGTGCATATGGTATGCAGGTGGTATGACAAATGAAGTATTGAAAGTGAACTATCAGAATTATCAGAAAGATTATATATATATATTCAAACACAACATACACTCACACAACAGTATGCTGGTCTCTGGTATACAAAACTGAACAAGACAATAAAATAAAAAATCTCAAAATCAGAAGTGCTTGTGAGTAAAAAAGTTTTAAAATTGTTTTTATTCTTTTTAATGTATTAATAATTTTGGTTTTGGGGAAGAACACACTTTTGTTGCAGAAAAACACTTAAATTTGATTTACTAATATAGCATGGAGCAAAATACTTAATAAAATAGTTAATAGTTAATACTTTAACATCAGATGTACTGAAGGATGGATCCAGAAGTTAATTTTAAGAGTTTGTTATTATAGACAAGACAGTATTTAAAAGATGTTATGGAAGAAAAACAGGTTTTACCTGAAAAGAGTGATCTGAAAGAGTATTTAAAAATGACAGGTTACAAGAATGATATGGAAAAAGAAGCTATAATACTGGATATACAAATGAAATCAGCTGATATCTTAATAATTAAAACAGTTATACAAATAACAAACCAAAAGATTTAGGATAACCTTCCTATAGTTAAAGTTAGGGTTAAAGTTAAAGTTTTGAAGAATTTTGTGAGGAGGGACAAAGAAAAAATGAAAAGTAGTCATGTTCTAGGACATTATTTGAAGGGATTAAAGATCAATACTGCTAGAAGTGAAAAGAAGAATATAAAGTCGGTTTATTTGATCAAGGTTAAAAGAGTTATGTTGTTATCTCTGGTAACACTTAATGGATTTTGCTGATACCAGGACTGAATGGGGAGGTTTTAAAGATTTGTTCATAGATAAGAGATGAGATATGGGAGGAAGAGATCACAGGGATTAATCTGTTTAATACTGAGGACTTAGACTTATAAGGGAAATGAAAACTAACTATTAGGAAATAGGTTTGAACTATTGATTAGCCCAGATAATATAGATGATGGACTTGAGCTAATAAAGGATACTCTATTATTAAGGTGATGATGTACTAGGGTGAGAAATAGAAAATGCTTATGAAATAGAATAAGAATATATCTAAGTAAGTAATATGTGCATTTTAGACACTATAATTTTTATGAAGTGAGACAAAGGAAATTTGGGTTACCCAAAATTTAAATACTATGAATATTAAAAGTTAAATTGGAGTACTGTAACTAAAAATTAAAAATTAGGTAAAGCTTAATAACAGGATATGGATTGTTTATGAAGATTTATTAAGATATGTATAAGCAAAAATGTATTGATAAATGTGATAATGAAGTTTTTACTGAGTTTGATGCAATTAGAAATTTACTAGCTTAAATATGACATAGCAAATGTTAAGGGAAACAGAGAAGAAACATTTGATGATGTAACCTGAGATATGTACTAAAGATTTTGTTATTGAACTATTGATTAACCCAATTACCACGTTGCCTTCTAAATACTCAAATGTAAAACTGGAAAACCAATAAAATATTATTTAAAAAAAAAGAAGCAAGAGAACTTGTAACCTGATCTCTGCTTGGAATTTTGGATAGTTGATTGTAGTGGATTAGATGGATTGTGATTTGAACTGGGTTATTAATCGTGTCAAGGTTGATTGTGTAAGGTTATATCAAGAGTCTTGAAAATGGCACTCTGTTTTTAGAAATAATTACTCATCTTGAGTGTCATCAATTTGCCTAAGCATAGACAGTTTTAATTCCCTCCTCCTCCTCCTCCTCCTCCTCCTCCTCCTCCTCCTGTTGTTGGCAGTGAAGGTATGCTGGAGATATGACATTAATGTGATAAAGGGACTGGGCCATATAGGCAGCAACAACAAAAATGTTCATAGTACTCATGATAGCTGTGCACACTCCAGATCCATTATTCTATATCAGCTTCAGATAAGTGCCAAAGAGAAAGAGAAAGGAAGAAGAAGGCAGATCTTCCAGCAACAATCCTCAATGGCTGCCTGTGAGCATGACAAAATTATGAGTCCTTGATTTGCCAATTTTTGTTTCCCTGTGCTTAAGGAAATGAGAGCAGGGCTGTAAATCAAGCAGAGTTGCTCAATGGGGGTGGCAGATGCATGGTCCTGATCCACTGAGCTTCATTGATAGCCTTTTGAGGCTCCAGAAAGGCACAGATGTCTGATTTGTCACTGGGAAGCCTATTCAGAAGAAAGGTCAACACTGGTAATGGCTGCTCTGTAACAAGGACAAGCTGCTTCTTGATGTTGCCAAGATAAGTGGAGAGAGATGGACAGAAACCAGGATGGGTGAAGGAGGCAGTGCTTGCAAATGAGCTCCAAGCTGTGCACCCTCCCCAGTTCCCAATTATACCTTGGCAAGTCCTTGCCTCTTCTCCAAGCCAGGCTGCTCCCTGGGAGTGTTTCAGGCTGAATTAGCACGCACCAATGCTGCACTGGCAAGAAAAAATGAAGGAAGTGACAGATTGCTACCTTTGCCTGAATATATTTACCAGATCATAATGAGAAAGCTTCTTGCCAGAGTCAAACACAATGGCCTTTGGAGAGCCTGGTACTTCATCTACATGTTTTCAGAAGAGTTGGAATTATCACTGAGAGTCATTCTGATGAACCTGCTGATATCCAAATGAAGTAAGTGGAGGGGAGCAGCACAGGATACTGCCTCAGGGGAATTTAGAAATCTGGAAAAAATGGCCGGAAGCCATACAAAGTAACAGCCTTTTTGAAGCTAAGCAAATCTAAATCCAATCACTTAATGGAGGGGGATAAAAACACTCTGTCACTTGAGGCATGGAATAGAAACAAAGTGCCCAATTTTGGGGCCTTTGGGTTGATGATAGTTCAGGGCCATACACATCCATTATGGGTGAATCAGGGCAAAAATTAAAGTTCAGTTGGAATCAGTTACTTTAAATCAGGGGTGTCAAACTGCCGGCCCATGGGCCGGATGCGTCATACCGAAACCACACCCACCCCATTGCCGGCAATGGAAAAAAAGTCGCAATACGTCGCGACACATCACGTCACGTTGCGAGTTTGACACCCCTGCTTTAAATAAAAATTAGATATGGGAATGAAAGTTGCTCTCTGAACTTAAATTTTATAATAGAGGCAGACAATTTTCATCCTTCATCCTTTCCCCAAACTTCGCTTTTTAGGGAATGTTGTTGAAAAGGTTATCAACTGGCAGATTCAGAGACTTCTGGAAGAAACAGATTATCTGGATATTTTTCATTCAGGTTTCTAACCAATATGTAGTACTGAATTAGCATTGATTGTGCTTGTACATATTTCTGATGGAATTGGAATAGGAGTGGTGCATCTATCCTGGCCTTCCTTGACTTCTCAAGCAGCCAATACCATTAATCATGGGATTCTTTTTGACAAAATTTGGAGTTTGGAAATGGGGAAATGATTTTGTGGTAATTATGCTATTTCTTCTAGTCTAGTCTCTATTGATCTAATGCAGTGCTTCCCAAACCTTTTTCTTTCATTACGCAAGTACTTATTAAATGTCTCTATTGTGATTTGGTAATGGGGTTGTATGTTGATGCCCAAAGAAAAACGTTTATATTTTCCAATGTTGGGTTTGGGAAGCACTGATCTAGTGGGTCTAGTCTCTGTCAGTAGGAAAGAGAAATTTAATCCTAGACCCAGATTTTGTAGAGTCTATCAGGGGGACTCTGCTCCTGTCTGTTCCTATTTAATATCTATGTGAAACCACTGGGTGAAGTCATCTATCATCTCATGGTTAAGTATCATCAATGTGCTGATGATAGTTATATATCTCTACTTTCTTCTTGTATGGAGTTTGCAGACATGTGGATGGGGAAGGAAAGACTTGAATTTAATCCTAGAAAAATCCTAGGTTTTAAGATACAGAGAGAGAGAGAGAGAGAGAGAGAGGGAGAGGGAGAGAGAGAGAGGGAGAGAGAGAGAGGGAGAGAGAGAGAGAGAGAGAATTTCATCCTTAATTCTGGATGTGGTAGCACTCCCCCAGACAGAACTGCTATGTGTGCAAATTCATATTGTGCAGCTCTCGTATCTATTCCTGGATGCAGAGGTCCAACTCACAATCACTCATGTCTTGATCATCTTTATTTGTATTATTGTAACTTGTACTACATGGGGTTACCCTTGAAGTCCATCCAGAAATTGCAACTGGTTCAGAATTAAATGATTTAGGTTGTCATGCATGTACCACAGTACTCCTATGTAACACCATTGCTCCAGGAACAGCATGCCTTGATGGCAGTGACCTGATTGGCTTTCCATAAGGCCTTGAATATCTGGCTTTTTTCCCAGATATGGGGCCAGGATGCTGAATATGCTTCTTTATAATAGTTGAACTCAAATGATTGTAGTTTGACCTGGGTTATGTTATGCATTCTTTCATGTTTTTATTTTGTTAGTTTGGGTTTTCGTATGTTAGCCACCCAGAACTGTAATGTTTAAATTGGGTGGCCATATAAATCAGTGGAACAAATAAATAACTTTCTATTTTCTGTTATATTAAAATAGCAATTTAATAACAATTCATGGAGGTCAGATGGTTTTCATAGAACACATAGCTTTCCATTCATCCACAACAATCCAAAACCATCAGCTGGGTTTCTCTAATTTGGCCTGGTAGAATGAAATAAGTGAAAACTTGCTTTAAATTTGAATCCCATTACACCTTACTGGGGAAGAACGTATGAGTAACAGCAACAATAACAAAAGGCCCAGTTCTATCCTTGCTAAATGAACAGATGAAAACCATCTTTTTAAATGAATTTGCTCAAATGTTTTGCCTGCCAACTTCTCATGAAAAAAATGTTTACATGATAGAAGGTAGTAATTAGAGCCCAAGATACGATTGAAGCACCAAAACAATAGGCTTAGGAAATTTATTTTGATTTCTAAAACACACATGCCTATTACTTGCTCAAAAGTCACATCTACATACAATAATTACAGTAATTATTTTAAGTGGGAAAATCTGTATAAGTGCAATGAGCCTTTGGTAGCATAGCTTTTTCACAATTTTAAGTATAAATGTTCTTTAATGAGCTACTTTAATATTATAATTTGATTTATACTTATTTATATTTATACTTAAAGGTCTAGAGACTAAAACATATGAAGAATAGTTGCAGGAACTGGATATGGCCAGTCTAGAGAAAAGAAGGACTAGGAAGGGCATGATAGCAGTACAGTATTCCAGTATTTGAGGGGCTGACACAAAGAAGAGGGGGTCAACTTATTTTCCAAAGCACCAGAAGGCAAGACAAGAAACAATGGATGGAAACTAATCAAGGAGAGAAGCAACCTGGAATTAAGGAGAAACTTCCTAACTGAGAACAATTAACCAATGGAACAGCTTGCCTTCAGATGTGGTGCATGCTTCATCACTGGAGGTTTTTAAGAAGAGTCTGGATAGCCATTTGTCCGAAATGGTATAGGGTCTCCTGATTGAGCAGGGAGTTGGACTAGAAGATCTCCAAGGTCCCTTCCAACTCTATTCTGATTGATTATACCTTGCATTTCTGCTCTAGTGTGTGCTCAAAGCAATAACAAAATTTTAAAACAAAAGCCAGATATAAAAAATTAAAAAATACATTGTAAATTATCAGTAAATATTACATTCAACTAACAATTCAAATCCATTTCAAAATGTATATCTGCAGATTTCCTAAATATAAAGAGTTATTATCAACTCTCATGCCTCTATGAATGATTAATTTGTATTTATACCTTTTTTCAGATCCCATAAACATGCATCCCATCCAATATTTTGTAACTCTCATTAAATTTCTGCCTCTAGGTGTCACATGGAAGCTTATTCTCCAAATGCCAAATAATATTGAATTCCATGGCCTTTAAGTCTTACACATTTCAAATGCAGATAGATCAATAGAGAAAATGCAAATATATGAACAAAGATTACATATACTTTTTTAAAATCATTTCTTGGGAAGAATATTATTATAATTGATAACCATCTGCTTTGGATAAAGGCCACTGTCTAAAACCTCAGTTAAACTGACCATGAATGCCTTAATCCAGAAATAGCAATCTAGTTGAAGAAGCAGATTGAGATAAACCTAGTCAATATAGTCCAAGATAGTTTAATTTAGCTTTTGAAAATGGACAGGAATTGGAAGGAGAGATTTGAGAAGGAATAAAGTGTAGAGATATAGTTTTGCATTCTCAAATATTACTGAAGTTTTTGATGGAGAAATTTTGGAAGTGGATAAACCAGATAAAGTAGGTATGAAACAATTTAATGAACAACCCTGCTCCATCAATTTTCCAAGGTGCTTTGCATTGAAGCAGCATTCTGCTTTGCTTTCCTGAAATTTTCCTGTTGTTCAGTACCTTTTTATTTTTCTCAGTAAGAGCGGTGGCTGTGCATTGTGATGCTCATGCTCAAAAATCACTATTAGTGGAGTACCAATTACAGTATAGCAGCATGTCTTTCCAAGGACATTGTCAAAAGTATTCATGGATGGCTCCTATTTTGGTTTTAGAAATGCCTTCCTCTATCTAGAAATTCTCCAGTTTGGCTCATTTATAAATTCATCTTTTCCTCTGATATATCACCATACCCTTTAATTCCCTTCTCTTCTCAAAGTCAGGGATGTTATTTGTATTATTTATATAATCATGAATATATATGATGGGATTTCTTTGAGTCCTGGATTTTTCCAGGAGAATAGATCTTGGGAGAGGGAGGGGTTGATACCTCACAATTTCCATTACAAGATCTTACCACATTCATCCTGAAACAGATGCTCTATATTATTGACTCAAAATCTCCTACAAAAAAACTATGTTTATTAAATGAAAAGCCTATTGTTCTGCTTTATATTTTATTATACTCTTTCCAGAAGCTGAGACCAAAGATATGCACAATGAAATCAGATTGCAGAACCTCAATCCAGGTTTTGTAATACATTTCAGAAAATATTGCTTTAGCGGAAAGAAGGTATGTTAGTGACAAATAACACCATTGTTTGAAATCCTTTTAAAGCCAGAGCCCTTGGAACAGCTTTCCTTCAGCATGAATGGCTGTGGCCATCACTTCACCATCATGTTCCTATTTATAACTACATGGATGTGAGGGTGATCTGGATGACATCTATCATCTGATTGATCCCTAGGGTGGATTCAGATGATTTAGCTGGCTAAGCAACTGTCCCCTCCCTCCCTCCCTTCCTTCTTTCCTCCCTCCCTCCCTCTGCTCAATGTGTGTCCCTCCCAAAGTTGTATGCTTGGTGGAAGAGGACAATCATTTCAGATAGAAGGATTGTGCCAATCTTCAGTCAAGGTTATGTGATAGCTGCACTCTCCTGCTAGAATCTTCAAATGAGCTCAAGTTCCATTTTCTTTTGACTCATGATAGTTGTAGTTAGAACTTTTCCTTTTGATATTTTGGGAACATTTTTCTATATTTTCACAAAGTTTTTTATAGTGTCCCACAATTTCTCAGGTTCTCTTTCACATCAGTTGAGTGTACTAAATCTATTCCCTACTTGGGCTTATATTTTGATTGTATACTAAGATAAATCTTAGAGGCATACTTAGTCTTTTTAATTTTATAATTTAATCCCTATATCTAATACCTTAGTCTGCTAAATAATTTGCACATGGATTACAATGCATCTTCTGTATTATAGATACTTGGCTTGATTCTAATGTTGTGTATCTGGTGATGTCCATTTGTAGAATCTGTATTTGTATTGCTTGATGCAGGTAATTGCAGTAAGGATGTGATGTAACAATTTCCAGGAGGGAGTGAGTACATTTCAAAGCACCAAAAAATAATTCAGTTCCAATAGTTTGTTGAGAGAAAGAGAATGAAGACGGCTTCTCCCTAATAGTTTTTAGAGTATATGCTTATGGGAGTGGTAGTTTAGTTTGGAAAGAATCGGTCTATAGGTGAGGAACAATAAAGATATCTGCTTTGAAGAATCACAGCATTTCTTTCTTGGTTTTTGGAGCCTGACAAAAGATGAAATTCTTTTTAGAAAGTCTATTAACTTATCTACTGCACTATTGTATTTACAGAGTCCAATTTTTCTGTAATTCCAGGTTCACCCATTTCTCTTAGTTTTGCATTGTTAGTCCTGTAAGTAATGTTTTAATCTTTCTTATTGCATTTATCACCTGGTCTACTAGCACTGTATCAGTAACAAATACAATTGGATATCTATTAATTTTAATATACATAAGCTTACTGTTTTTAGAGTTACAGTTGAGCAAATGATCAGTGTGTTCTTCTTGAATATCTTTGCCACACCATTCCTTTATATGAACTCATGAACTTAAATTATGAAGTTATCTGGCTGAGTGGCCTTTTCCAATCCACCTCTGAAAGTACACGTTTTTTCTACAACATCCAAATTCATATCCTTCATTGACAGTTTTAAGTTTCATTGCTTGATTTATTGATCAAATTTATATACCACCCACCCCTATGTCTAAGTGATTCTGGGCAGTATACAAGTAAAAATCAATAAAATCCACATAAAAGTCCTTACAAAAAGAAACAAAGTTAAAAAGAAGGAGAAGGTGACTTCAAGCAGTCAGCCATATCCAGAATGTGTCCCACTGTTGCCTGTTGACAGAGTTGGGTCTTTACACTCTGGGGGCCAACCTCACCTCAGAGGGCAAGAAGTTTCACAGGATGGGGCCAATGGTAGAGAAAGTCCTCTTCCTAGACCCCACTCATTGAAATTCTTTAACCAATGTAATCCACAATATGCCCATTGTTGCTTTTCGTATTCCAGTTACTACCTATATGTGCTCTTCTAAACCAAGAGCTGTTTCTTCAAAGTAACAGCAGATTTTCTTGTTGCTTTAGTCTAGCCAGAAGATCACTTTCAGTTTTTCTATGAAAAATAAACTTTATTCTCATTAGTAAAGAAGTATCTTTTGACTTGGGGTTCTCATCATTTAATACACAAACCTATGTAACATTTAGCTCTGTCCAGACTATTCCCTTGGTAACAATACATAAATAGGTTGACGTTGCTTTTTTCAAGGTGTGATTTTGGATTTCTCCTAGATTGTTATCCTTCACCTCACTGGGAGAGGCTCTGTCCTCATGTCCACCATAGTATACTCCAAGCTTCATTCCTCCTGCATTGACTTTAGTAGCAAGCTGTACCAGGAACTCATGCTTGCACCAACATTGTTTTCAAGGTCAGAAATTACTGAATCTCTCCATCCTATCAAGGTGACAATCTCCTGTGAGGATTTTAGTACCGTAAAGTAAGGAACAATTGTGTCAGTCAGAGAATTTAAGAGTGGAATTGTTACCTCATAAAATAGAAAATATTTGTGCAGAAAAATCAAACTGCTCTTATAAGGAGGATCAGCTCTCTGGAGAATAGATCAATACAACAGTAATTTAATACAGGAATAGGAATGTTTGAAGTTTGGGGAAATGGTCCTTCTTCATGAGCCTAGCTGAGCACAGTTAGAAGGAAAGGACCCAAGGAATGTTGCTTAGATGATTGTCAGGCTCAAGCCCAGGGATGAGACAGTAAGATCCAATTAAGTCCAATCCTTTATTTACTTACACCAATACACAGAATTTTGCCAAACTACAGCTATAACTTTCTAAGCCACTAGATGTATCTTGAGAGATTCTAGAGAGTGGTTACCCTGAACCACTTTTCCTTCTTCCCTCCAGCTTGGGACTATATAGTCTCTTCATCTGGGTCTCCTGGGAAAGTTCTGAGTTGGCAAAATCCTCCCCTCTGCTACTGCAGGTGCACATTCCATCACATCGATCCAACCTTAAAGAACTATACTCAGTAAGTTTGCTGACTCAGAAAATCACCATCCTCATTCTTGAACTACATTATCTCTTGTAGTAATCATTCCTCAACTTAAAATTATTATAAAGCTATGATTATTGTATTCTGTTTTTATGCTACTGATTTTATTGTATATTGTCTGGAAATGGTTGGAAATACTGAATAATTATTTTAAAAAGCTCAAGTATAATAGGCTTCTCTCAGTTCTACCAAGTGAACCAAACCAGGAAATCAACTCTACAGGAAGGCTAAGACTACTTTTACTGAGAGCGATTATAATAATAGAATCTTGCTAATCTGATCTCCTTCTTATATCCATGTGAATTAGGGAGATGTTCACCCAAACTGCTTCTATATACTTTTTACTTGTTTTGTTTAAGCCATGTTTTCACCTTTTCTCTTTGGTAACAGATCTGCCTTATCTCTGTCAAAGTCATCTTCCTTACTCTCTATAGCTTCTTTTTGACTTCCTGGAGCCCCAGAAAGGAAGTTATTACATGGCATGGAATACCATCAACAAGTAGCCTAGGGAGGTAAGGAGAAGGAAGCCCAAAGGGAACATGTCAGGTGTGATAAGGACAAGCCTCAGGAGATGGGGCCTCTTTAATTATTATTGATCTATTACTGATAACCACAATATCAAAGCTGCCTTATGGGAATACCTAGGTAGATTTATATTTAAAATCATACTGGGCTGTTTGTTATTTGCCTTTTTGGCTACTCTGTGTATGAAGTTGTGTTTTCATTTAATTGTGTGTGTGTGTGTGTGAGAGAGAGAGAGAGAGAGACAGAGAGACAGAGAGACAGAGACAGAGACAGAGACAGAGAGAGAGAGAGAGAGACAGAGAGACAGAGAGACAGAGAGAGAGATGGTGTCATTTTGTTACCTGTTATTTTTTTCTAACTGTTAATTTTAAAAGTCCTGGGTCTTTATTTATTGAAAGGTAGAGTATAAATGCATGTTGGCTTTGTCTGAGGTCAAGTTTTGCTGGAGATTTAAACTATTTTATTAACTCCACTAAACCAGATAATATCAAATTACTTTTTAGTGGTGCCCTGGCAACAAGAACAGAGAGAATACAACAAGGATTAGTTCAAAAGGCATTAAGAAGCAGGATATGAATACAGAAAATTGAAATCTTGGTGTACTGAGTCTCTGGAAATAAAAGATGCTGAAAGTGGAATGGTTGAAGGTTTGCATGAAATAAACAGTAAAATGGAAATGCTTTTCTACAGCACACAGCTGATAATAATCTTTCTTGGTGCAATATCCATGGGTGTAAGGACCTGCCTCAATCAGTCCTCCCAAGAAAGCAGAACTCTTGAAATGGACATCATTTCAAAAGGAACTTTTATTGGGAGATGTTGACAGCAGGAATAGAAGGCAGGATCTGAGGGCTTCCCGCGCAAATCAATAGGTCAAAAGAGTCAATAGTAAAGCCACCCCAACTGTCCATCTGGACGGTTCAAACAAGCCAATCCGTAGGTGTGAAAACACTGTGGGAACGGGGAATAAGGCACCACTTCCAAGGCTGTTAGGTCTCTCTGCACCACTTCTTACGCACTCGGAGATAAGGCAGATGGCCAGAAGCACATTCCATTCTCATCCCAATAGAGAAACATCAAAGAGGATAGAGCAAGGAACAGAGCAAAAGGAAATACACATCAGCCACCCTAAGCTTCCCCCCCCCCGAAGAATGGCAGAACCCAAAAAGAACAAGAAACCCCATACCTATAGAAGGACAGGGTTCTGACAATGGGTGCTTATAATGTTTAATTTTGGCATAAAGGTGAGTATTACAAACTAGCTAAATAAGCAGGGCAAATGTCAGCAGCAGCTGATATCCTGGAATATTTGCTAGATTACCGATGGCTAGGAAAGGTTTATGTCTCATGTCTTTCTTAGATTACCCATATATTTTTCCTGTCCTACTGCTTCAAGGAATGTTGAGTGGCTAATTTAGTACTCTTTCCCAGAATCCTGCTACACTATTCTACACAGATACACACATTATGTCTCTTTTAATCTTGTGAGGGTTTTAATGGGGTTGAGTTTCCTATAAGTAATTAATGGTGTTATTCCAGTAACTAAACAGCATCATATGTAAAGGAAATGGGCCCCCAGGGCAATATCAGTGACCATCTAACTGCCTCATCCAGTCAAGGGGACTTCCGGGGAAGAAATGGCAAACTGAAAACAGTTCCACTAAAAGCTAAAAATGACTTAGTTGGAATTTGGTGTGCACACACATGCTTCGTTAAAGTTATTCCAGGAACACGTGTCTGTGTGGCACTTGATGTATTTTTAGAAACTTATACAGCCCTTCTTCTCTTAGAACAAAAAAATATATGAAGAAATATGAGTTATTAAACATTCACCATTTAGTGACAGTACATGAGCTTTTTTACCCAGTGGGTAATCTCTCTCTCTCTCTCTCTCTCTCTCTCTCTCTCTCTCTCTCTCTCTCTCTCTCTCTCTATCTCTCTCTCTCTCTCTCTCTCTCTCTCTCTCTCTCTCTCTCTCTCTCTCTCTCTCTCTCTCTCTCTCTCTCTCTCTCTCTCTCTCTCTCCTCTCTCTCTCTCTCTCTCTCTCTCTCTCTCTCTCATAAAAAAAAATAGCTGCATACCAATAACCAGTGAAGTATGCTTAAGTACAGTCTTCCTGGAACATGATTGCTGCATCATTTGTAAGCATTCCCATGGGAAGCCAAAGCAGAAAGCAGTAATAAATCTACAGGTAAATCTTTCTTTAGTGGAGATCAATTGGAAACATTGCTTGCTTCCAGAGGCAAACTAATTTTTCCCTTCCAGAAGCAGGTGACAGAAAGCCTGGCACACAATGTTGAAGAAAGAAGGACTTGCTTTGTGCCATGTTGCTAAGAAAGATCTTTGACTAAACATTTGGATACATATTGACCAATCAATTAATACTAAAGTAGCTGCATCAGTGCAAGCTCTACCCCCTACTTGCACATTTAAACAAATTTTAAACAAAGCTTTGCTACAATGCTCAGGAGAGGCTGACTTCCTTTAACAATTGCTCTGATTCAGATTTGAGATCTATTTTAATTTCTATTAATATTAATAGAATTAATGTTAAAATTAATTGCTATTAACATTGGAAGCATTTCTGGAGGTGAAAATACTGGCTCAGTCAAAATATTTTTGGTACTCCTCACTGTGCTATCAGCTGGTTCATAAAACCATGACCCCATGCCACAAATATATGCTGGAAAACATTGCCCAACAGCCCCAAACTCTCCTCATTATTCAATGATAGCTATTATTTATTTATCCTTGATATCAGGAAAGTGTTGGTATGAGATTTGTTGCCTCCATTGCCAATTCCTATCCTGCCTCAGTAATTGCTATTCTTCCCTATTTCCTCTGTACCCAATAAAAGTCAATCATCTGGCATACTCCCTAGTAATGGATGACAAAGTCTCAAACACTTTAGTTACCTTGAGATTTTCTCGATGTCAGGGGAAGGGGAAAAAATACAACTTTAATACCAATTCAGCTAAGGAAAACTTAAATCTATCTCGCTCATGGGCTGGTAAAGATATGAAAGCAACATCATCGATATACAGTTTTTAAAAAAGGATATTCCCAGGGTATGTTTCAGTGTTTCCATGTTTGCCAAACAGCCCCAAACTATGTCCACAAAGCTATCTACCTGTTTGCCTATCTGCCTGCCTGTCCATCTTTATCTATCTGTATCTATCTATGCCTATTATCTCTCTATTATCTCTCTATTTGTATCTGTATCCAAATCTATATCTATTTCTATCTATCATCTCTCTACTTTTCCTTTGTCTGAGATATTGGATTTATTTATTTATTATCATATTTAGAAACTGCCCATCTTCCTTGCATCCTTCTATAAAATATAGATGATCACTGTCATGAAATCATTAAACAATTCCTGAGAATTTTTGAGGCCATAAAACTGTAAACAGAAGCAATACCAAAAAATGTTTACCAGCATCCTTTAATTTCTATTAATTTAAAGGATGATTGTATTATAGAATGATGTTTGCATTACAGTTAGATTGCTGTGTGCTATAATGTTCTAAGCATATGCTTGTTAACATTTGGAATCAGATGAAGGATTACTGAATACTGGAGAGACCAAACTGACCTACAAGAAAGACCAAATAAAGAACAGAAAAGAGACTTGGCAAGGCAAAGTGATACATGGCCAGTACATTAAAAAAAAAAACCTAGCAGGCAAAGCAGATACAAGAAGACCTGGCAATGACTAAGAGCACGAAAATTGAAGAAAAAGACACAAGGGATGTGATGTGCAGATGAGTGGTGATCTGTTACACAAAAACACTACATTTGAGTTACTCACATTACAGTGAGTCATGGCCAGGTTTTCTAAGAGAGACCAGAGTTGGCAAGAGGCCTGACTCATCAGCCATAGCAGCAGATAGATTGTTTTTCTTCTTGCAATCCCTTAAAGATACTGATTCATCTGGCAAAAAGTGCCAAGTTTGTTCCACTGATCAGCACTGAATTCCAACAGCAACTGAACTGACTGTTATCTCTGTTTCTACTCAGGTATTTAAAAAACAAAAACATAATGGAAACGTAAAGGAGTCCCACACAGCAGCTTCAGTTGGGTGGAGAGAGGTGGAAGATGAGAAAAATATTGTTGAAATGCAAGTTCATTTATGTATTAAATGTTTATCCTGCCCTCATTATATTATAAGTAACATACGTAATGAACATATCTAATAAGTATAAGTAACATACCTAATGAACATACCTAATAAGTATAAGTAACATACCTAATGAACATACCTAATACTCCTTCTCCTCCTATTGTCCCACAACAACCCTGGGAGATGGGATGGGCTGAGAGTCAGTGACTTCTGGTCTTCTTATACATATGTCTTCTTGTTCAAATTGTCTTTTCCTTTCTGACATGCTTCATGGATGCCACTGGTTCCATATAACAAACATATAGCAACAGTGCTGATATTTCACATAAAGTTAATGTGTGCATGTATCTGTCTTTAAACATTTAGGTATTAATGCCAGACTAAATTATTGGACTAGGTTGCTGTTTAGTATTTTATAAGTGTGATTATCAAGTCAATCTTTGAGAGAATGAAGTTAAAAGCAGGGCAATGGTTGAAAAACATGGTGACAAGGTTATAATTTCTGTTTACTGGGAGTTCATGTCTTATCAGTGATGTATTATTATCATACCTTTTCTCAGTAACACTCCCAAGCTTCTTTGCGAAGTAAGGCCAGTCAGGGGCTACCTGAGATTTCCTTTTTTTAAAATTAAAGAATGGAACAAATAAAAGTAGGTGGAACAGGGAATTTGAAGGGTACTTAGGAACATGTTATTGAATGTATCATCATCTCTGGTTGCTGTGCTGAAAAATAAAACAGAATACAGAACAGTTTTAATACCAGAAATGCAGCTGCACAGTTTGATGTAACTCGGAAAGGAAGTGGATAACTTATGATTTACTGAAGTTGCTCAGGGTTTCCCAGAACACCACCAAAGTCCATTTGTATGCAGGCTGCAGGAAGATTCCAACATCCTTTTGCTCCACTATGAGATTTAATACATATCAGAGGCTTTGGTATTGATATAATGTACATTTGGGACTCCGAGAGAGTTGCAGTGAATGCAAAGGCATGGTTTGACTGACAAAATGTAAGGAAGAAAATAACCACTGTTATTTGCAGTTTGGGGGGGGGGAACGCCTATGATCAAATTGTGTAGAATTAAAAGCCTTTTTCATTTCACGCCAAATATATTTCACTATATTTTTATATTGCAACTTTGCTCAAGTTGACAAGGCATGAGCTTCTCAGATGTATCCCTTCTGAGCCCTGGGCAGACTTAATTTAGCTAAAATGGCTTCCTGCATCATATATAGAACTGAACATACGTTGAAGTGAGAGCTATTTTGCCAGCCAAGGAGGCTACCTTGGAGATATTCATTGTGAAACTGATAAATGCTAATGAGCTATATAGGAAATATAAAGGAACAAGCCAGATAAAAAGAACCTGCAGGGCTTCACATCCAATCCTGTCCTCAATGATGCATTGCTATCCCCAGCTTTGGTTATCCATATATAAAGCAGGAGAAGATAAATCATGAGTTGGGAACTCTCTTCTGCCTATGGGACCCATTCACTCCTGCATATCAATGAGCTGCATGTCAAGGGTGAATACAGCCCAAATCCAAAGTAGTTGCCAAAGTGGTCATGGAATACTGAATAATTGTTTGAAAGGGTGGGAAATCAAGAAAGCATTGAATGACAATTTAATGACAAAAAAACTATCAAGCCATTGTTTATTAATATAACTGTAGCAAAAAGTCCTCTGTATTGTGGACTTCAGCATAACTGTTCCAGCTACCTTAATTCTACTTGCTTGAGCCTCCTTAGGAACAGAAGACAGCCTTCAATGCTAGTTGTATTGTACTTTATCTTCCTCTCACCTTCTCTTGCTCTTATTTTCCCCCTCTTTCTTTTCTCTACTTTTAACTGTCGATACCTCTTCCCAATTCTTTCCTCTTCTCCCTTCCCTTCCCTTCCTTTCCCTTCCCTTCTCTTCCCTTCCTTTCGAGGTTGAGATACCTCTATTCCTGACTTGACAGCTTACTGTATTTCCATGATGAGAGAGGAAAAAACAAGTCATTTGTCCTTCTCAGAGAAATACTTCCCATGGAGGTAAAATGCTATGCTTTAGACTGCCTACAGAGGACAAAATGGGTATCTGTCCATTACTTCCGTGATTCCCAATTTACCTCCAGGAAATTAACAAAGATTAATTGGTTAATTAGAGAATATTGAAATGATCTTCCTTTGCTTGAGTGATGGAAACTTTCCTGCAAGGAGGTTTCCCCAGAACTTTGAGTTAGTAGAACAAAATGCCAGGATGCAGAGAAAACAATGCATTTAGAGTTCTGCCTTCCAGAAGAATGGAGGAACTATACTTCATCAGCAATGTTCCTTTTCAAATAGAAATGCCAGAGAAGAGGGATTTTTTTGGTTCTGATTGATTTGAATTTAATCATTTTTCACCCTAACCATCTGGATTCCCTAAGAGGAAAGGTAAAATCAGTGATCAGGATATATCTTCACGGATCAAGCAAATGTTGAATTCATTGAATCATACATTTTAAGGGAAAATCCCTTCTTAATAAGCTGAATCGTAATGAACACCTAACCTCAAGGCTGCTTTTCTTCCATTTCAGAGCAACTACCAAGCTTCCCAATATGTGTGAGGATGAGCTCCCAGTGTGCAACATGTGGCTTATATTTTCATTATTCTTTTACTCAAGATACTGAGTGCTTAAGCTAACACTTTTTTATATTAAGACATCTTGGCTTTGTGATGATACATCCCTAATATTGCAAGGCATGATTTTACAATAGGCACAGTTATAACTTTAACCAGTACTTTAACCAGTACTTTCCCATCTTCAAAAAGGGGAAAAAAATGGACCCAGGAAATTACAGACCTATCAGCCTGACCTCAATACCTGGGAAGATTCTGGAAAAGATAATCAAACAACGAATCAGCGAACACCTAGAGGCAAACAAAATCACTACTAAAAGCCAACATGGGTTTGTCAAAAACAGATCATGCCAGACAAACCTTATTGCATTCTTTGAGCAAGTGACAAAATTAGTGGATCAGAGGAATGCTGTGGATATAATTTACTTGGACTTCAGTAAGGCATTTGATAAAGTAGATCACAACCTACTACTTGATAAAATAGAAAAATGTGGGTTAGACAGCATCACCACCAGATGGATTCGTAGCTGGCTGACCGGCCGTACTCAGCGTGTGGTCCTCAATGGAACCGCATCTACATGGAGGGAAGTGTGCAGTGGGGTGCCCCAGGGCTCTGTCCTGGGGGCCAGTGCTCTTCAACATCTTCATCAACGATTTGGACGAGGGGAGATGGGGAACTCATCAAAATATTGCGGATGACACCAGTGCAGAACCACCACTCCCAAGGAGTTAAGATACAGAGGACCCTGGACAGACTTGAAGATTGCTATCTAAAAAATGAATTCAATGGTGAAAAAGTAAGGTTCTACATTAGGCAAGAAAACCAAATGTACAGGTATAGTATAGGGGTACCTTGCTCAATAGTAGTAACTGTGAGAGGGATCTCGGAGTCCTAGTGGACAATCACTTAAATATGAGCCAGCAGTGTGCTGCAGCTGCCAAAAAAGCCAACACAGTGCTGGGCTGCATTAACAGAGGGATAGAATCAAGATCACGTGAAGTATTAATACCACTTTACAATGCCTTGGTAAGGCCACACTTGGAATACTGCATCCAGTTTTGGTCACCACGATGTAAAAAAGATGTTGAGACTCTAGAAAGAGTGCAGAGAAGGGCAACAAATATGATTAGGGGACTGGAGGCTAAAGCATATCAAGAACGTTTGCTGGAATTGGGTATTCTATTTATGAAAAGAAGACTAGGGGTGACATATAGCATATTCCAATCTCTCAGGGCTGCCACCAAAGAGAAGGGAGTCAAGCTATTCTCCAAGGCGCCTGAGGCAGACAAGAGTATGGGATGGAAACTAGTAAGGAAGAAGCAACCGGACTGAAGAGAACTTCCTGACAGTTAGACAATTAACCAGTGGAACAACCTGCCTCCAGAAGTGGTGAATGCTCCAACACTGGAAGTTTTTAAGAAGAGACTGGACAGCCATTTGTCTGAAATAGTATAGGGTTTCCTGCCTGAGCAGGGGGTTGGACTCGATGACCTCCAAGGTCCCTTCCAACTTTATTATTATTATTATTATTACTGTGCTGAATTTTCACAAGTCTTAGTTGCCATCTCATTATAGGGACTAGATATGAAATTATGAAAAATCTTCTTCCTCCACTGTCTGATGCACTTTTTCTTTGTACCAGTTGAACTCAGTAATGTGCAGCAAGAGCCCAAAAATCAAACTGCATATTTGCATACACTTCTTGTGAAATGCAGAGAAGTGTCGATGAATGTCAACATCCTCAGAATATGGATTCAGATGCTGGCATCTACTCACCTTATTCCGCCTGCAGATGCACTCATATAGTTTCTCAACTACAAAAAATATGTGAATGGCTTAGGACACAGGGACATAAGTCTGTGCTCCATAGAGATCAACAATGCCCAGTTTTACAACCTAAAATAGGTATAAAAATATTTTACCTCCTACTTCAAAGGATATATGTCAGTGGTGGAATTCAGCCAGTTCGCACCAGTTTGGCAGAACCGGTAGCTAATTTTTTGTTGCCCAGGCCCAGAATGGACTTCTGGAAGCGGCATCCACACAGAGAACTGGTTGCTCACATATTTGAATCCCACCACTGACATATGTGTGTGGTGATTGATTGATTGATTGATTGATTGATTGATATTAATCAAGCAAAGATAACCTTTGTGCAGTACACAACACCAGAGCAACTCCAGTATGGAGTGAAAACAAATTGCCACAAAAGAAGGAGGGGTGTTTCAAAGTCATGGAAATTTCTTTTAAAAATATTTCCCCTATTTTGGTTAGACTTTCTGAGAATTATATAGATTGCTCTTGTTTTAAATTAGCTTTATCAAGAACATAGTAATCATTTGGCATTATTTGTTTCTGCTTCTCATATTGAAACCTAACCCTTGCAAATCCCCCCTTCCAAAAAAAAGAAAAAGAAAAACACGAGCCAGGTTGTTTCACTTAGATGTATATTGGACATTGAAAAATACCTTGGCATTTGAATTGTTGTAGATAGAAACACTACAGAAATGTTTCAAAATACATGATGAACACTTCTTAGATAACATTTTACAAGGATTAGTCAAAATCATGGAAAGTATCCCTGATGGCTCAGTAGGATCTCCATATATACTGGCAATATAACAGATGATAGGGACCAGCAATAATGTAAGGCCAAACATTTTTATGCTTTACTTAAACATTAAATTACTAGATTTAACAAATCTGATCCATCAGAAATCCAACTGCACTGTTTGGTTCCTGCCTTTTATTAGGAAAGAGTTGTTTTAAAATTACTTGCTGTCAGAATCCAATTATATTTTATTTCTAACTAATCTACTCTGGGAAAACCCAATTCTTACTCTCTTTGGGATTCTGTCATACTACAAAGGGGGGGGAGTAAACACGGGGGTTTATGGCTGGCATTCCTTCTATCATCTACGAATAAACATCCTCTGTGGATTCCCTCTCTGGAGTACTAACAATAACAATGCGGCCATCAGCCTTTGATCTCACTCCCTATGAAGCCTCCTATTACCGGCAGCAAGGAAAAGTGGGGGGGAAGATTGCAACGTTTGGGATCCGATGGAGTTAACACCCAGCCATCTGCCAATTTGGATTGACCGGAAGGAATGTGGGGTGGGACTGCTTGGGAACGCTTTAAAACATTGAAGGATCAGGGGGGTTCCCCAGATCCTGTCTAGCACACCTTCAGTCAGTTTTTCTTAATAAAGATTCCTATTGGAAAACCTGTTCCAAGAGTTCTGTCTTCTTAAGATGTAAATTGAGGAGGGTCCTTACACTTGCGTTCTTTTACATCTGTTTGATTGATTAATCTTTTCACTCTCTAAAATAGTACTAATACAGGAAAGAGATTTTTGTGCAATTACTCCCCTGGATAAATTCATTACAAAATCATAATGTTAATTTAAGCATGGTTAACTGTTAGATGATACGTTTGATAAATATGAGCTACTATAATTGAGTGGCAGAGAAGTTTTGAAAACAGCCCCCAGAGTTTTTTCCTAAAAGATTAACTACTGTTATGTTAATCCAAGGTGTCATCAAGTTAATTTATCCTTTAAGTATTTTTCTGATAAGCTTATGCTTAGAACCATTGTTTCATGACATTCAAATGAAAATTAAAAGCAATCACTCCTGCCTCTATAGTTTACAACAGTACAGTTTTCAGTATTTGTATTTTTTTTCTACCTACATTATTACATCTTCAGACAATAGTGAACCTTTAATTGGAGATTTTTTAAAAAAAACCTGAAGAATTTTGTTTATTATTTATTTTATAGCTGCCCATCTTATAACTAACTCTGGGTGGCTTCCAATCAAAAGTAAAAACAACATAAAAACCATAATAAAACTTCAAAACTAAGCTCATTAAAAACAGCAAAATCTGGTGCCAAGTCATTATCCTAGTAGTTCTTGGGGGAACAGTCAGATCTTCAAAGCTTTATGGAAGGCTTGCTGGGTAGAGCCTTGTTAACTTCACAGGGCAGGGGCTATCACAGAAAAATCATGCTTCCTAGCTCCCATCAGATGGCAATATTTAAGGGAAGGAACTAGGAGCATGCCCCACTTTGGATTTGCAGAATTAAATTTACCCTGAAATTTCTCTAGAAGTAAAACAAAACATTAATATGACAACATTGACTCCAGTCCACTATTCCAGCTGTGTATCTAATGACTGGAAGTGCCTATATCTAATGATTGAAATTGCCCAGGAAATACTTCAAATGCTTTGAAGGTATTTCCTCCACTGAGTTTTAACTTTAAGATCTTCTTTACTCTCTTGATGTATTCATTTCTGTATGCACAACAATGTGAAATCACTGCTGCCAATTGTTTAGTTGGTGTGGTCCTTTGTATGCATCAAGTTCTTCCCAAAACCTAAAATATTATAATATGTTGGAGTTGTATATGTGCAGATTCATGCAGTGTGGCCTTTTGTAATTGACAGATGCAAATACTGTCAGTGCACAGATTTTCTGAGTGCCAACCAAGATTTTATTATTAATATTTTGTAGTCCTTGAGTCAAGAAAAAAATAATTAATGTTAAACTGCTCATTTTGGTAAAAGACATATTAAAATACTTATTAAATGTGACTTCTTTCTATTCTCCTTTCCTGTACATTTTGTGAACATTATGAAAATGTTACATTGGACCTGCAACTAAAGACATAACAAAGATAAAAAGATGAATATAAAAATGCACTATGGATATTTTACAAGCATGACCCTTCTTTTGGGAATCATCAGCTAATAGTTCTATACTAATACAAAGATACATCTTTAGTTCCTTAATTGAAATTAGCATGTTTGAGGGGAAAATGCATTTAATGCAGATAGTAACTTTCATGTCAGAGTACCATGTAGTCCCAAAACTGGTTTCCTAATGACTAATGTGTTTTTTGGATACCAATTATGAACCAATTACTGCCATTAATTTTACATTAAGATTATCACTTTTTGTTTTTAGGATAAGAAAAACCACAACTTTAACTTTTAACCCCAACTCCTAACTTTATAGGAACTGGAAGAGCTACAGAAATGGTATCCACTACTCAGTATTTACTCTGCAATAGCAGTGTGTGAAGCTTCTGATCCCATCCACAGCTGGTGTTGCAGCTGGCCTATACATCCCACCAGACTTTATTTAGCTGAATATTACAGCAGTAACATTTCATTATAGCTCTGCTCAGAAAAGTCATACTCCATTGGTTTTATTGAAGCTTACTTCTCCCTTGCTTCCGTTTCACCCAAAAGGACAGCTGTTTAAATGTGTACTGGGTAGAACACCTAAGGGCTTTTTAATGTTAATTAAGTTCAGAGGAAGAGTCTTTAACAACCACCTTTCTTTCTCTTTCCATAAATGCCAACTTGTTCAGTGTTGACATTAAATTCTGAAATTAACACATCAAGAACAAGAAGGACTTGATAATTTTTCACATGTAACAAAGAACTCTTGGTTGAAAGCTGGAATAAAAAATGAAAATGGACAGTTTAGTATGTTTTATTTCAAAAACCTCCATCCCATATGTCACATGCCATACTTTGTATATTTATCAGATTTCTTATCCTACCATTAAAAAGATTTTCCTTTATGGATACAAATAGAGAAGCAAGATTCTGATTCATTTTTGTGTCTACTAGGAAGACAACTCTTTTCTACAAAACAGCCTTGTCCAATTGGATGCCCCTAAAATGTAGTTGATGGCATAAAGCCTGGTTATTTGAGGGACTGCTTATTTCCAGTTACTTCTACCCATCCAGTGCATTTAGGCAGAGTGGGTGCACTCCAGGTTCTATAATTTATAGAATGTAGGTCCATTAATTTGCTAGAGCTTGAGAGAGAGTCTAGTTCAGGTTGAATCTGTGTGATTTTATCAATCATTCAGATTCACCTATCTCAGATTCATCTATCAAGAACAGTTTCGGCAGCATAGGTCAAAATAAGGCATAAGCAATTTTTCCTTTTCTCTTTCGAACTCTTCTTTACTAATATCCTGGAGTTGTAGTGTGCACCCATTGCCACTGTAATTGAATACATCCACTCTACTGCTGGCCATCCTGTTCTGTTTTCCTCCCACCTTTCCCATCATTATGGACTCCTCAAGGCACACAGGTCTTTGCAAAATGTGTCCAAGATACAATAATTTGAGCCCAGCTATTTAAGAACATTTATTTGTTCTGTGATCCATTTGTTTGTTTTCTTAGCTATCCATGGTATTTTAAAAAATTCCCTCACACCAAGGTACAAACACCAATACTTTTTCCCACCTGATTTTTCAAATCTAGTTTTCACTAGAGTGTTATGGGGAAGATCATTTTCTGCATGATTCTGATCTTTGGAGGTATAGACATGCCATGGCAGCTGAATGTCTTTTCCAAAACTTTCAAGGTTGCTCTAGTGAGCGCTAGTCTATGGTGTAGTTATTCTTTTTCTTTTATTGTGGGGAACTGATCATAAAAGGCAGACGTTTTGTACCACATCAGTGTCTTCATTGTCACTTCTAAGGTTGATTGATGTACATGTTATTATTAGTTTTGTCTCCTTTATATTTAATTGTAGACCCATTTCTTTCACTGAGCTCCTTTACTTTCACTGCTAGAGTTCCCTGATTGTTTGCATTTTCAGCTATCAGAGTTGTGAAATCAACATAGTACAGTTTTTCGAGTAAAAACAAAAAACCCACACACATCTTCATCCAATCCATTCTCCTTCAGTATTTATTCAGCATATAGGTTGAACAAATAAGGATAAATATCGTATACAGCCTTTTGTCACTCCTTTGTCAAATGACTTGTTTTAGTTGTTCAGCTGGACTCATCCTCGCACCATGGGTGGCTGTGCTGAGAATATATACTCTCAGTGTTCTTTGCTCATCTGTCTTAGGAGCCACCCCTCCCCCTCACCATGATGAGGTAGTATAGCATGATATTATCTTATATATATATATATTGCAGTTTTCCTGTAAGTTTTATTATTGCTACACACTGTAGGATTTAGATTGCTTTATAAAGAGCCCTGGGATAAATATTTTTAGAAGTAGCATATAAAATGCCTTTGATTGTTTGAGTAATGATCATATCACCATCTGTCAAGTAAGGATGCATTTGATGCATTTGATGTTGCCCACAAAGATGTATGTCAGAATAAAACCTACAGTGTATTTTATGTGGGTTTATATATTCACACATGTACTGCCTAATACTTTCTCAGGAGACGGGAGGGGAGGGCTACTAAGATGACGTGCATTTAATTGAAATACTCATATTCTTCACCTATTTACTCCTATCCTTATTTCCTTCCTGAGAGCCTTTGGGGGCAGAGACCAGTAATCTATGGTAATACATCATGCATAGTACTGCCATCATTATTGCTGATCTCCAAAGTGCTGTAGCCATCTCTTGTGGGTTTTTATTTTGTTTTTTCCTGCAAGTGATTTCTGTCTTTATAGGATAGGTGGGAATAACAGGAAAACATAAAACTTGGAAATGGAACAAGTTAGCAAGCAACAATAATAACAGTCAAAATCAATACTGAAAACCAACTTGCCTCCAAGTGATTGGGGGGGAGACATCTGAGTTTACAGAAAAAATGAAAAGTGGTTGCAGAAGATCAATGAATTGTCCCTTGGGGATTTCATGTGCAGCACAATTCCACCTCAAGTGACATTTTGAAGAGAAGTTTGAGCAAAATACTTAAGAGAGGTTGTTGTGTCAATACTGTATTTCAGTGAATGAAAGAAATGCTCATTTTTAGATTTTCAAGGAGATTTCTAAAGAAATCTATTTGCTGGCTGAACTGTAAGTCAGCAATATTTGAAAAGTTGTTTGGTTTGCATGCTCTTTGTTTTTAGAGCTCAGAGCAATGTATAAATAATAATAATAAATGTAATATTATGAGTGTGGGAGTTTGAATCCCGGGGTCCAGCGCCTGCTGGACGGACCAGTGACGTACGTCAGCCTGGGCCAACGGACCTCGCGTTTGGTAGATAGGAAACACACGGACAACATGTTTCTTCAGGTTGAATCAGCAAGCGAGAGCCCAGAAGGATCTGCGTGCCTCTCTTTTATTGGTACACTTACGTCACAGCAGGAGGTTGTAAAGGGTGGGTTTTGCCAGGAAATGAAACTTAAAAGGGTACCTTAACTTAACTCAGGAAATGGAAACTTAATAAGCATAAATGAAACCTTAAGCTATTGAAATGGTTGCAACATCTCCACTGTTTTTATTTTTTAAAGTTCAATCTCTATCCTACTCGTAGCCATCATCTGCATCCTCCGAAACAGAAGAGGGCAACTCCATAAGAATACGAGATTCTTGCTTGGGGGCAAGAGCCTCCATGGCTAAGTCTGATTCAGTATCGGAACAGTTGGAGTCCGTGTCAGACAGCGTCAGTAGGGCAACCTTTTCAGAGGGGTGGAATTTGGGTTTCAAGGGTTCATATATATTGTTTGAGGCAAGCATAACATTAATCTTAGAAAGATTAGAATCCAAACCATTCAAACGATCCTTGAGAAATTGCAAAAGGCGTGAAAAAACACATGGGCCAATCATACATAATATAAGCAAAATTATACAAGGTCCTAAAATAGCAGAAAGCAATGTGGTAATCCAGGGAGAGAAATTAAACATACTTTGATACCAGGATTGTTGGGAGAACCTTTCCTGTTCTCTGTCTTTTAATCGTTTGCGTAACTCATTCATAGAGTCGCGCACAATGCCAGATTGATCAGAATAAAAACAACATTCTTCTTTTAAGGCTACACACGTTCCACCTTCCTTTAAAAATAAAAGGTCGAGGGCACGCCTATTCTGCAAAACTACTTCAGCAAGAGACGACAAAGAAGTTTGAAGGGCAGAAATTGAAGTCTCAATGCGGGAAAGATCATTATCTATTTCTAGACTGAGTTTTTGTATTTGTTGTTGGTTGACAACTAAAGCCGCAGCTCCAGTAGCTGCTCCTGCAACACCTAATCCTAAAAGAACTGAAAGGGTTAGGGCTGTAACAAATTCACGTTTTACACGTAGGTGGTATTCCGGTGGTTCCATAAGGGAAACAAAATCAGAGGGGGAATAATAAGTGATTCTAGGGACTAAGCGTACCTGAATACAAAAGGCTTTTTGTTGTATAAGGACATCCCCTGATACACAGGCTGTAGCACCTGTAAAGCAAGCCCAGATGGAGTTGTTACCGGGGATGAGGAATTGGCCCTTTAATCTGGCAGAAATATTACCATTACTCAAGGTAAAAAGAGAGTTATAACCTGCCGTATTTACACTGCCCGATCTTTTCTGGGTGAGCCAAACATCACATTGGTATTTGCCATTGGTGATATTAGCACAATATTGAGAATAATTTGCAGGAATGTTTCCCAAGCAACAACCATGTCCCGTAATAGAAGTAATAGTGATGGATGTTGAGTTCCATCTGCAAGAGTCATCTTTAGTAGCATTCTTAATAGGTTCGATGGAGCCAACAGCGTCATAAAAGGGTGGAGTGGCTGATAAACAGAGCCAACAGTGGTCGGTTTGTGAAGAAGAATTAACAGCACTTTTTAACAAAAAGGAAGAAGCATTGACAAGGTTAATCAAGGGATTAGGCATATTATGTACAACGGACTGTAAAAAAAACAGGTTGAATGCTTTTGTTAGGACCTATAGGAGGGGAATGTGGTGACTGGATTGTGAGACGAATGGAAAAAACTCCGCCGTCGTCTTCAGAACCGCTCCATTCTCTACCACCCCAAGAATATCCGACAGCCCATTGCTCTGTAGTCAAAGTCTTTCCTTGGGATGTAAAGGTAATGTTCATTGGATTTTTCCGCTCACCACAGCAATGCAAATTAGAAGGGCAGGAAGGAGAAGGGGGTTTGCCATTACTACGGGTAATGGCAATATAATCATTTGAGCGAGGGGCAGTCCAGGATATAGCGCCCGTAGAAACACAAGACCATGAGGCACAGTATTTATCCAAAAAAGTGCCACATTGATATTTTTCCTCAGGTGTCTTTGGTTCGGGACAAAAATACAGGTCCCACCATGTTGCTTCTAGTGGAGAAGGTGTACACGAACCTTGTTTGTCCCATTTGTTAGTTTGGAGAAATTTTGAAGCAAATTTGTTGACCCCGGTACCCATTTCGGCAAAGTCAAAATGTAAGATAGGGAACCAGGGCCATATTGTGTATTTAGAGATTTGGAATAATACCTGATTTTCAAAGTCACGAACAGTCCATGTGTAGTTGAGAGGTCGATGAGGATTAGGATCAGGAGATCGCCGTCGTCGAGAATGAATGATGCGTTGGTGTGAGCGAGGTTGCTTTGTGGAATGAAAGTGTTGTAAGTGAGGTGAGGTAAAAATACGGGCGGCCAGGTCTAGGAAGGAGCGGGGATGAGGAACAAAGTTGTAGGCAAGTAAACGAGGAGACAAAGGAGGTTTTGCATAGCTCGCCACTGATGCGAGTTCAAAAGAATGTGTAGTATAAGTACCATAGGATGAAAATCCAGACACATAATAGCGCCCCGTAGTCTCAGGGGTCACAAGAATAGCAAGAGTTATGTGACAAGGGTAATGAGCATAGGTGAGGGAAATAGAGGGAGATGGTGGAAGAGGAATGCCACGATTAGGATACTGAGAAAACACAAAGGGACAAAAGGATTGACCTCGGTCATAACAATGGAAAAGGGCAGTAGTATTGAGATCAAGAAAAGAAAAAACAGGACCACAATATAGGCCTTTATGAAAATTTAGAGGAATTCTCAGGTGCTTTGTCATCATGGGAAGGTGCAGTGTGGACATCATGGGGAAGGAACTTGTCAAGAGTGTCATCAAAAGCAGGGTCCACATGATTGATGCAAAAGTGTTGGACCCCTGGACAATATGGGTGGTGCAATATGCAGTTGTTACACCAATAACAGCATGTACATCCGCACTCACAAAGGCAATGATGGCACATCCGATGGAGTTGGTGGGTTGTGTGGAGTGATGAAATATGGGCGAATACAACGAGCAGGGACCCACAAAACTCTGTCAGGTAGTTGAACTGCAGCGTAGCCTCTTCCCCAGGTGATGAGTTCAGCTGGACCTTTCCAAGTTGGATCCGGGAGCTGCCTGTAGTATACAAGTGGTCTTGAAGTTGGGACAACAGGTTTAATAAAGTGTCGAGACGCAGCAGACAAAGAAGGAGTGCCAGTGAGATTTAGAAAATTGAGAGTATACAGACAAACATTTAACACGTTTTGCAGTGCCGGGAGGTTTGGGGGGCATAAGCCCTTGGACCCCATATAACGATCTAATGCATTTTTTAAAGTTTGATTTGCTCGCTCAACAATAGCCTGCCCTTGGCTATTGAAAGGAATTCCAAATTTGTGGACAATGGACCAGTGATGACAAAACTGTGAAAATTGTGAGCTGACATAAGCTGGGCCATTGTCTGTTTTTAATATTTTTGGACATCCCAGCACTGTAAAGGTACGAATACAGTGATTAATCACTTGTTTTGCAGCTTCCCCTTTTTGTGGGGTTGCCAAAATAAATCCGGAGAACGTATCTACTGTAACATGTAGATATTTCCACGGGGCAAATGGAGGATATTGAGTTACATCCATTTGCCAGGTATCACAGGCTTCAGTGCCTCTAGGGTTAACGCCCTGTGGGATACCTTTAGACTGTAGGCTACAGGTTGGGCATTGTTAAATTATGGCTGTAGCTTCAGCCATAGTGATTCCAAATTGTTTCATTAGTGCTTTTTTATTTTGATGAAAATAAGCATGACTGTCCCAAGGGGAGACAGGAGAAAGAGACATGAGGCAGGTAGCAGAGGCCGCAGCGTCTGCAATATCATTTCCCTTTTGCAAGAAGCCAGGAAAAGGTTGGTGGCTTCTTATGTGTGTGACAAAGTAAAGATGTTTCCTGTTGGATATTACAGTTTGTAGGGTGGAAAATAAAGAAATTAAATCAGGGTCCAGGGATGGAGAGAGGTATGATTGAAAAATAGTGGTGACAATTTGAGTGACATAGAGACTGTCAAGAATGAGATTTATAGGTTGAGTGGAAAATGTTTGAAAAGCTAGAATGGCAGCGGCTAGTTCCGCACGCTGAGCAGACCGTTGGGGTGGCGTTATTTTTGTGTGCCATTGGTCATGAATATACCAGGCACAAGCACCAAATTGTTTACTGCCATCTACAAAGAGTGTGACAGCATGTGGGATGGGAAAGCGTTGTAATTGGGTATCCCATGAAACATGGATATTTTGTAGGAGCTGAATGCGAGGATCAGCAGGAGGGTGGCAGGATATCTTTCCAGGCCACTCAGTGAGAGCAAGCTGCAAGGCTTCAGAGTTAGAATAGATGGTTTCCCATGTAGTGAGAGAACATGGTACATATAGGACAGAAGGTTCTATTCCTGCAAGGGCTTTTGCTCGAAGGCGAGCCTTAGAGATGAGAGAGGCAAATTGAAAAGGTTTTTGGCTAATTGTGTTTCTAGGAGTGTGAGAGAGGTGAAGCCATTCTAGAATCAGCAAGGAGGGAATAGTTTGGACAATAGCACATGTAGGTAAAGAAATAGTATTACACAATAAAAGAGAAAAGGGAATGTTTGGGGTCATTCGGTCAACCCACTGAATTTGTAGGGCTTGGTTGACCAATTGAATCACTTTTAAATGACTGTCCTGCAGTGGAATAACATCTGCAGGATGTTTGCCTTTGGGTAAGGCTGAAAAAAGAGGTGATAACTGAAAAGTGGTGAGACCTATATAAGGTCAAATCCAATTAATAGCACCTAAATATTGCTGTAATTAAAATAAAGTTGGTTGGTGTGGTAATTTTAATAAGGGAAAAAGTGGTGCAGCATGGGAGGCCAATAATTTATGGCCCAAATATTGAAAAGGAGGGGAGGTTTGGACCTTGTCAGGAGCAATGTGCAAACCTCCTTTTTGCAAAATTGTTGTGAGGGTTGGCAAAGTTGCAAAAACAGTACCCTTTGGGCCTGGTGCTGCGACCAAAATATCATCCATGTAATGGTAAACCAAAAAGGAGGGATGAAGGTCCCGATATGGTTGCAAAACATGGAAAACAAAAAACTGACACATTGTAGGGCTATTTAGCATGCCCTGTGGTAAAACCTTCCATTGGTAGCACTGAGTTGGTTGAGAATTATTCAACTCAGGCACTGTAAAAGCAAATAAATGTTTATCCTGTTGATGCAAAAGAATGAAACAAAAAAAAAACAATCCTTTAAGTCAATTATCATTAAGTCAAAATCTTTTGGAATTAAATTTGGGTTTGGGAGGCCGCATTGCAATGCTCCCATAGGTTATAAAACAGCATTCACTGCACGTAAATCATGGAGGAAACGCCATTTGCCTGATTTCTTGTTTATAACAAAAACTGGAACAGAATAAAATTGCAACATTTTATGCCCTAAATAAAGATAAAGTGTAACTGTATCTTTTCCAAGGCAACTTGCAATCCATAGATACTTGAATCATTTTGTATTTCAAAAAGCCAATTAAATTGTATTTTTGGGGTTCCAATTTAATCAAATTCCATTCAGATGAAACAAATTTTCATGAAATAAAAAAAAAACATTTACAAATCTAAGCAAAACAATTCAGTCATTTCTTTTGGTTGATGGATGTATATGTCTAACTAAACAATTTAAAACTCAAAAATTTGCAAAAGAATTGCCCAACAATTACTGCCTCCTCTTTCGAGTAAAAAAAATAGCAAGCTGAAACTGCAAGAGTGGGCATCAAATTTCACATCCACCCCCCTTCCTTAACCCAAACTTCTAAACAAAGGAAGAAAAAAAAAAATAGTTAAAACGACAGCTGCCCCCCCTCCTCTATCTGCCCTTCCTTTGCTCTTAAAACAATACAGCCAGCGAAAAACGAAAGAGGCAGGAGGGGGGGGAAGAAAAAGAAACTTTGCAAAAATCTCACCACCAAAAAAATTCACATGCAGTCACATGTATAAATTCTTTTATACCTCTTCCATAAAACTTTGCACATGCAAACTCATACCATTGCGTTCCCATGTTACAACAATAAAAACTACAATGTTACTATTCCTTTCACAGCGTGGGATGGGTGGAGGGGTGAGGGCTAACACACACATTTACACCAGCAAATTAACTCATTCACTTCCATTCTGTTTACTTACACCATTCCATATACAAATATTTCATTTCATATGTTTTTCAAGCAAAACTTTTTATTTTTAATTAAGGCCTTTTTGTTTGTTGTTATCAAAGAGGGTTTTGACCCTTTTCCAAGTCTTGGAAATAACACAAAACAACACAGACAGACATATATACACAAATACCATTAAAACAACATTTATTTAGACATATGGCTTGTCCTGCAAGAAGCGAGAAAATCATGAGATGATTCCAACCAAACATGTGGTTTTTATAGGGCCCTTTAACCATCTCCTATTTTTCTCACCATTCCAAGTCCAAACGTAACGTTCTAGGAGTTAAACATATATAAAACAAAACACACACATCAACACAAAGCACCACCAGACATTGTCTGACAGGGTTCAAACTTAACAGATTACAAAAGAGTTTCAAAACATTCCAATTGTTCAAAACGCATTGCAGAGAAGTGCAGTTTGAGTTAATTTATGTCTCTAAATTGTTCTGAAAATTTATTGTTTGGTAGTTTGATGAAACGGAAGCATTGAGTGCAGTTGCAAAACTCTGCAGAACAGAATACAGGGTTGCCTGTTTCTGTTTTGGAGGAGAGAGAGAAGGATAGAGCGAAGAGGGGGTTTTTTTTGGCTGTGCCGGCTTTGGAACGTCTTCCGTAGTAGGCACAGGTTAAAAGGAAGGGTCTGGGGATAGACAGTTGTTCCGTTAACTTTTTGCAAACAATTTGCCTTTCTGGCTAAAGAGGAAAGTTCATCCACATGCTTGGACAAAACCTTGGAAAGTGAGGACCAATACTTACGATAATCGAGCCTTTGCCAGGTGCATAAATACAGGAGCCAGAGCAGCGTTTCCCTAGACAGAGAACACGCCGTGGAGTGAATCACGTCATAGAGTGAATCACGTCGGGGTCACCAGTTGTGGGAGTTTGAATCCCGGGGTCCAGCGCCTGCTGGACGGACCAGTGACATACGTCAGCCTGGGCCAACGGACCTCGCGTTTGGTAGATAGGAAACACACGGACAACATGTTTCTTCAGGTTGAATCAGCAAGCGAGAGCCCAGAAGGATCTGCGTGCCTCTCTTTTATTGGTACACTTACGTCACAGCAGGAGGTTGTAAAGGGTGGGTTTTGCCAGGAAATGAAACTTAAAAGGGTACCTTAACTTAACTCAGGAAATGGAAACTTAAAAGCATAAATGAAACCTTAAGCTATTGAAATGGTTGCAACATATGAGTTCTATTGTTTGTATTTGTTTAGGATAGTATGTTCTACTTTTTGTATGTGTTTAGGATGGTAACATGTGCAAGTAGCCTCTTGCTATTCTCCATCCTAACTGGGGGAAGGGAGGCAATTCGATAACAAATCTCTAGGAGGAATTACATTTATTCAACAGTTTCTTGGGAGTGAGGGCTACTGCAAGATATACCACTAGCTCAGCTTTTTTTCTAAATTGAAGAAGGTCACTATCACTGCAGTGGGCAGCAGCAGCAGCCTTGGTGCCACTTAGGCCACAATTTTGCATCCCCCATATGCCAGGGACAGTGAAGGCAATAATTCTGTAGCGAGAGTATTTAATAGGTGTCAGGTAGAACTGCCAATCCATAGCATCACATTACAAAATCTGTAGTCAGTTTCAGTTTCAGCTTCTTGGTTTTAGCTATGCATAACTTAAATTACTAATTTTTGGCAGAGCATTCCAGGGGAAATATGAGAATCACAAAAACAGTGGATGATGTTAAGGAATGAAATTGTAGCTATCTCATAAAAAAAAAGTAGGAGAAAAATCTGCAAGACTTTCTTCTTTTCCTAAAATCTTTCAACAATTTTGACCAAGTACTCCCTTTTCTAGGAGAAATTGATCTCTCACTGCACTGAAGGCTTTCAGCTATTGAAAAAATAAACTTAAAACCCACCTCATTAATAATTAAGCCTTTCATATACTGTATATTAAAAAGTCCACTCTATCTACTCTTCAGATGCAAAGACAGAAGATAGCCAGTTTGAATTAACAAGCTATTTTTCTCATCTTAATTTAAACTACAGAACTGTTTAGAGGTACAACTACATAATCAGCTGTTTGGTGGCAATCTGTCATTCTGCAAATATTCAAAAGCAGCATAGAATATGGTTTAGCTAGACATTCAAAGGGGATAAATATTCCTTGAAAGCTATGTATGCATGTTATATGACCTAGGAATTTTGCTATTTTTTAAATTATTATAGTTATCATAAAACTAGAATGATATAACACTTGTCTAGTGTCTTTGAACACATCCTATCAAACAGCTGTAGCCATCTTCTACACACATTAAAACCTGCCATGATTAATTTCATCTGTAATGAAGCTTTATAAGAAACTTAGCAGCCATCCAGTTTATCACCAACATTATCAAATTTTTGTGGTGTCACCAGAGGAGTTACAGGATATAAATCTTCTGAGAAAGAGATAAAAACAAACAAATCGTAACAACAGGACATTAAGCAAGTATCTCAGATTCAGGACATATAAAGTCATCTTATAGATAAGCACAAGAGGCTAATATAAATATGCCAAAAAATTTATTGGGAAAAAGTTATATAACAAGAGACAAACTGATTGGGCTTTGACCTAGACGTCTAAGCATAAATCTGCTGGAAGTTCTATTAAAAAGGGCTCCTTTTTTGTTTTGTTAGCAAGAAATACTCATATGAATCCTGTATAGCCAAAACGTAATATGTGTGCATTTCAGCATGATTAGGCAAAGAATAACAGATTTCATTCCAGGAACTTAAGTTCCAGCTGATTGTTGGGGGGGGGAGTTTTAATAGTAAGACCAATTTGACAGTAATCACTCAGAGCAGACTCAGTTGTATGGTGGTAAGAAAATCATGAAATTTTCCATGAAGAAAAAAATTAATGACATACTTATCAGCTGTTATGAACAATTATCCTATGTATCAATAGAAAAATTGTCTCCCAATATGAAATCCCATTTATTTATTCAATTTCTATAGCTGCCCATCTCAATCAATCACTTTAGCTAAAAAGATAGAGGGAAAAAATTGTTGGAGGCTCAAGGAAATGCAGTATTTTGCAGAAGTGTAAACAAATATCTGTGGAGGTAAAGCACAATAAGCAACAAACATGTTGGACATAGAATCTCCAGACATATTTGTGAAAGTCTGGAAAAATGTAGAAGTTTAGAAAGCTTTTTTGGAAGAAGATATAACTGGGCTGCCTAATGGGCTGGAACTGTAGAGGACTGCATACTGTGACAATTTATCCAATTATATGGGATATAATCAGCCATTATTCTGCATGTGAAATTAATTCTGAATGTTACAGAACAAGGGATGTCAGTGAAATATTATTTATTAAGTTATTTTGTCTTGACTACATAGATATTCAATAAATCGAGGAAAAAATTTCAAAGATAACATTTTCCAGAGAAAATTTGTTTCTTCCCTTTTTCTCACTCTGCTGGAAAAAGAATGCATAGAATTTACTCCAAATATTTTTCACCCCAATTAAATGATGTGGCTGCTCATCCAGCTACTGTATATGCTAGATTAAATACCAGAAACAGCAAAAAGTACCAAAATTTTTACTATTTAGAAACAAGAAAGCAAATTTAAATGGGTAAATCACCTGAAGCATAATACAACAAAACAAAACAGACATTCCAAGATGTGTACAGATCTATTATCCAACACCTGTGTTGAAATGGGACTCTTCTTCGATCAGCCTACTCACAGTACTGTATTTTAAAATTCATTTTACAGTTAGGTTGAGCCAATAATTCTCATACAGCCTAGATACGCCCACAGAAATGCACAGATTTTATATAGGTAATCCCAACGAGAAAGACAGAGAGAATTCATGAACCTTATTTATTTCGTTGCTTATTTATTTACTATTGCTGACTTCCAAAGTGTGTTGGCAGTTTATAGTAACATGAAACCAAAATAAAAACAGAGGTAGTAGAATCAAAATTTAAGGTTTTAGATTTAGATTTAGATAACCTTTGTTGTCATTTTTTCCTGTGGGCACAATGGCACACATTAAAAATGAAATTTAGTTGCTTCCTCTCAAAGTGTACACATACATAACACACATTTAAAATATACTATATACAACATATGTATAGACCTACTCCCTTACCTATAAGTAACATATAAATATTAATCACTGTCCATCTTGAATACATAACAAAAGGAGGAAGCTTTAGAGTTCACAAGGTTAATATTGTATGGAACAAAGCTGTGACTGAATCTGGATGTTCTGCTTTGGATACCACAGAACCTCCTCCCAGAAGGTAGCAAGAAAAACAGGTAATGAAGAGGATGTGTAGTGTCCCAGACAATCTTGTGGACCCTGCTCAAGCAACGCTTATGTGCTATGTCCTGGATGGGAGGGAGGGAACTGCCAATGATCTTTTCAGCCATCCTCACCACTCTCTGCACTGCCTTGCTGTCTGAAGCAGTGATGCTTCTAAACCAGACTGTGATGCTATATGACAGGATGCTCTTGATGATCCCTCTGTAGAAAGTGGTAAGGTGGTAAAGTGGTAAAAAATAAGTTAAAATGATAAATAATTAAGAATGGATTTTTCTCTTTTACAAATGTTTGTTGAGCCAGAGGTTAATCCTCTCATCTCAGCAAGGTATGCATTTGAGAGATTTGGGCAGCTATAGAAAAAGCTTGGCTTTGTTGCCTGTGAGATGAATTCAGAATAATTGTAGTCAAGATCTCCAGTGATCTCAGTGATTGGGGGTGGGGGTGACATAGAAGAAATAATTTTCTCATCTACTCTGAACCCAACCCTACTAAGCTTTAAAGGTGAGAAACCTGTGTTTTCTATTTTGCAAGGAAAGCCAATGGCAGAAAAAGAGAGAATTTTAGTGGGTGTAGTTGATCATAATATTTAGTCCTGCAGAAATTTCCCCCTCTGCAGGATTAGAAGTATAGGAGCCCTGTGCGCCTATGCATATGGAGACTCTAGCATATACCCTTTCCAGAATGTGAAAAGCAACCAAACAAAAGGGGGGGGGAAGGGAAAATAGTATTGATTACAGATGGTCTGCTGGATGTTAGATTAGGCATCTGCTCTCCTGTGAAGCTAAGTGATACAATGTAGAGATTGAATGGCTCTTTTCTGTCAAAGTCTGAGGTTTCTGTAATCCCTTTTGATTTTTCTGAAATGGTGTTCAGTGATGTGTTTGGAGTTACAAGTAAATGCAAATCCATCCACGTGAAGAATCTAGGAAAGATTCACGAGAAACTCATGAGAGATTTTCCTCTCTCTCTTTAGAAATCCCCGAGAATTGCAATGGGCGTTAGAGAAGGAAGAGGAGATTGCTGTTTAGTTTAAAGAAGTGTCTTATCATTTCAGGTGAAAAGCAGAGATGACACAAATAGGTTGAGTAAGTTAGAGCCAAAACGTTATTAAATGAACAGTTTGAAATCTAAAATAATATACAATCTACAGACATTATGAAAGGATAGCAAATAAGGATGATTTTGATCCAGGCCTTAAAAATATTCTTTGCTATCTTTGTTCTTTTGTTGTTGTTGTTAGTTGCGAAGTCGTGTCTGACCCATCGCGACCCCATGGACAACGTTCCTCCAGGCCCTCCTGTCCTCTTTGTTCTTTAGGCATAGATTTAAAAATTGAAGGATCTTTTTAAAGTCCTAAATCACTAAGTGCATAATCCATTTAGGCTGTATGGGGAGTTTTTTTTTCTATACATCAATTTCTTTACCCTGTGCTTGCCCAGCACTTGTATGCCCCGGTTCCAAACGGGCCATGGCCTGGTAGTGGGCCGCAGTCCAGGGGTTGGGGACCTCTGCTGTAAAGCTCTATGAAGCGGTATATAAGTCTAAGTGCTATTGCTATTGCTAACTGTCAGCCACAATGTTCCTTTAAAGGCCCTACTGAATTGGGATTTGAGGTTAAGATGACAAGAATTTGTCTGCTTCTCTTTTAGCTTCGGTGCTTGGTCACAGACTAAATCAAGCAATCTGAGGTAAGGCAGAAAGGAGTCTCCTAATGCCCTTTGCAGCTCCCAGCCTCAGGCTATTTCTCAGTAAAGATTCCTCATTGGGAAAATTGGTAAACCCATACCCAAAATAGTCTGGCTGATAGGTCAGTGGGACAAAGGATCAGTAGGACAAAGGAAGAGCCCAGGATGACTCAATCGATTGATTGATTGATTGATTGATTGATTGATTGATTGATTGATTGATTCATTCATTCATTCATTCATTCATTCATTCATTCATTCATTCATTCAATTTCTATATCCACCCAACTCATCCAAGTGACTCTGGGCATCTGTGCCACATGAGCTTTCTTCCACTTCACTTGTATTCTTCTCCACAACAAACTGTTAGACTAAATTTTGATATGGTTTTACCAATTTATAGGTGGGAGACAGATCACTGCCCTTAAATTGTCCTGCAGTAAATGTGATAATACAAAACCAATTCTAAATCTCTTTACAGGCAGATTAGAGCTTGGTGGCCAGGGGAGAAAAAATTACACTGCTTTATGTTTTTACCAGTTCAAGGGCTGAAAGAATGCACATTAATATGGTCGTAAAGAACAGCCCTTCGAGAAAGATTAGGAGTCCAGAAACAAGAATAAGAAAAGGATCGATGGAGAGATGCAGCTCAAATGGAGTTCGAAGCTCAGGGGAAAGGGTTTGTAAGGAATTGAGGAAGGCTTTGAGCACTTGCAAAATAAAATATCTAACACAGGTTCTCTTTGATTATTTACTACAGTTAGAAGCCTGGATATGTTGCATATTTTCCTTCCTGAATCAGGATTTATACTTTACTGAAGAGGGATTAGAATTCCAGGAAGAATTTATTTGTTAAAAAAAAAAGATTTCCTAAGGAAACTCCTCTCTAGCTACTGTATTTAATAACAAAGTATTGAGAAGTTGTGCCTGTTCAGGAATGTAGTTACCTGCTCCTCCTAGGCTTCTATACTGGATGTAGAAGGGATTAGTGTACATGTCAATTGTGTGTGCATTCTGGCTTAATGAGATCTCAGGAGCTTAACTTGCTAAAGGTGCCTGATAAAAGGGGGAATAATAAATGCTGGTTTTTGCTGAGTTATCTTGCCTTGGAGAAGTGGAGAAACCAAACCTTCAACCAACAAAATGTTGTTAAATAAATATATTAAAATATCCTAAACACACAGTATATGTTGAATAAATTAATAGTAGGTGGCTAGAAACAGAATTATCCCCTTTCCTCTCCCCCCAGGGCCACCAAGCCAGAAAGCTGGGACTGCTGCTTTTCAGCCCTCTCTAGGCAGTTTACAGAGTCAGGATATTGTCCCCAACAATCGGGGTCCTCATTTTACTGATCTCAGAAGGATGGAAGGCTGAGTCAACCTTGAGCCGCTCAGGATCAAACTCCTGGCAGTGGGCAGAGTTAGCCTGCAATACTGTACTGCATTCTAACCACTGTGCCAACCCCAGTATCCAGATGTTCCCATGGAGCATTCAAAATAGCAATTTTTGGTGCCATTTTGTATATTGGGGATTATAATATATTTCAGAAGATGTAGGCTTCTGCATAATAATAATAAATTACAGAGTTTAAATTACCTCACATGTATTAGAAGTGAGACAACATTTTCCTGCTTTTAGCTTTATTCCGATATCTATAGTCCAGGAAAAACATGGATGAAAAACTAAAAGCAGTGAAAATTGCTTTAAATTAACAATATGTTGCATCATTCCAGATTATTCTGGCTGGAAAAGGCCTACCCAGAGGTGAGCAAAAATTTTATCCCCCAACCCCAAATTTGACGAATTTTCAAAATGATTCAAGGTGGTGAAATAATCATTCCAGGAAGCATCTACAATTAAAAAGCAGTCTCTAAAGTTTTCATACTTCCAAACCGTCTATTATGAAACAAAGCAGAATCATTACTTGGGTTGCTGGCTGGTGAGCTAAAATCAATGTATACTTTCCAACTTAGAAATGCAGTTGTAGTCCTCCCACTTCTTCTTCAGTGAATGAAATGGCTTGTTTGTTTATTTGTTTGTTTGTTTAACAAATTTGTATGGTGACTCTACTCATACATAGGCGACTCCAAGTGACTTACAACATTAAAAGCCCAGAACCTTCCCCCTAACATGGCCACAGCAGCACAATCAAATCAACCACTTAATAGGCTCCATCTCCATTCATTGTCCCCAGACCCACTGACAAAAACTACCAGGTGTGGATAACTGACAGACCAGTAAAAGACAGCAAAGAGAAGTAAACTAATCTCATTTACCAAAATTTCAGGCTATGCAAAAGTAGAGTTTGGGCTCATATAATGTTCCCAGTCATACTGAGATGTGTTTTATTTTGGCTTTGTATAATATGTGAAACCAGTCAGTGCAGTTTGCGTGGTTTATATGTGATAGGGAAATATGAAACCTGGTCATTTTGTTCAGTCAACAAAACATGGTTAAAACAAACTAACATTCACTGTAATTAGCATAGATTTTTTTTCTGGTAACCTGGAAACCCCATTCCTAACTAACTACATGGTAAAAGGATGCTATACCTAATGCTATTTCTCTATGGAGAAAATAAATATAAGTTAACTCTACTGTTATAAACAAAACAAAAAAGCAAATATATTAGAATTTTTTTTGTTTGGGTTTTTGTTTGTTTGTTTGTTTGTTTGTTTGTTTTATATATCCTTCTATTCCTCAGGCTGTACATTATCTTTTCCCAGTCTGCTGTTTTTAGATAGTTTGGGCTGCAACTCTCATAATTCCTATTCAGCGATGCCTAAAGTCATCCTGGTTAGGAATTGTAGAAGTTACATTCAACCCATTTTAAGAGTATCAAGTTGGGCGATAGTGTATATGCATCTATAGGAAGTGTTAGATTACCATTGCAAAGCGAAGTTAATCTCACTCAACAAGTGACTTTTGGAAATTTAATTATATATGCACTAATTAAAATTATTTCATGCTTTCTAACTTTGGGGAGGCTTAAATATATCATCCTAATGTTTTATATACAGACTTAAAGTTCTTATTCTCACTCTTTTTTTTCCAAATGTGCTAATTCACATGCAAACTAATTTGTTCTGGCTATTATCACAATTTATTCCACTTGCTACAAAGAAGCCAATAACTTTAATAAAGAAGGTTCCAGCTACCCAAAATTGCCCACTTAATAAACTGCGTTGAAAAGCCAAGAATAAATGAGCTCTCATGTGATACAATTGCAGAAGAATTACCATTCTGTACTGTTATCAAGACTGTACAGGTACAATTAACAAGCATGTTATGCATAAGCCTGCAAGACCATTAACCGGTGTCGACAAATACAATTAGAAAGATGCTATTGTGCTTATCCCAACTGAAAAATTAGTCTGTTTGTATGCACCTTTCAATGGATTGCTCACTGGGTTTCAAAAATATTGAACCAGTGGGTGATAGGAGCCCAAGAGGCAGCTAAGCAAACAATGGTTTGCAGCCTTCCAGGGGACAATCTGAATAGTGAGTGAGTTAAGAATAGGTTCCCCAAAGGAAGATGGATTCTCTTCTTTTAGCAAATTGGTTCATTAAAATATTGATTTTATTGGGTACACGGATTGGAGGTTCTATTCAATTGTCTGTGATAGGAATTTATGTCATAGTTTGCTGGGTTATCTTTGCTCACATTGTGCTCAAGCTCCCATTTTAGCTTGAAACTTGTACAATGCTTTTACTAATATTTGTTAAGAAGATCTCTGCTTTGGAAAGGGGAAAGGGTATTCCCTTGGCAGAAACAAATATTTTGGGGGGAAAAATTGCTATGACTTGCCTTCATTTTTAGACCCCTGATTCACTTTTAGTGGTTTCATTCTGCAGCCAAATATGATAGTTACTACTAGATGGTAGTATATAAATTAACAAAAATTTAAAGTATCATAGTATTTATTGAATGCTGCCATACAGGACAAAAATAGTTGCCTCCTTGGCGTTTGCATGGGGATGATGGTGCTTTGGGAACTTTGCAGACAGCTGAGTCAGTTTCTAAGATTAATAAGAAACCTAGTAGCAAATTTCAAAAACAAAATCCACATGTACCAATTATTCTGCTTTCACAAAAGAAACAAGTTTCTTTCCCTTTACAAAAAAGCATCACAAAACCAACCATTATCTTAGATCGCCTATATACAGGTTTCTCATTTGAAAAAAAAGAGTACTCACTCGAATTCTTGTGCAACTACCTTTTGCATAGATATTATCAATCAGAGCTCTGAGAGACTTCATATTTGGATTAAGTTATTCTAGTCCAGGATGCTTCCAGAAAAAGTTGACAAAAGTGCTCCAGAGAATTTTTTTCCATGACCTCTCTGTTTCACAACATAAATAATCCATTTACTTTTCTGTTGCTCCTGATCTTGGTCTATCTATTAGAGGAATGCCTTCACACCAATAGTCTGCCACGTCTTGTTTTCCACAAAATTCAGTGGGTCAGAAAGTCAATGCTCTGACTGCTGTGAAGGAAATTATGCTAGATGGTAAGCCAGGTAGTGTTTCTCTTATTTGAAGGTATCTTGCATTCCAGTGTCCAGCAATACTTAAACCAGGCCAGAGTAGCCAATTTTGATTTTGTTAAGCAAACCAATCTGAATTATACATATTTGGTATAGCGCTTCTTCAAATTGCTGAATCATAAAATGTTGTTGTATTTCCTCCTCTTCCTCTTTTTCTTTTTGTAGAAAAGTAGAATATTATCAATCTCTATCTGTCTGTCTCTCTCTGTCTCTCTCTGTCTCTCTCTCATCTATCTTTGTCTCTCATCTATCTATTCTATCTATATCTCTATGTATCTGTCTGGCTACCTAGCTCTCTATTATCAGATTATCCTAAGAGGAATCTATGAGCAGACATAGGCTAGGCAATGTCCTTTAATTATTATAACTCTTTTCATCAAAATCACAAGAGAGCTTTTGCTCCAGCATCTTATTTTCCTTAGGTCCACAAACTTAACATAATTGTACCATGTAATTTTTTTCTCATCACAGGATATTGAATATAATATACAGTATGATTATATAAGAATAGTCCTGCTGGATTAAGCTATCTTAACCCAACATTTTGTTTCTCACAATGTCCAGACTGATGTTTCTGTGCTGTTGTTTCCCTGCAACTGATATTTGAAGACATACTGTTAATATTCCCTGCTGTTAACACAAAGTCTTCTAGACCAATAGCCCTTGATAGACTTGCCTGCCAAGTCATCTAAGGAAGTGACTATCACCATGCTTTGTGATAATGATGATTATGTAGTGCATGAAGACGTATTGGGGGGGGGGGGTATTTTAAATCTGCTTCTAATCACCTTCAGAGATGAACTAGCAGACATTGATTACCTTATTGTCTATGAATATGCCTCTATTTTAAACACCATCTAAGTATCAAAGCCTTGGGCATCACATTAAATAGTTTAGCTATGCTAGAGGGGTCAGAAGGCTAATAGACTACATTAGAAATACTATTTATATAGTTACCTCTAAATAGTCTGCTTATACAATCATAACCATCTCAGAAACTTTCATTAAGAAGCAAGTATTTAAAAATGCAAATAAAATAAAATTAAATGGATGAAAAATCTACTAAGAGGGTATATTTTAAAAACTTCAAACCAGGCCAAAAGGAAATCACCTTAGATTGTTCAGTTTGTTGTTCCACATTAACCAGCTTGATGGTTGGGCAAGTAGAACCTAAGGACTTCACTATGAAATTTTTAAAAGAGAAGAATTCTGACATGTTAGGAAGGACACTCCTGCAAAGAACAATTTTCATGCTTGGAATGTCTCTACAGATAAGCAGCAAAATCTAAGTCATCCTGCTGAGTCCAGCTTAGGTCAGTAGTTCCCAAAAGTCATTATTCTCAGAGAGCTGCTTGATATCCTTTGGGAAAATGAGCTGGTTTATTATCAGGTCCTGACAGACAAAAAAGTTCATGTCAGCCATCTTCCCCCACAACTAAGGATAATTACCAGTGTCAGAAGAGGGCAGGAGGTTTCCCACAGATGTCAAGGTTGAAACACATTGGAAAAGAAGGGCAGAAACATTAAGTGTTTAGTACAGTAGACTTGTTCAATGGAAAAATGCAAAACGTTGCTTCCAGACAGTTAGTCAAACCTATCCATGAATACATAAATAGGAATTGGCTGATATGTGGGAGCTGTTCTAAACATTTCCAGTAGCAATTTGTATGGACAGTAAATAAAGAGATAGAAATCATAGAAAGAAATCATAGGCTTTGTAAACTCAGGATTTATGAGTTTGGAGGATTGGCTAAGCTTCGTATCCATAGACGTTCAAACTTTTGTGAATGCTTGTTTTGAGTATTTAACAATTTAAAGTGTTCTTCAGATAACAGATGGTTGTGAAAGTTGGACTTTAAAAAAGCAAGACAGGAAGAAAATTGACTCTTTTGAGCAGTGGTTCTGGAGAAGGCTCCTGTGTATTCCTTGGACAGCAAAGATTACCAACAAGCAAGTACTGGAGCACATGTCACTGGAATGAAAAATCACAAAACTGCATCTCACTTATTTTGGCCATGTCATGTGGAGGAACTCACTGAATAAAGCAATTATGTTGGGAAGATTTAATAGTAAAAGGAAATCAGGCCACCAAAGAATACAATGGCTGGACATCATCAAAGCTAAAACCAGCCAGAGCACAGAAGATGTGGAGAGACCTAGCCTTTAGAATTTCCAAGTTGGACACAACTGAATGGATAACATCATCATCATCATCATCATCATCATCATCATCATCATCATCATCATCATCATCATCATCATTAGATAACAGAGCAAGGCAAATAATAGAAGCTAGAACAAAGCATGTTCCTGTGCCAACTGTATTCACTTAATAATATTGTACTATACACCTTGCATTCACCCTCACATGTGGCCACTAAGCTACAACATAGGTAGTTACAGCATGCCTCTTTCTATCCTCTCTGGTGTAGGCTAAGTATTGTCATTGCTGCTGAGTTAAGGGAGGAAAGAATGTAACCGGTAAGGCTGGCCCTGACTGCATTGTCACGTTTGCTAGATTTCTGTACTATTTCCCCAGCCAGGCACTTTGCAAATGCACTAATGAAAAACATCCCAGCTGCATCCAAGGTATTCTGACTTTTTGGCTACCATTTGGATAAATCAAGACCAGTGTGTGAAATGTTATTGAGTCCATAACTCTTTGAAAGTCATTGAGCAGAGTAGCTTATCTTGATTTATGACTCTAAATAGACAAACTTTCTGATATAGAGTTTCTTTACTTTGTAAATTGTGCAATTCAATATTTCCTCCTCTATACACTGCTTATCATTTGAACCCATAGAGTGATTATTTGTTTGTTTAATACCTTGAAACCATACAAAATTCTCCAGTTTGTTTAGACTGTTTACAGACAATCAAGGGGCCTGGAGAACAAAGCATAAAAAGGAAATACAATTTTTATTCCCATACCAGACTTCCCATGCCGTTTTTCCCTCCTCTGAAACCTGCCAGTGTCACTGAAAGAACAATGTCCTGTTGTGTGTACTTCTGCTATTAACTCATATCTTTTTATTGCTGCGTTATTTCCTACATTTATTGCAATCTCTTTTGAGATGTACTTAGCCAATGTGGCAGGATATAAGGATCTGTGATGAATATATGAATGAATAAAGATAAATGAAGTAATGATTGAGCTTTTGTTTCCTGACTGGATCAGCAAAGTCTTGGAAAGAGATCACATGATAATCCCCAGGCTTCTTTATGGATAATCCATAAATGCATCTAATGATCAGCATTTAAGAAAGTTATTAAAGTGATTATCAGTTTGGGAAGATCTAGTATTGGCACACAATAAAAGATGCATGTAATGAGTTCCCAAGTCAAATAGTGGCTGCAGTTTCTCAATAAGTGATGCTGTTAAATTTGGTAGTTTTTCCCCCCTTCTCTGATTACTAGTTATACTGCCTTGGCTATCTATATGACATTTAAAAAAAACTATACACATCTTTAAATAGGCAATGGCATGTGGCATTATATAATGGCACTCTGAGGTCATATAACTGATGCACACCACTGAATGATGAAAGGTTAATTGCTTTGTTTGTGTATTTATGGTTGCAGTATAATGTTACCTGGATGGTTTTGTAGAAAAATGGTCCATGAATGGGTTTTAATGTTCCTTTGGTGCCAACTAGAGACATAATATTACTTTGCAAAGCAACATGCAGAATGTTTCAAGAATGGAGAGTCCTATTTCTAATAAGTTTATACCATTTTGCTATGATGATTTTGTCCATTGGGTCCCAAAATTTAGCTGGCCATATCTAAGTGTTTCCTCCATTCTTAGCTTGAAAGACAAAATGGAATTGTAACAGATTCATCACTACTTATTCTATTTCAACATGCAACATGCACATCCCAATTGTTTTGCCTTTCATACTGTAAACTGTAATTGCTTTTATGGGCAAAAGGCCAAGATGCTGTATTGATAAAATATTCCAGAGATTTTTTCCATCACCTGTGATAATGCCCTTTCACATACATGTGAGTATGTACATGTATATTTTTATTCTTTTCTTCATTGATTTGTAAGGTAATGTTAAGTTGCAATCTGCACCCAAAAATCTCCAACTGGAAAGTAAGATTGCAAAGATTGCAACTAGAGAAACGTAGTAAAAGTAAAACAGATGTGCTCATTCAGTTGAATGGAGTTCCTTTTCCCTGAAGAGTTTCCACAGGCCTAAAGAATACATAAAAGATAGATACATGATAATTCTTCACAACTTTGTACCATTCATATAATTGATGTCTATGGAGATTTTCAGTCATCCGGGTCATGGCTGTCCCAAAAGTACTTTTTCAAGAGGCAGCTGCACTTTTTTTGTTTTTCCCTGAAGATGTTTCACTTCTCAGCTTCTTCAGTTCTGACTGACTGGTGGGGAATGGAAGGATTTATATTCCACTCCAATTTGCACTACTCAGGTGACCCTGAGGGCACAAATAAACCTTCAAATGGCTCAACAACTCTCAGAAAGAGTGCTAATGACCAGATGACTGCAAGGAATTACATCCATGTAATTGGGTCATCTAAATCTTTTCCCATCAATATGAGAGCAGTCAGGAGCCGGGGTGGTGCAGTGGTTAGAATGCAGTATTGCAGGCTAATTCTGTTGATTGCTGACTGCCACCAATTTGGCAGTTCAAGTCTCACCAGCTCAAGGTTGACTCAGCCTTCCATCCTTCAGAAGTTGGTAAAATGAGGACACAGATTGTTGGGGGCAATATTCTGAATCTGTAAACCACTTAGAGAGGGTTGTAAAGCATTGTGAAATGGTATGCTAATGAATAATTAATTCCCATGTATGAAAAACATCCAAAGGACATCATACACAAACATATTTCAACATTACATCTTTTCTTTGGAATCACTGTTCTTTGCTCACACATATTTTCTGGAGCATTCAGATAACATGGAATCCCTTTATTTTCTCAGTTCTCCTTTCACGCTTTTTCAGACTTGCTTTCTGGTAGGATTATGAGGAATATTTGAGACCTGCATCCATGGGGTGTTTCTCTTCAGAGAGATGTTGAGGCATGGCTGATCTACCTAGCTTAACCACTTCACTTTAGTGAGAGTGGATTTAAATAAGTAACTAATTCCCATTTGGTTTATCTCCACACAGACAAGCTATTATTGTCAAAGCAGCTGTTCTACTTCAAGCAAACAAAAGTGTTGTTTCTCTCAGTGGCTCCACAAAGCAATATGTGACTTCAAAGAGAACCACTGTTGCCTGTGGTGATCACTTTGCAATTCATACTAGCCTGTCTAATAAGGAATATACAAAATGTTCAGAATCCAAAGGCATTGTTGCAAAACTACTGTATATGAAGAAGCAGTCTTGTCCTCCAGAATCCTACAATGCCAGTTCTGCTTCATTGTAGAGGGTTATAAAATGTGGGCAAGTTGCAAACACAATTGCAGCTGCTGTGCCATTTGTAGTGGCAGAAAAAAGAACAGTCTTGGATGAGTAGAGAAAGTTGTGATCCTGCCATTGCCAATGGTGAATCTCTTCATCCAAAAGACTACAATGAAATTTCTCTAACTCCAACCCAAGAAATGAGCCTTCCTTCTCATTCTCTGCCTACACATAAGAGGCAGTTTTTCTAATGTAAATACTGGTGGTGGTATTATTCTAGTTTTAAGGAGTCCCCAGTATATGTAAATTTTATTATTGATAGTAGCTAGTGAAAACTCACAGTCCAACCTACGTCTGTCAGTATCAATCACTTCTCCATCTTAACAGCCCCACTGCTTTGCACACTGATTTTATCATGTAAGCCTTTTAACCCATTAAGAGGGTTTTTTCCCTCTCACAATCTTATAACCCTTTAACACCAACAACTTTTTTTTCCTTTTTTAAATAATAATTTTATTAAAGTTCATAATCAAAAATATAAAAGCTAATACAAAGTAAGAAAATATAAGAGTAAAAAGAAAAAATTAGGAAAGAAAGAAAAATAGAAAGAAGGAAAAAGAAGAAATATATAAAGAAGTAATTTCTCTTTCATCATAACAAATATAAATGCTTACTTTATCAGCTTTTGATTTAGAAATAGAAGGCATACCATGTTTATCTTCAGATGGAATTGTACATGTGGGAAGTCGGTCACCATTACAATTATTATTTCGTTGCTGACATGCCAACATCTGGGTCAAATCTCTTTATAGAGAGAAATATGGCCTCAACAGCAGGAGAAGGCAGGCACAAAAGAGAAACCCAAGCACCCATTGAGACCTATAAAACTGTTTGTGAAAGTAATAGAGATCTAAAGGTTGCTGTGGTATATGGCAGGCTTTCAAGGGTTTTTTGGTTTCTGCATGAACAACTGTAGAAGACTAGAAGTATGAAGCAAAGACATGAAAACTTATTCTGTTCCTTCTCATGGGAGACTTTAAAAAGCCTTTAAAAAGAGCTAGATTGATGACTTGGTAGTTGCAAAGGTCTCAGAAAGAAACATACAAGCCTAATAAAATTTTTTCTTGCTCACACATACACTAATGGTCTCATGCTATCCAGCTGGTATATTTGGGAGGGTGGCTGAAACAGAGCTGGACAAAGAGAAGCCAGTGCAAAGGGGATCTGCTTGGACTTAATTACAAATATTTTAGTGTAATCTGAATCACACTTACATCCAAATCCAACATGGACATAAATTAAATATTTTAGTGGATTTCATCTTCTTTTCAAATATTGCAAAGGATTCATATGATGACTCTATGTTTGTGAGCAGGAATCTGACCTGAGCAATGCTTAGTAGAATATGTTTTATGAGTATAACAGAAATAAGAGGTATTTTTGGATTATAAGTAATTATTTAAAAATAATTATGAAAATATATTTTAGAAAAAAAGGGACACCTAGCATCAGCTAATTGCATTCTGCCAGGAGGCAAATCCAAGAGCCTGTGGATTCTTGGAAGAAAGGCAAATGAACTGATCTAAATTATCAATCTCTCAGGCACAAAGAAAGCCAGTTTGGTATAGTGGTTAAGGCATCAGGTGAAAAATTGGAGGTCAAGAGGTGGTCTATGCACTGGCATTTCAATTAAAACCCACCCTGTGCTGACCAACCTGAATCCATCTACTTAATTTACAATAGCTGTAGGCCTTTGGGTTGGCTATCTTCATGTTATTATAAACACCTACCTCTCCCCACAAGTATTACAAAAACAAATGGAAAAAATGCTGGCTTATGTTGGAATTATATGTGACATCCTTAACCAAAGGTTTTGGTACTATTATTAGCTGGAAACTTAAATGCTGGATTGAAAAAATGATTATATTCTTTATGAGCAAAACTGTGTCCTCCATAATCCCATTATTGTACAGCTCCCGAGACAGATAAGTAAATTATACAAGATGGTGGCTACCCAAATGGTAAATAATTGAGACCTGATAACTACCTTAAATGGTAGTTGGGAGAACAATACCTTTGGAGATTTCACTTATTGTGGCCCCCTCAGAGGAAGTATAATTGATTACTTCATAGTCTCCAATGGGGTGACAAATATGATCTCTAATTTTAATGTGGAGATTACATTACACTACCTGAGTAGTGATTACTTTCTTCTAAACCTGTGTCTAGCTTTAAAAGGAAGATAGATAAATGCAAGATTTGTTACTACACAGAACTCCCATCAAACTGCTAATTTTATTCGTGTAAAATGGACAGCAGAGATGGATAGAGCAATACAGCTTGTATATAAATCAGGTAAGGTTCATAGTTTATATATTTCCTTATTTAATGAAATTTCCCTAGAAAGGATCTATAATTTGTACTACAACCTAATCACTATATTCAAAGATATACTAGCCAGTAAAACTAAATGGGGAATAAGTAAAAGAAAATCCCAGCTCTTCTTTGATGAGGAATGTGTAAAAGCCAAGCACTCCCTAACTGAATATTTTAAATCATATAAGAGTAAAGCTGTTCACAATTCCTGAAATCTCCTCAGGAGCAAAAAAGGATAATAAAACTATGCTGAAAAAAAAAAAAAAAGGATATGCAGAAAGTTCTCTGGGAAAAAAAATAATTCAGGCTTTTAAGATAGCAGATGACACCAGTGGTGGGATTCAAATAGATGAATAACTGGTTCTTTGGGTGGAGGCCGCTTCCGGAAGTCCGTTCTGGGCCTGGGCATCAAAAAATTAGCTACCGGTTCTGCCGAACTGGTGGGAACTGGCTGAATCTCACCACTGGATGATACCATACTTTGGTATATCATCTCTGATCATATGAGAGAAGCTAGCCATAAATTGTTGTTGTTGTTAGTTGCGAAGTCGTGTCCGACCCATCGCGACCCCATGGACAACGTTCCTCCAGGCCTTCCTGTCCTCTACCATCTTCTGGAGTCCATTTAAGCTCATGCCTACTGCTTCAGTGACTCCATCCAGCCACCTCATTCTCTGTCGTCCCCTTCTTCTATTGCCCTCAATCTTTCCCAGCATTAGGCTCTTCTCCAGTGAGTCCTTCCTTCTCATTAGGTGGCCAAAGTACTTGAGTTTCAACTTCAGTATCTGGCCTTCTAAGGAGCAGTCAGGGCTGATCTCCTCTAGGACTGACCGGTTTGATCACCTTGCAGTCCAAGGGACTCGCAGGAGTCTTCTCCAGCACCATAGTTCAAAGGCCTCAATTCTTTTGCGTTCAGCCTTTCTTATGGTCCAACTTTCACAGCCATACATTGCAACTGGGAAAACCAGCCATAAATTAGTTTCCAATTATTTCTTCCACATGGAAACTTTATTACCAATCACTTTATGTTTCTGAAAGTTGTAACTATAATTACCAAAAAGATTCAGGAAACCCTACCATATTGGCGTCATGTCATCCCAAATGAACTCTCCAAATTAATTTCACAACTGAAAAAATGTTATGCTCCAAAAACCAAGAAAGACACATTGTGATTCTTCCAAGCAGATTTCTTTATTGTTCCACACTTATAGACAGAATCTTGTCAAACTGAAGCATGCTACCACACCCATAAAGCATATATTCTGAGAACTACTTGGAAATCTTTACCCTTTTTCTCTCACACAAACTACCTGATCTGAGTTATCTCTTGTTCTTTTGGAATGTATTTCCTTCCTCCTGGGAATCCAGACTACATTCCATCACATCAATTGCCAAGCCCCTGGGAGAAACATCACCTGACCAGAGCTGATTAAACTAAGCACTGACTGGTGGGCATGAATTCTAGCAATTCTAGTTTACAGCTATAAATTGTACATTAAAAATGTCTCCTGAATGGACTACTTTTATTATTGTTCCTATATTTAAAAAGGAGGGAGAGGTTGGATCCTTCCAATTATCATCCAATTAGCCTGTCAAGAATTATCAATAAGCTCTGTAGTAGACATCTTTACTGGAAATCAATGGACTGATTGGAAGAGGATTAGGTTTGTAGAAAAACAAACTGGGTTCAGGATAGAGAGATCAACCAAGAGTCAGTACTTGATATTACAACATCTAATTGAGAAATATATATTCCCACCTAGGAGGGCTTTGTATGTGGCTTTTATTAATTTTAAAGCAGCCTTCGATTCAATCTCCAGAGAAAACTGTGGTTGAAACTGGCTAGATATTCTATTGATAATTTCTTGTTAGCGCTCATTAAAATGCTGCATAACAATACTTACATCTAAATAAGACTCTACACTCAAGGACATCTTTCTGACCTGGCACCTAGTTATAAGGATGTAAAACAAGGTTGTATTCTAGCTCCCTTATTATTTAATTTCTATATTAATGACATGATAGCAAAGCTCAAAATTGGAACATCATCCTCCAAATCTGGCTGATAAACCAACTGCATTCCTCTTGTATGCAGATGATGTAGCCATCATTTCAACTTCACCCATTGCTTTGAGGAGAGTCCGAAATGAATTGTCTCCTAATGGAGAGAAAATGACTTAATTAATAAATATGAAAAACCAAAGTTATGGTCTTTCAAAGAAACCTTCTAGATCCCATCATAGGTAGCAAATAAAAAGGAATGACTGTTGGGTCCTTGATGGTCTCTGAAGTAGAGGATTTTCTTTCAGATATTTCATTATCAAACTAGATAATGTCAGTGCTAAAAGGTTGTGGGGTTTGCTCTTATTTTTATATACTAATGGCTTGCCCTGTCAGTGTTGGTGGGAATCGTCTTGGTGGTTCCTTGATTGGGCTGTTGTTTACTATTAGCTTGTTTGTCTGCATTGGTCGTTCCTTGTTTGGGGTATTGTTTACTTCTTGACTGTTGGTCTAGTGTTAATCTTTATGTTAATCTCTGCTTACATGGATATTGATTGCTGGTGGGGAGGTGTTTTGGTCTTTTTATTTCCTTTTGAGTTTTTTTATTGTCTCTTTTGAATGGTATGTAGATGTCATTTATCTCTATGTGCCTGTTGATGGCCAATTTGTGTGAGTGCCCGGCCTCCAAGAATTCTATGGTGTTTTTGGATTTGGTTTGATCTAGGATGCTCACAGTTTCCCATTTGAAACTATGTTTGAGTCTTTTCATGTGTTGCGAAATTAATAAGGTTTCATCATGTCTTCTGACTGCTAGTTGGTGTTCATGGATGCATTCTGCTAGTCTTCTGTCTATTTGTCCTACATAGTGGTTGTTAGAGTCCTTATATTGTAGATAACTTGTGTTATTTTCTTCTAGGGCTGCTAGGTCTTTTAATTTACTTAGGATGTTTTGGAGGGCTTTAGTTGGTTTGTTTGCTACAGTGATGCTATATGGTTGTAATAGTCTGTTGGTGGTTCTGGGATATTTTTGATGTATGGCAGAGTAATGAGAATGATATTAAATAGGTTTAGGTCTCCAAATACCTGAGGATTGTTGTTCATGCCACTGGCTCTTGGAGACTCCAAATTTAGCCCCTAAAATAAAAGGTCAGAAGAAGTGAAGCTGCCATATTAATATTTCTTCACACAGTAGCCTAAATGTATCTTAGGCCAGAATAATAGCACAACTGTTCTATGGCTTACAAACATGTGTATATGAGAACCCAAAACCATTAGAAGTTACACAATCAACTTCTTAAGGAATCTGATTTGGATCCTCATTGTGTTCCTAGCACAACTCATTGTACTGAAACTGGAATGGTTGCAGTTATAACTCATGCCCAAATAACACATGTTATTGTTTCAAACTAATTTCAGCTCAGGTTGTCTGGCTTCTTTAACTCTTCAAGACAAATTCCTGACTTCTTGGTGAAAATGATTAGGTGCCACTCTAAGCCAGTGTGGATTCTCCCCCAATGAATTCATTCCAAGAGATTTGATCAGGCCAAAGTAGCCTGCTAGAGATATGGCCCTACAAAATGTTCTTAGCTAGACTCTATCTTATATTAATTCAATGAAATCACAAAGAAATGTTGCGCCTGCTCATTACCTATACAATATTGTCTACTAAAACACCAGAATAGCTTTTACTCTGGCTCTCTATTAATGTTCTACTCTCCACCTTCTTGGAGGGAAGTTTCTAGAACATACCAAAAGAGCTGCAGCTCTGTCCTTGTGGTGAAAGGGAAATTGAAATTATGCCCCATGTGTAACACAATATCCAGATAGGCCAGAGGTTAATCACCTTAGTCTCTTGCTAGCTGATAACATACTGGGGATTTCAGACAATGTAGTCTGGTTCTGTGTGTTAGATCTATGATTAAACATAACTCCTCCAAATAAAGTGGTGCTGAGCCTTAACTAGGCTTCCATAACTCGGTATGTTTTCTTTTTACCCCATTTCTTCTATCCTCCCCCCTCTTCTTATTCTTTCAAATATACACATATCACTCTGTTTTATTTGGCTATTTCTTCATTATAATTGGCTGGAACAGAATGGTCTTAATTGCAACAAAACCTAGCAAGACTTCAAGAAGTATTAGAATTAATATAGGTCAACATAGCCTTACTGCTATGCAAGCAACTACGTTCCCCAATACATCTTCTTGGTGGGCTTTTTACGCAACACCCAGTCTGCAGTCGCGGGAGCAGCTGATGACCTTGATTCCCATGAGATAAAAGTTTATTTTGACTAGCAAAGCACCTGGAAAAAAACCCTCCCTCCATTCTATGTGGCAACCGAAAATGAATAGGGAAAATGGCTGCAGCTATGCTCATTTGTAGAGTTGACACTTACATTCTTATATTGTTTAATAATTCTATAGTTACTTACATCTTTTTATAGTTATTTGTCTTAGTTTGTATCTTCTGGATTATCTTTTATAAAATGTAATTGTAATTTTATAGAACTCTGGTATTTTAATAACTACACTTTGCAATTTTATCTTAACAATGTTTACCTTATTTTATTCTATAAATGATTTTTTATTTATATTTTAGTGTAACTGTTACATTATTAGTTTTAGGCTGGTCTATGACCAAAATAAAAATTGATTGATTGATTGGAAAAAATGATGAGCGTGATTTTGTTTTATAACTAGGTACAATTCACAAGTGTTCTGGGATTTCCCCTTTACATTACAAGAAGAATAAATCAAATGTCTTCCTTTCTTTCCTTCCCAATAAAGGATTAAAACATTTATTTTTGTTTTCTGGTCCAACAGTGAATGATTCAGATGGAAAAGTGTTCAGTACAAGTCAGTGGAGTGGGGATTGTACAAAACCTCTATCAGTGGAAGCCACATGTTCTCTGCCCTTGGAAAAGAAAGCAATCAGTGCACGCTTTCCTGGCATGGGAAGAAGGGATGAAGAAGCTGGGATAATTGCCAGTCAGGGGCTATCATAAGCACAGCCAAGAAAGGATATCTCCATGGCCAAAACAGGATAGGATTGAAATCCAGAAAGGGATTTCTTCAACTGTCTTCCTTTCCAGCTAGTTTAAGCATGGATATCAAGCAACTTGATTCTTCAATAATAAAAAAAAATCATTGGGGAATATTACAGAGATTAAAGTGCCATTGCTCACATCTAGCTAACCAATACAGATGTGGAAGGGAATTGTTTGGGGCAGAAATTACAGTGCTTGAATGTGCTAAGTGCTGACATCAGGATTGCTTGATATCCATCAATTAGAAGTTTAGCTATGACCGAGAAGGACAGATTCAAATGAATTCCTACTTTTTTTTTTATAACAAGTTTTATTAATTTTTCAATTTTACATCCAAATATTTAGGAAGCAGCGTGGTGATTGGGTAATCTATAGTCCAATAACAAAGTCTTGCATACATATCTCAGGTTACATCATTAAAGGTTCCCTCTCTATTTCCCTTAATTATTATATCACATTCAAGTTAATACATTTCTAATTATAGCTCAATCAATCAATACATTTGTCAATATAATTTTACTTATACATATCCAAGTCCTGTTTTAATTTTTACCTAATTTCAGTTACCATATTTCAATTTAGCCTTTAATATCCACAATATTTAGACTTCGGGTAACCCAAATTTTCCTAATTTCATTACAGAATGGTTATCGTATCTAAAATACACATATTATTCAGTTAATTACATTCTTACTTTATTTCACAAGTATATTCTATTTCTCATCCTAGTACCTCATCATTTACTAATAAGATATCTTTTAGTACATAATACAATTCAAAACTATAATGGCTAATTTTCATTTCCCTTATAAATCTAAATCCTAAGTATTAAATCAATCGCTATCTTTAAAAGTCTCCTTAACCCATTAAGTAAGATTTTAAGCTCTTCCATTATCAGTCAACAGAAAAAAAAGAGGGGAGGAAGGAAAATCCCATTTTTAAATCTAACTCTAGCTTTCTTTTTGTGCCAAACAGGCTTCCATACCAGTGCCTTTAAATCCTCAGATGTGTCTCCCTTCATTCCTACACATGTTATTTGAATCAAGGGAGAACATCCAGTTAATAACTTTTCAAAGGAACTGGCCCCTTTGTGATCATTAGATTGTTGCCCTAATAGTTCAAATCTCCATGTTTGATTTAAAATATTTGTCATCAGTTCAGTCTGGTCTTCTTCTTCTTCCAGTTTCATCTGGCTAAAATAAGAGGTCATGTCCGGTGTTATGGTTGTTGTTTGATTGTCTGGGTTATCTAAGTTCTCAATATATTGTGTTTGTTGATCTTTAGCGTCCTCCATCTTAGTGTTACTTTCTTCCGTTTCTGTTGCTTTTTGAGTTGCAGTTTTTTTTAATTGAAATCAAGGTTTGACTGTCAAAGTTCTCAGTAAATTGTACTTGTTGTGTAGAATCCTCTTTGATATTGGTTTGTACCTCTTCTGTTGTTTTTTGGATTGTAGGTTCATTAGTTGGAATCTGGGCTTCAATTTGTGATTTTAAGGTGACATCTTTGTCTTTCACTCTGGAGTTCATTAGCTCAGTGGCTTCAAGGATTTTTTCAAGTATGAGTTTATAGTTGATTTATGGGTAGAATTCCTCCATTTCTATGATGATTAGAGATAGTTCTTTAGTGGAGGCTATGTTTAATAAAAGTCAGCAAATGTCCACCTCCACTATTCTTAGAAGTTGTTTTCACCCCCCAGCTCTTTCAAATTCTTATCTTTTTTAGATAGTACGAAGGACAAATCTAGGCAGTAAGCAGGCCTCACAGTCAAAGAAATTCACTTGCTGTACCAGGCTTCGCCACAAGATGTCCCTGATAGCATGTAAAATCTTTTTCCAGACACCAGTTAGGCTTTTATGCAATTGAATTTTTTTTCCCCAATTTAACAAATAGATAAGATAATAGGTCCACAATAGGAACTTTTGGGGACCCCAAATATCCAAAAAGTACAAGTCCAGTTATTTAGTTGTTTAGGTTAGTTGTTCTTTTCTTTTCTTTTCAAAGCTTTAGTTTCCCAAGGTAGGCAGATGCCGCTATGTTAAAAGTGGGGAAGAAATTTCAGGAGGCTTTCACAGGAAGATAGTTGGGATACAAGAAAGGTAGGATAAGGTCTCACCCAAATCTTCCGCGGTGCTTTCGTTGTGCTTGGTAGTGATTTTGGCTTTCGGCTGGCACGGCTTAATGATCGGCCATGTTAATGGCCGGTCTTTTCTCCGACGGTCCGACGGTTCTCTGCCACCCTTCCGCAATCTGTTGAGGGTCCTCCTCACGGTCGTCACCCCTCCAGGGCAACTTACGACCCTTTTCAACAAAGGGAAACCGGGCGGCAGAGAGAGCGCTCCCCCTGCACGTCCACCAGCACCGCGATCCAGAACCAGAAGCCCCTACTTGCAAAGTTCTTAATCTTATTCTTGAATAGGATAGTGACCATGTTGAATTGTTCATTTGGTGGTTTTGAAGCTTGTCCCTGCATTATCTATTTGGCAAAAAAACATGTTCCTCTAATGGTCCTCATCCCTAGTCAATACTGTATGAATATCCACAATTACGATTATTTCTCTTCAGTTGGTTACATCACCAGGAAGTGCAAAAGCATGCAAGGCTGACCAAATAATTGGCATTTCTGCATATATGAACTAAGAGTCAAGAAATGCTAACACAATGTGAGAACTATGACGAACCTTGCAGGCAACACAAATGGCATGTTTATATCTGTCATCTAATACTTCTTGGGCAATATAGAATGCATTTCACATATAGAGACTGCAAGATGTGTTTGAGAGAAAGAGGAATAGCATGTTCTCTCATTTATCATGGCACAATAACTGTGCTGACTTTGGTAGGATACTTTTAATTTCCAACCAGTTTATGATAGAAAAAAAAATTTCAGACCTCTAGTTTAACTGACAGGGTGCCTTTCAATCACTCACACACCATCCATTTAATATACAAAACAGTACATCTTTATTATGCTAGGAATCACCAGATGGTGAGGTCACATTTAGTCTTACACTTCCCCCTTCCCTCCCCCTTCATATACAAGCTTGTGTTCATTGTTTAAAAGAAATGGGTGGTAGGGAGAGAAAGAATCGCAGATTTTCAGGATAAACAGTATTTCTATATTAGTTTCTAAAAATGACATATAGAAGCAGTCTCGAATGCTGTCCTGCATCTCTCACCATTTCTGAATTCAAATATTATAACATAGTAACTCTTGAGGCAATGAAATTCATTGTTCTGTCATGCCAAGGAATCACTAAATTCCAGGTATCTGAACTATTGCCAAGAAACAGGATAAAAGCCGTGGCAGAAAAGCTCTTCTTTTAGATGCACCAGCTAGAGTTTCTAGGCTGATGGGGTGCATAATAGGACCTTTCTGCCAGAACAAGTGAATCTATTGAGAATGTCAGTAGAGGTTCCCTGTATGTTTCTGAACAATGAGTCTTAAAACTAGGGTGAATATTTGGGACAGTCAAGGCTTCAGTTGCCTTCTATTGCTTCTATTGCCTGACTCATGTTTACAAAAAAAAGACAAAACCCGACAGATCATGGAGCTTACATATTTTGAACTCTTATCTCCATTCATTGTCTTCCCTTAATATTCCAATAGTATGGTCATTGGTATTGCTGGCTGGAACTCTAAGGGATGTAGTCTGACTTGACTCCAGGGTCCAGATTGGGGAACTCTGCCCAATAGATATTGTATTTCAATTCCAAATGCTTTGGAAAGACAACTGTATGTATGTATGTATGTATGTATGTATGTATGTATGTATGTATGTATGTATGTATGTATGTATCAAAATAGCCACATTGTAAAATAAAAATTAAAACCACCCCTTGGGAAACAAAAGGTTAATGAAAAAAGAAGAGAAGAAAACCTCCAGTCATCCATAGCAAAGTCTGTACATCCTCCTTTGTTGGAAAAGCGAGAAGCAGCAGGTTTAATGATATGGCTGGAACAAGACTCATCGCTAAAGATGAGGTAAGTGTTATTTCACACTTCCTCAAAGCATGTGAAAGCTGCCATGAACACACAATTGTGCACTGGCTGCCACTCCTTGCCAGATCAAAACAGATTCTTCACGCTTTGGTGTCTCCCTGCAAGAGTTAAAGGAAAGGATCAAAGATTTTCGAAAGCTAGAATAACAATGAAATTCACAGCTCCATTTTGTTTTACAAGCTTCTCTCTCTCTGCTGCCATTCTCTCCCCCTCCCATTCTCTCCAGCAGTTCTTTCAGAAATGTAATTTCTAAAGCAGAGAACAAACCATCCAGCTCCAAGAGAATAGAATATGTTGTTTGAATACCATCTAGTCTGCGAGATGGGCACTCAGCCTGCCAGCTTTTGACTTGCCTGAGGCACTGTCAGATGGTTAGGGAGGTGATGGGGAGTCCAGACAGCTTTGAAGTCCTGCTAGCTATTTATCTTTCAGTCACCATCCACTGTGAGGATGCTGCTCTTATTTGTTCGTTTCTTTCTCAAGTTCTATGTAGAGCCTTTACAAAAACAGCATTTGCCAGATATTGGTCCTGTCTTTTGTAGGAGAGTCAAATCAAATCAAATCTTCATTACAGTTATAGGCCAGCATAATGCAGAGAAGTCATGTTTCCCCTCTGGATTTATGGCTCACATTCAGTGGAGACTGTTCTATCATGTATCTTACCAACTGGGTTTCCATTGTTAATGTAGCCAAGGGAGAAATAGCATTTGAAATATTACTAATGCTTTTGTTTGTTTTGGTTTCCATTCTGTGAGCACTTCTAGATGATGCTGGCTTTACAATGGAGCAGGCTCCCTCAGCCAGCACAAGTGATTTGGCTCCTTGGTCTTTGCTGGGTAACACTGAGGACAAGACTGGAGCAGACTAAGTATACTACACGTCTGCCTTTAAATTATCTGGTGGAGGAAAATAGGCACATCATTCATTTGCAACACTGTTGTGGTGTCACCTGCAATTCACTAAGGTTCCTCAACTTCAGAGTTCACTTTCTCTGAAAAAAAAACATCTTAAAATGGGGAATACAAGTAATCCTCAACTTATGACCACAATTGGGACTAGAATTTCCATTTCTAAGAAAAGCAGCTATGTGAGTTATGCCCAATTTTATGACTTTTTTCACCATCACTGTTAAGCAAAGCACTGCAATTATTAAGTGAATCTGGCTTTCCCCATTGACTTTATTTGTTGGAAACTGGCCAGGAAGGTCACATATCGTGATCAGATGACCCTGGGATGCGGAAACCGTCATAAATGCATGATGATTGCCAAGCACCCAAATTCTGATCAGCTGATTATGGGGAAGCTACCAGTCGTAAGACACTTTTTCAGTGCCATAGTAACTTCAAATGATCACTAAATGAATGGTTGTGAGTCAAGAACTATCTGTAGGAAATCTGTCAAGTTCTGTTTTGCTCCTTATCTCATTTCAATCCTATTTTTGTATCTGTTTGCATTTTCTTTCTAAAACAATCAGTACAAAAAAATGGTTCACATTTTTAAAAACATATGCACATTTTAAAATCCATTTTATACTATACATATTTTTCCAAGCCAGTATATTTAATATAAAACATTTTTCTCTCATGTATGCATACAGGATTTTTTTGTTTGAATCTCTGCGTTTGCCATTTGGTAATTATATCTTGGGTAAGATTGCATTAAAATCTCTGTGGAGAATTAGGGAAAGAATTGGTTTACATTCTGTATGGCATTAGATCCATGCTATTGTTTGTAGAGTTCCAAGATTTCTACAGTGATACAAAGCAATATCCATTGTTATGCCCAAGCAACTCCTAAAGGTTGCCTTCCTCAGTACATACACACATGCATTTGGTCTACAGAAACATCTCTTACCACATCTCTTTCCTGAACTCTTTACACATGGGAATAGAGAAACACAGTTTGGAAGCTGGTTCAATATATCTGCTAATGATTGATGCTGAAATATGAGCATTAAAATGTTATCTGAACCATGGTTTTCATGGTGATAATGGCAGCATCTCTGGCATCATGTAGAGAGAGCTCTCACACAGAAGTCAATGAAAGGTCTACAATTGCCAAATCCATGTCTATCCCCGCTCATAGTTTTTGTTGAGGAGGAAAGATAAGAATGAAAGTTTTCAGACTGGCAGTAGCTGAGGGGCTACCATGAGATTGGAGCCAGTCATACACATGCATGTATAAATGTAAACTGCAATTTAGATTATATTTTAAACTTGCCCTGGAAAATCCATTAGGCATTTTTAAAATTTGAGAAGGGACAACATACTACCTTTACTCCCTCAGTTTTGAATGCTTCCCTCAGAATTTTCATCTACAGTAACTCATATTGTATGTCAATGTCTCATATTAATTATTTCATGAACATAAAACCTGGAATTTTGGATATCATTGCTCAAACTGAGGAATAAGTTGCCACTAGGAAAAATCATATGGATAATCTTATGTTTTTTTTAATACACTTCTCCAAAGCCTTCCCTCATTTTCCATTGAAACCTAGATCTAATCCACATTCTAGAAGTTTGGAATTGTGCAAAACTCTAGTTACAACTGAACTTGAGGCAATGTTGAAGGATTCGTTATGGCAAACTTAAGCAATTTTCAGGCATGTGTTCCCAATATTCTTCAGAATAGCCCAGCCTCCATATCATCCTCTGATGCCTAGATTTCCAGGCTGGCAGCCACATAAGCTAGAAAGATACAATTATTATTTGTCTGCAATAGCACAGAATGCAATTTATTAGGATATTGTAGATAATTCTAGTAGTAAGTAGTTTGAAGTTGCTCAGTGTATATTGTGACATTCAGGAGGTCTGACAGCAGTCAGAGAGACACATTGATATTGAGGTCTACCAAACAGCATTTGGATAGGAAATGAAAACATCATACACAATACAAGACACTTGTAATGAATTTATTTAGTGTATGGCGATGGTACAATTAGCCAGGAGACTACAATGTTAATATGTAATAGTTATTTGGTTGCCAAAGAGTGCTAGTCTGTTTAGTTTACACTAACATGTTTATCCAGGGTGCACCACAGAAAGATGAGTGACATCCTGCCGTGTCATCCAGGGCCTTCTCTTACTATCAACGTCACCTTGTAATCAGGCATTGAATCCAGGCAGGTCCACCACCGGCAGGGATTCAACCAGTGGTGGGATTCAGCCAGTTCGCACCAGTTCGGCAGAACCGGTAGCTATTTTTTTGTTACCCAGGCCCAGAATGGACTTCTGGAAGTGGCATTCACACAGAGAACCGGTTGTTCACATACAGTATTTGAATCTCACCACTGGGTCCAACCATCCACACAAAACGTCACCACATTTCCCATCAAAGTGGTACCTGTTTATCTACTCACATGTAACATACTTTCAAACTGCTAGGTGGACAGAAGCCGAGGCAAATGACAGGAGCTCACTCCTCTATGCAATGCAACTGCAGGAGCAGAGACCATCTCCAGGATCTTTAAACCACAGAGCCACCACACCTCTACTTGTAGTGAAGATTTGGATGCAGAAATGCATCAGCAAATTGAATGTTAGCTCAGCAATTACTTCCTTCCTTATTCATTTCTACGTGGTTTTTTCTTTCTTTCCAACTAGTTGCAACTCTCTGTGGCTGGCATTACTTTAGTTCTGACTGATCCGTGCCGGAAGCAAAACAGTTTTTCAGAGTTTGTCTCAGTGGAAGGTAAGAAGAAAGGCTATAAATCAAAGGTTAATACATCCTCTGCACCAGTCTCAGTTTCAGTTTCTGGAACTGAAATCCAAGCGCTGCTGCCAATCAAAGCTGATTTAGAAAGATGGTAAGCTTGAAGAAAACAAAGCTCTCATTTCATTCAACATTTAGGAAGGGGACATTAAGTGTTAAATATTTTCAATTATTGAATGGTTGAAATAATTATCTCCTAGGTTTTGCCTTTAATAGTTGTTTTTAAACTTTATTGTTGTATACAGCTTCAAGAAATCCCTGTTGATACTAGAAACATTATGAAAAATGAATAAATAACATACACCAGAACATCAATATGATGTTCTGAATAGGAGCATCTGACTAGGTTAACCACGCTATTTTGAAGCAGCACATTTATTGTAATATTAACAAAGGCAGCCCCTTAATGGTATGGGAAATTTAAATTTTGTTGGTTATATCATTCTGTTCCCCCTGGAACGAACATTGTCTAGAATGATGATCTAAACTTCTTGAAATAAATAATTAGTTTTTGTACTGAATATAGGGAGCTCAGTTCCAAGACATGTGTAAGAAATGATGCATCCCTTCTGGTTTGTATTATTGGCCAATAGTGTAAAAATGGATGAACTGCCTTTCTTCTACGCAGATTCCACAGTCAGTCTCCACTTAATTAGCATTAAGATTGAAAAAGATTTGAATCCTGTCCACACTGATAGTATCAATTAAGCTACTCCTACAATAATCTTTCTTTCAAATTCTTCTGCTTATTTTCTTCTTTGATTAAGACAGTCTGTATTCATTAAATGGATATATAGCAGTTGTAAATAGCCCTTGGCAGCTAGAATACTGCTTCTATACAGTATATATAAAAAAGTTTGTTGAATGCAGATGCTCAGCCAGAACCTAAAAAGGCAGTGTTGAAATTCCTCATATAATTAATAAATTGTTCTTTCCAAAGTTTGTTTTTGAGGGGAAATGTGTGTGTGTGTGGGGGGGAAATGTGGGTTTTGTCCCATTCTCATTTACTTTTTACTCTACTGAATAAACCAATAAAAGAGAAGTTTTGTGATGACACTAAAGCTAGAGAAGCCAAAGGCATTTCAATGTCTGTAGCCGGAATGCCAAGGTGACAATTATAATGAGATATAACAATATGATAATATGATGTGAAATTATTCACAACTGGTTGCCTTTTAATTTAACTAAAATTCCATCTACCAGGACCACCTACCTGAGAGCTAGGCCAGCCTTCAAGCCAGCATTGAAAAATCTGTGATGGCGAACTTCCACATTTTGAGAATTACAACTAAAAATGCAATATTATTATGCAATTAAACAAACAAATACAGACAAAAGAAAACAGTGATGTTATTATTTGAGGCAGCTATTATTTCTCCACAGTAGAATAAATCAATTGTAATTATTGTGCTTTGTGGTAAGAATTGGCACAGTTTAGACTCTGGGTTAAATGTGCTAATGAAATGAGGCATTTATATCGTTTCCTTGATTTGAACAAAAGGCAAAGCCACCGATAGGTACAACAGGTATGACACAGAGCTAATTGTGCCGTTTGCTTAACACTTCAAGAGTTAATGAGGGACAAGCTAAACCTTGATAATCTCTTTGCTTTTTCTCTCTCTCTATCACTATTGAAGTAGTGGTGATCCAAAAGTACCCGGGACTCATTTATTTCACCCTCCCTTCACAGTCCCTCCAGGGCAGGGCTTTGACCCATTCCTACAATAATACCCCTTTCTCCAGCAGCACCTGTAATGTTATGCACAACAGAACACAAAAGGCATGAGGGGAAAAGGTTGGGCTTCCTCTTCCTAATGAGAAGAGGGTGTGCTTGACTGTTTAGATGGAAAAATAATACAGACTGCAAACTGAGCTTGTTTTTCAGTCTTCACCCCACCCCACCACATCGCTAATTCTCTCAGGAAACGTGGTAGTTGAAAGCTCAGTGTGGCAAACACAAGAGATCGACCTTTTTCAAGGCAGATTCCTCCTTTCCAATTGAAATGAGACACTGTTACCATGCAAGGTTTGATCAGACTGATTGCTTCTTTGTTTCATCTCTGAGCATACTAGTTCAGAAATGGGCAACCTCTTTACAAACTAGGAACACACATTTTAATGAATTGTTTGGTGAGAAATTGGAGACCTTTATAGCACACTTGAGGGATAAGGTTTAAAAAAAGTGGAAAAAGGAGCAATTTTTTTCAACTGTAAAATATATTTACTTTTGTAGGAACAGAGGGCTAGCCAACATAAGGAGATATTTCATTTTTCCAGCATCCCAATTAGCTCAAGGTAATGAGAGCCAGTTGGATGTAGTGGTTAAGGTGGTGGCTTTAGAAAGCAGGAGACTGTGAGTTCTAGTCCTGCCTTAGGCATGGAAGCCAGCTGGGTGACTTTGGGCCAGTTGCTGTCTCTTAGCTCAACCCATCTCATCTGCTCTCATCTGATCTCCGCAAGGGCACCCTGGGACATGCAATAAATATGGTGGGATGGGTGCAGCTTGGTGCTTTGCTTAAGAGCATAGCCTCCTAGTCCGAAAGACAAAAGCAAAACTATAACCCAGGGTGCTAGAGGTTCCTGTGAGGACAATAGAGATGGTAGGGGACAATCTCAGTGATTTTTCTTCTAATAAAGAGGTCCTTTGTGGAAAACTCCAGAATTGTGGGAGCTCTAAATTATATGTTTAAAAGATGTCAGCAAACATCAAATGGTCAACTCTGGAAGTCTAAAGTGTAAGAGCACCTTGACGATCTTCTGTCTGGAAATGGGTCTGAGTTTATTGAAGAAGTGACCAGTTTAAAACAAATGCATAATAGCTCTGGCTATGGGCTTCTATTTTCCTAAATGTCCTGTAGCTGAGACGTTATTTGCATGATTTACTGAGCATATGCCCCCCCCTCTCTCAATCCCATCTCAATTCCACCTCCTCCCCCTCTCCCACCTTTTCAAAGACCAGAATTATCTGTGTCACTGCTTCTGGGTTCTCTTTGTCCTTTGCAACTTGTGCACTATCATTTGTGGAATTCCAATCAGTTTTCCTCCTTTTTTTAATCTTCCTTTCCATATAGCCCTCAATAGCCACACTGTGCTATTTGGTAATCAGAACATATTGTAGGGAGGGATTGATAAGTACATCAAACATCACTAAGCCAATTCCCCCGCTCTCCTCCCTCTCCAACATCTCCAACAACAATAAATCTCTCTGCATCCAGATGCAGACAATATGCAGTTTTATGTCTCTGTGCTTTGTAGGTCTTTAAAAATAGTCTCACATGCAACAAAATGAGCTTCCATGAGTGACATTTTTAAACGCCTTTGCTCAAGTCTTCCATTGTTTTCCCAGCTTGTGAGTAATGGTTAATGAGTTATGTAATGGGGAACGAAAATGTTTAATTCAAACTGAGTCTCTAGGCTTGTTGCTCTTTAAATATCTTGCTTGGTGTTCATTTTTGCTGATACTGTAAGTAGGTAGAGGTAGAGACAGATGGGTCTATATTTCAAACCTATGTCAGTTTTACATGTGTTCAGTTGCAAGGCTGTTCAGTCCAATTTTTGCATCATTTAAATTTCTTCGCATAAAATGAACCCATGAAAATGCACACTGATTTTTATATGCAATTTTTACTCACATATTCAGTTTTGGACACAACTTGATATTTTCATTTCTTTCTTTATTAGATGTTTATCTCACCATTCATGAAGGCGCTAAAGCAGTGAACCTAAGTATTCACCTCCATTTGATCTTCACAATAGCAATTCAGTAATATTGGTTAAGCCAAAAATTAGCAGACTGGCTAAAAGTGACTTGGTGAGATTTTGAAGATGACTTTAAAGCTACATGCTTCTTGTTGAACAGAATGTACATACACAGGCTTGTATGCAGTTTTTGATACAGTATGCAGTTTTGCGGACAACTTCCCCTAATATATGCACATTTTATGCAATACTTAGAAGCAAGAAATGTACTGCCAAAATTACAAGTATGTGTCATCCAAAGAATAGCTGCATTCTGATTAGCATGTTGATCTGGGAAATGCAAATTAAGTCGGCTTGCTTAAACATGCAATTTATTTATTTTTTCCCTCATAAACAGCAATTAGAGTTCTTACCATCATCCAGAGCTGTTTGCCTCCAAGGAATGTAAAATCTCAAGGAGATTTGGGAGAAAAATAAATAGGAATAGAGAAGAAACAGCAACGTGAGTTATCTATTCTTTGCTGTTTTCATCGATAAGACTTCTTAAAACCATTTGTTTAAGGACAGGTAATAGGTAATTTTGAAAAAAAGGTGAGGATTCAAATTCTTTTTATGGTGCCAATAAAGTGATGCCAATTCACACCAGTTCAGCAGAACCGGTAGCTAATTTTTTGTTGCCCAGGCCCAGAATGGGCTTCTGGAAGCAGCATCCACACAGAGAACCGGTTGTTCACATATTTGAATCCCACCACTGGTGCCATATATATTTGAAGAACTCTCCCAAAAGTTGCCGCCATATTGTAATTTTTAATGAGCAAAAAAAGAAAATGGTTAAATAAATGAGACCTAACCTGCATAACATTAATTTAATTGAAATCAAAATTTCCAAGTATTCTTTGGAAAGTACCCCCTGGCATGTCACTCAAAGATAAGTGCAGGCCTACTTTGGGCCAGGCATGTTCACAAAAGTTGACAAAGAAATCAAAATTGTGGTCAGAGCCACACTTTTTATGTGTATGTGACAGCTACAACTGTTATGACAGTTGTGGCTGTCATATAGATTTTTTTCCCCCACAAACATTCTACTTAACCCAAAAAGAATAATACCCTTTTGCTTTTCTACTTCACTTGACAATAATTTGGTATAAACTATCTGACAAGCTTTCAGATATCAGCCATTCACTATTTATTCTCTAAATAGCCATGTTAAAAAGTCTGGGCTGAATTCGGAAATGGGAGATGAAGTGATTTATTGGGATTTCCATCTGACTGACACTTTCTAAACATAAAGGGAAAATGCACTGTAAAGAATGAATCCATCAGCATGAATAACCTTTGAACTTTCACATTTTGTGACATTCAGCTTAATGAGCACACTTATCTTGCTTGCCAAATGTTACCTGATACAGATGTAAAGTTTGTATTATGCGCAATTTGACCAGGAAAATTTGGGTGGCTAGGGACATGGAGTGTAACACAATTAGTTCCGCAAAACAAGCATGAGATCACAGTGATCAGAATGTATACAATGCAAGATCAGTTACACCTGTTGCATCTGGCTGAAAAGATAACATGAATTTTCAATGGAAATATAAGATGTGGAAACAAAAGGGCTTTTTATAAAAATTCCAAGAAACCTGTTGCTTGAATCAACAGAATCTTTCAGAGTTGAATGTATGTAACAGCTTACTAAGCTGTGTACCAGTTGCACTCTTCCCTGCATCATGAGGCTCTACTCACAGTAAATCGAGCTCTAGTCAGCTGTAGAATTGACTAATATAATGTGATCTACATGGAGATACTCTTGAAGGGCCTTTGGAAGCTTCAACTGATGGAAAATGGACCAATTCCAGTCAGTATTGGCAGATCAAGCCTGAGGCCCCGCTTTGTGAGGGTGCCTTAGAATTGTTTTCACTTCCCTCTTTTATTCAACAACTATCTGAGGCCTCTGGGTGAGAACATCCATCTGCTCTGACTGAGCAGATAATGCCATCTAGATTCTTTCTATAGGCCTGGAGACTATAGAAGTTGGATGGGGGAGTATAGACTAGCAAGACCAGTCCAGAGATTTTCTATTTTTAACTCTGCATAGGAAGGATATTTCCCTAGAGTTGGGAGGTCCTTTGAACTCAAACTCCTGCTTGAAGACTAGGAAGATCTTTGAACAGGTTCATCTTATGCAACAACTCTACTCATTCCTGGACCAGGAGGCCTTGCCCATAATGATTCATGCCTAAGTCACCTTCTGTTTGGATGATGTAATGTCCTTTACATGCTTCAAATGCTACTTTGTAGAGCATTTAGAAGTTGCAAGTAGTCCAGAATGCAGTGGCACAGGCAGTTTATGGTGTGTCTTATCATGGTGCACAATCTGCACTGGCTCTTAGTGGGCTTTTGGTTGCAATTCAAAGTGCTACAAAAACAACCTATTTGCAGAACCACCAATGGCCTCTGCTCACCCTACTAGCTAGATATAGCATAGAGGTCATGCTCCAGGTCTCTTCCATTAAACAATACCACCTTGTGGTGCCTCTGTGTTGTACTTTATCTGTGGCATTGCCTCTTCTACAGAACAGCAGCCTTCCAGAGATTAGGATGGTTCTGAGTTTGTTAACATTTCATAATGAATTGAAGACCTGGTTGTTCTTGTGAATATTTGTACCAGATGGTTAGGCAAGCTGTGCTGGCTAATACTGGTTAATGTTATTGGCCTTGGATATTATGCTTGTTAAATCACTGTTGTTTTTAACACTTGTACACCATCCAGAATCACTTTTGAGAGATTGGTGGCCATATAAATTGTGTGTATGTGTGTGTGTATACTTCTGGCAGATGTCTCTGGATGTAGCATTAGAAGAGTAGAAGGAGAATAAGAAATGTCTCTGCAAAATGAACCAAATATATATTTTGGTCCTGCATTGTGTCTCCAAGGCCAGGTGTTAATTCCTTGCTCTTCTATGGAAATGCCAAGCTTGTCACAATAAAACCTGATTGCATAGGCATGAGGCAGAATCTAGGATTCTACATCAACATTTGGATTGGATTGTTACTAACACAACTAAACCCTGTGGAATTGTACTAACATAAAAACCTGATGACAGCTCATAGAATGTAGCCTTTAAATGTTTAAAGACTGGGGTCTGATATCACATAAGATAACTGAGCTGCAGTGTTTCCTTGGATGTCAAGTATCATCTCCTGAATCACTTTCATGAGATGAGAAGGCTATAGAAAAAGGCTGGATTTTCTTCTCTTTTATCATCTTCACACAAACACAGAAAAAAGCAAAAGAAAATGTAAGGTTGATGCTATAATTTATTACAATGAATACTCAGAACAAACTTGACATTCCCTCACTAAAGAGGCTTTTGCGTCTTGCCAAAGATGAGAGATTAAGAATTTGCAGTTGATACAGGCATCACAATGGTATTTTAGCTGTTCTTTTTTCTCTTTGAAGCTGTAATATGCTACAGACTCAATATGCAGACTTAAACTCAGAGGTTTCCTATGTCTTGTGAATATTTCATTTTAAGCAAGCCTCTGCTGTCCCCCCCCCCCAATTTGATGCACAGACAGCAGGTTTGGAAAGGCAAGTCATTTCAATGTGCAGCAAAATGCTCTCCCATCACTTACTGTCAGAGATGCACCTTAACAGGATGGCTGAATGGTATTCTACTCATAAGCACAATTTTATGATCCTTTGGGAAGCTGGTCATTATAGAAAACCATGTCAGGTTTGATCTTTTCTTGTGCTGACTTTCTGTTTCTGAGTCTATGTTGGTCCTTTTATATAAATATTAAAATAAAAGATTAAAAAAGCCAGAACACTGCAGAGCAAGGTATTGGCCACAGAATGAAAGCAAATTGAGCCTTGCCCAATTACTAAAATTTCTTCCTTTTAAGAAAGACCAATAAGCTTGCATAGCTCTTATCTCTCTGTCTAAATCTCAGTCAGTCAGCCAGCCAGGCATATCAGGTGCCTCACTGAAGCTCAAGGAACGTCCCTTGGTGCTTTATTATTAGATGTTTACATCATTGCCATCCTATGACTCTCAGTGATGTACATATAAAACAATATTTCATCCCTATAAATTTAAAATATCAGTGACATTATTCAACTGGTTAAAAATAATTTTGACGAAGTCCATTTTAATCTGTTTCTGGAATGTTAACAAGGCTATTCTATAATCTAGGGGCCAATATGAGGCAGATAATCTGGCTTCTGGTTTGAAGTCTGGGGGACAAAAAGAAGAATATTCTCAGGCTCCCTATCTCCATTGCCATTTTTTAAAAGATACCATTTGTAGAAAGTTACCAGTTAGTTTAATTAGTTAGATATGATTTATCTGTTGGTTTATTGATGTCAGATCTCTGAAGTAGCCCAAACGTGGAAACTAATGACACACAAGCTCATAATGCTTTTATTATAAGGTTATAGTAACAGAATCCTACAAGTCTGAATATGCTTCCCCACCCCCTTCTTCCCTTTATCTTCATGAGAACTAGGAAGGCTTGTGTCTGAGATTCTTTCTCCAATTACATTTCTGTACTGGACTCAGATTTGTTGTTGTCTTGCTTGCAGTTATTCTTTCTGTTCCTCAAGGTTGTTCATTCTGACAATTACAGCTGGAGAGGTATTGTGATTGGAAGATAGTAGATAAGATTTTGTTACATGGATGGGACACCCTTGTTTTAGGACAAAGATGACAAAGGAAGTGCATTAGAACAAAGATTAGGACAAAGAACACAACACACACAATGTTGACCATCCCCAGGTTTCCGCATATTACCAATCCCCTTCCCCTGTTGCATGAGCTAAGCTGCATTGACTCCCAGTTTTCTTTTGGTTGTAATTTAAGGTGCTGGTGATTACCTTTAAAGCTCTACATGGCATGGCACCAGATTATTTGCAAGACTGTCTATCCCTGAGGACATCAGTGTGTCCCACCAGAGTGGACAAGATGGGCACCCTAGAAGTCCTTTCCCTTAAACATTGCCATCTTGTGGGTCTTTGGAAATGCTCCTTTTCTGTTGCAGCCCTTTCTCTATGGAACACTCTCTTAACCCCCCCACCCCCAAGATCCAGCAGGCCATACCCTTCTATCATTCTTTAAAACAATTAAAATCAGGCTCTTCCCCCAGACATTGGGATAGGGTGAGATCAGAATGGAATGAGAATATGGGTACCCGTGAAAAATGATAGTGGCACCGTGTTTTTCTATTTCTACTTTTATTGTTGTTGGTTTTATATTGTTGGATATTGTTTTAATGTATTTTATATTGTTTTACACTGTTTTATTGATTGTAAGCTGCCCAGAGTTGTTTTTAAGATCCGTTGCTATGTAAATATTTTAAAGAAAGAAAGAAAGAAAGAAAGAAAGAAAGAAAGAAAGAGAAAGAAAGAAAGAAAGAAAGAAAGAAAGAAAGAAAGAAAGAAAGAAAGAAAGAAAGAAAGAAAGAAAGAAAGAAAGAAAGAAAGAAAGAAAGAAAGAAAGAAAGAAAGAAAGAAAGAAAGAAAGAAAGAAAGAAAGAAAGAACGAACTTGGGCTAGTTGCAGTTAAAATGAGGCCAAGTGAAATTATGGAAATAACTGGATTAGTAAGTCCTCAGAGGCTCTAGATGTGCTATTGAATTCCAGGTCTGCATGTAAGAAATCTGTCTTTATCCACAATCTTATTGTGGTTGAGAGGGTAGACCTAGTTTTTAGACTAAGAGGTTAAATGAACCCTGTTGGTTAATCTGTTAAATTCTAGTCCTATGAATGGATGTGGGATTTGTTTGTTTGTTTGTTTAACACATTCATATAGCCTCCTGTTTCGCTGAGCTTGACTCTGAATATATACAACTAATAGTTAAAACAATGTCACAATTATTAAAATACTTCAAAAAGTAAATAAACATAAGATAAATAAGATAATAGAAACAATACTGAGACATAATAATAATAAAGTTGGAAGGGATCTTGGAGGTCATCTCGTCCAACCCCCTGCTCAGGCAGGAATCCCTATACCATTTCAGACAAATGGCTGTCCAGTCTCTTCTTAAAAACTTCTGGAGGCAGGTTGTTCCACTGATTAATTGTTCTAACTGTCAGGAAATTTCTCCTTAGTTCTAGGTTGCTTCTCTCTTTGATTAGTTTCCATCCATTGCTTCTTGTCCTGCCTTCAGGTGCTTTGGAGAATAGCTTGACTCCCTCTTCTTTGTGGCAACCCCTGAGATATTGGAACACTGCTATCATGTCCCCCCTCGTCCTTCTCTTCATTAAACTAGACATACCGAATTCCAGCAACCGTTCCTTATATGTTTTAGCCTCCAGTCCCCTGATCATTTCTGTTGCTCTTCTCTGTACTCTTTCTGTGGGAGAACATCCATCTAAACACAGTATAATCACCGCGGAGGCTTCCCATGGGATCTCCAAAGGCTAAGGCAGATGGAGCTAACCTTAGCTCATCAATGCTTTCCATTCCAGAGAGTATAGCAAACTAAGTGTTTTCCATTTTCTAGCATATTCCCAATTTCTGGATGTTGGTTTCAATAGATAAAACATAACAAAAAAACAATTTGCTTTGACATACTAAAGCATGTAAGTAAAAAGAGAACAGGAACTTAAATGGATAATGTATCCTTAGGCCTCTTGGAGTAATAAAAATATTTTCCCACCCCTCCGGAAACAAACATAGTTAAGGGATTGCAGAATCGATCATTTCCATAAAAAAATCCATAATCTATAAAATTAATTCATCAAGGAACAGCAATACAACTTTCCTCCTTAAATTCACTGGTCAATATTGTATAAAATGCTTTTAGTTGTAGAGTAATCTGCTTATATTCTAAAGCAATATAGTTGAATATGTATTTTATACCTTCAAAAGATCGGTTCACTCGATAAGTCCTCAGATATGTGAATATTTCCTTCTAATATTCATGTATTCATCTGCATAAAGAAAGAGTTATATGTCAATAGGTGACAGCTGGAAATTCTGAGATCCAGGATCTAAGATTAAAGGAGTTGGACAAATGTGGCCTGGAGAAAAAAAATGATTAAAAGACACATTCACAGTAAAGTCTTCCAGAGATTAAGCTCAACTCCTCGTGTTTGTGTAGCTTTCTTGGCAACAATATGTACATATTGCCTGGGAGCTGCCCAGAGTTGGTTATAAGATGAGATTGATTTAATTCTTTTAAATAAATTAAAAAACATATAAATATACATACAAAAATAAATATATGATTTTTTGCTGCCTTCTTTCAGGATATTTTTTTGGATTCCCACTATAGCCTACAGTGCTATATTTTTCTGACAATCAGTCATGTAAGTACTAATCAGGTCTGATGCAGGGAAAGGGGATTTCAACTAAATTTTAGAAAGGATTGTATCATCATGTAAACAAATCAATTTGGAAATCAATGACATTTTCTTTGTTGGAAGATTTTAAGCAGAGACCTTTGGCCATGTACCAGTTTTCCTGCAATGGCATGGAATTGGACTAGAGGTGGTTGAGCTCCCTTCCAATTATGTGATTGATTCCATGCAGAAGTTCAAACTTGGTCCAGCAGATGGGCTTCTGCTTCCTCTGTCCCTGAATTTATACAGAAGGAAGTTATTGCTAATTACTAAATACACTAGATGCATCATATCAATCTATTCATACAATAGCTCGTGTATGACAGATATTAAAACATTTCTCAGAATAATATAGACAGATGCATGCATAGCCAATCTATGTCAATCATAGAAACATTAATGGCATGATAAATTTCAGAAACACGAAGAAAAACAAGAAGGAAGATGTATGCTCAGACACTTAATTCTGAGTGCTTATTTCTGACCCACCCAGGACAATGCAGATAAAATTTAATCATACAATCCGGTAAAAATAATAATAGTCAGCTGGGAGAATATCCTGTGGAGTATCAAATGGGAGGTGCATCTCTGGGATGGAATTTTTCCCTTCCTGATTTGATGATTCTCTAGAATCTTGGGGAAATTTTGAGAAAGAACCACCTGTAATGTATTGGCCACAACTGTTTTAAATCACTTGCTTAATGTCTGACCTACATTGCTGTATTGTTTAACAGTTGCTGTTACTGAAAGCCAGACTGGCTATCTCCAAGCTGATAATGAGGTTTGGGGCGGGAAACTGTTACTTTAAATCTATTGGTTGCCACCTAGAGGCTAACTGTATAAATAGCTGTGCAGCAGCCTTTAGGACTGCTTCTGTTCTGAGTTAATAAACTTGTTGTTTGAACACTCTGCCTTATTCAATGCCTAAAGAACCGAACATATACCAATAGTCTAGTGAAAATGCTGATGGGTTTTAGTCAGTATGTAGTAAGAGTCATCCAGGTCATGGGGGGGGGAATGGTAAACCCTGTTTGTATTATCTTCATTGCATTGCATTGCATTGAGCCTTATGCAACTGAATAGTTTATGTCTTACTTTGGGCAATAGAATTAAGTTTATCTCTCTTTAAATCAGTGATATTAATAAAATTAGCTGTAAATGTAGACAGGACAAGAGGCAATTTTTAATTCCAGAATTGGGAGAAGTGTTACACAGCCTCCTCCCTTTACAGCATTTTGAAACAAGTTTTTAAAACATTTCTTATACATAGGTAAGCCTAAAAATCAATAGAAAAATGAAAACAAAAGAGAGGAAATCATAAAAAATAATGGCAGGGGAAACATACTGATGGGTTTCAATGATCAGAAGATTGAATCAGCAACATCAATCAGGGACAGCGCTAGACGCAACAATCCACCATCCTCACTGAGTCATAGGCATTTAACAAAAGTCTTGAAGAGTGTCAACAGGAAGGAATTCAAATGATACACAGCTGTGGTCAGGCAAAAGTCAATCTTAGTGAAGTTCCCATTTGAGAGACTTAATCTCCTCAGTGTCTCTTAAATGGTGGAGGAAATATTCAGTAGAATTAAGGATATATTAGACATATTACAGTGAAAAAGCAAAGAGGGATATTTCAAGGCAGTTGAACAAGAAGGAAGAAAAATATCAAGATACTTCCATCTGAGATATGGATCAGCATAAAATAACATTCAATGATAACATTATAGCCATCCCACTGTGATGGTAAGTCTAGTCAATATACTCTAAGAAATTACTAAGATTTGTTACTAGTGCAAACTATAAAAGGATGACACTGATATCATTAAAATTAAAATTAAAAAGACAAGAATGGGTACAATACAATATAGATTTATTATATATAGTTTGGATGTTAATATATAAAACTATAGAATAACTTAAAATAATTAAGAGTTAACATAAAAAGAGTTAACATAATATTAATATTAAACCATATTTCATGTAACAGAACTATAATAGGCTTTACTTTTCTAAAATCCAAGATGGTCATGAGTAAAACAAGGGAAAATGAGAACAAGATATTTTCTCTTAAAGATTACAGTAGTCTAAAAGGTAAGGAAATGTAACTGAGTAAAAGATAATAGAAATATAATATTTCCGCATTAGCAACCTATAGCCTATTGCCTGCAAATGATACCCAATTCTTAACTGCAATTTCAGAGATTTCTCCAAGATCATTGAAGTCAAAGTCATTGGCCTATCACCCAGTAACACATCATCACTTCCCACCAAATTTTAACAAAACGCTAAAGAAAGCATGTATTTCAAAGCATTTAAAAAGCCTAGTGCAGATATTTATGGTTGTTTAAAATATGTATTAGAAAACCCTCTTCCAAAATAAAAAATGAGTCAAACGCTACTTATGTCAGGTAGATTCTGAGATTATATTTTTCTTACTATGATTTTATCCTCAATGACCTAATTTGAAAATCATCAAAAGTTCTTCTTTCCTGTACAAATAATTCTCTCTCTCTCTCTCTCTCACACACACACACACACACCAGACACATACACACATATTACAGAATAATCTTGAGACATAAATCATTGGTAGCTGATGCCTATCGCCTTTTACTATGTTTAATTGCCTTTCTGCTTTGGTATAATCATAAAATCTTTTTACATTTTCACTTTCCCCCCAGGAAAATATATTCTCAATATGCCCTTCATGTTCCCCTGTGAATGCTGAGACAAAGAATGTCAGCAATATTCTTAACCCCACTGTTTCCTATCTTCATGATCGGATCCAGTGGTGGAATTCAGACAGTTCGCACCACTTCGGCAGAACCGGTAGCTAATTTTTTGTTGTCCAGGCCCAGAATGGACTTCTGGAAGCGGCATCCACACAGAGAACCGGTTGTTCACATATTTGAATCCCACCTCTGATCAGGGCCCTTGTAAAGATTCTACAAATCTTATTTTGTAATAATTTATGTTACAGTAGTTGCCAGCTTTACTTCAGACAGGCAAAGCTCCTGTGTGAAATTACATCTGAATCTTCCCAAAAGGACTTTTTAAATACTAAATTTGGAAATTTTCTGCTCAGGCACAACTTCTGAACGAATACAGAAGAATGGCCAGTGGGGAGTTAGTTTATGCATTTACATATATGAAAAACTAACCTGAACTAAAGCTAAGAGACATCTCTATTTGGACTGCAAAAATTATATATAATGTTTTATTACAATAGAACTAAACTTTAAAGATAAAACATTTTTCTATTACTCCTTCTTTACATTGTTTACAAGGGTTCACGTTGTGTATGCTGTATAATGCCCCTTTCAGAAAATTGGAATAGGACAACTCTCCATGGCCAACTCACTGCAGGACATTGCACCACGGCCAACTTGCCATGGGACAATTCAACAAATACAAAAGTTAAATTAATTTTGACAGAACCATGGCCAATAATACTAAAAGAAAGTCAATCCAGAAACACAAGAGTTACAATAATTTCAACAAAAATGTGTTCACCAATAATAAAATGTAACTGAATGAAACAATTAATACAGTGTTGAATTGTCCAGTGGCAAGTTGGCCCATGATGAGTTGGCGGCAGCAAGTTGCCCTAGACCAGGGGTAGGCAACCTTGGCTCTTTTATGACTCGTGGACTTCAACTCCCAGAATTCCTGAGCCAGCATGGCTCAGCTTGGAAACCTCTCCCTTTCCCCTCAGCATGGCTGGCTCAGGAATTCTGGGAGTTGAAGTCCACGAGTCATAAAAGAGCCAAGGTTGCCTACCCCTGCCCTAGACCCTTCAGGAAATGTATGTGGGCAAAACTGTTAGAACTGCTAAATTGTAGGCATTATTGGGCAACTTAAAAAAATACAGAATAGAACTGGAACATTTTTAGATGAAAAACGTTGTATCTCTGATTTGTGTTTTGAGGCCAAAGGACATATGGCAGCAAAAATAAGAATGTTTTACTAAAAAGATAAAGTAATGAAATTTTACTCCTGAATCCACTGTAACAGGATTCAATCAGGTGATAAATGAGGATATTTAGTATTAACCTTTGATTTATAACAATTTAGAACTTTCAACATTTCACCCTGGAATGAAAGAGAGGGATTGGCCCAAGATCACCTAGTTAGCTTCCATGGCTAAGGCAGGACTAGAACTCATATTCTCCTGGTTTCTAGCACTACATCAAAATGGGTCTGTCATAATTTTAGCATGGTTTTGCAGCCTCCTAGCTACCCACACTATCTGATCAGAAAAAGGCCAGTGGGAAAAATCCCCCCCCCCCCGAGCATTTCTCTTGGTGTGTAAATCTATGAAATTGGAGAGGCTGCAGATTCCTGGAGAAACAATGGTGGGATGAACAACACATCTCCTGTCCAGTGCGACTAAGGCTGATGCAAAAATTCAGAAACCCAACTATGAGAAATTGTGGGAAATAACTTTGGGGGAAGTTAATTTGGTGTTGACACTGTTAACCCTGGCCTGTCCAATATCATGTTCATCCTGCTCTTGATTCATACAGAAATGTAATATGCAGAAATCCTTTAACATAGGTTCTATTATATTGATGTAGGTGTTAGAAATGAGGGAGAGATTTTTCAGGGCAGAATGAAAAAATAATATAGACAATACAGGCAAGTGGATAAATATGGTCTTGGGGTTTTTGTTTATTTCAGACAATGGTTTTGGTCTAAAACTGAGTAGTTCGAGGTTCCAGACTACCTTTAGCCATGGAAATTTGCTGACATACTTTAATTCTGTCTTTCTGTCTGCCTGTCTCTGTCTCTCTTTTTCTTTCTCTCATTTACCTCATAGAATGGTTGTAAGGATAAAATGAAGTGGATTCTCATATAAGCTTCCTCATGTTTACTGAGAAAGGCAGGAAATAAATCAAATAAATCATTCCATTGTTTGGAACTGCACAAGAAGTGCACTATGTCATGCAAATGCTAGTTGTTATAGAGTTTTTTAAAAAATCAGGAAAGATTAATAAGATGATCAATTTATGTTTGGGTGGATTCGAAAACCTTTAGCTTTGTGCATTAAGCCAGGAAAAGGAAACCCTCTAGAAAGTATAATACACAATGCCAAAAGATGTTTATTATATAGAAGGTGTTCTAAATGGATATTTCACTCTCTGTTGTACATTTAACATAAAGGGCAGTTTAAAATGTTCTATGTAAATATAAGACATTTTCCACCTAGTTGGAGAAGTTTCAAGACTGTAGTCACATCTAAATAAGAACTTGAATAACAATTTTATTGATAATACTTCACCCATCGATCACAAGAGGAGATGCCATTATCTTGCAATGTGAATGCTTGGGCTATGGATAAGTTCCAATAGCACAGACAGTGGAGTAGAATTTTATAGGTTCATCATAGTAAGTGTAAATGACCCACTACCCCAAAACCTCCATGCTTTTGCTTATAGCCAGTGCTTAAATTACCCATTTAAGACATCCAGATTCTATGATGGTCTTCATAATTTACTTTGGAAATGTTGATACTTTGCTCTCAATCAGCCCAGAATTAGCCATTTTGCTCTCCCAGTTATAGGTTTAGACTGCTATCCAGGTGAATCCTTGTAGAGAGTAAGAAAGATGACACTGACAGAGATATGCAAGCTCTGTTACCAAATTAACAAGGGATAAAACACAACTCCAAAGTAGAGAAATAGCATTCATGAGCACCTCCCCAATTTACTGAAATATAATAAGGGGGAAGAAGAAAGTACAATCAGATTTGCAAGATTTTGGTATTATAGCCAATTTCAATGAAGATAATTTTAGCCTTCTTGGAGGGTGGATTTCATGGTCTAGTCTACCTAATGGGACCAACAATCCTAAATAACATAACTAAATTATCTACTTTGGGTATGGCAATATCTTCTGGAGAATTTCCTCACACAACAATTGTCTCTAGCAGTGGTACCTAGTGAGATTGGCCCCAGAGTGGCTGCCTCCACTCACCAAATCACACCACAAGGCTCCAGAAGTGTTACCAGCTTCAACTCCATTGTGAACCATGCCACTGACCACCAAACAGCTGGCAGCAATGATGGCTCCTTGGTGGTTTCTTGATTATGTTGTTGTTCACTGCTTAATAGTTTGTCTGAGCTGGTAGTTCATTGATTGGGGTATTGGTTATTGCTAGCACCAAGAACACTCCCACCAATGCTGAAGGGAAAACCACCAAACAAAGGCCAAACTCCATTCCATTCTAGCTCTGACAATGTTACTTACTTGGTTAATGAAATATCTGCAAGAAAACAACTAACTTAGAGAGCAGCACGGACCCCACAGTTCAACCTTGAGCTACATTTATTCTCTTCTATTGGTGCTTCCTTATTGTTCCTACAACCCTGGTCTGTAGTACTATTCTCCCACATAGGTGCCATTCACATATGAGCCATCTAGCTTGAATTGGCTTTGTGGGATGAAAAACCCAGCTCATGACTGATTGCTAATAGTTCATATAATTGAGAGTGTGTGAAAAAGTATGATAAACAAGAGCACCCAGTGTCAAAGATAAATCTTTGAGTATAATTCAAAGCAGATGGTGTGATAGATTACTACAGAAACTGTAATCTTAGGATCAGTGAAAAATATTTTATCAATTGTATTATAGTAGAATCCTAATCCATTTTTCAGAAAATCTAATTTCAAGTCAAACAGGACAAAGTAATATCAAGTTATCTTCTTTGGCATTTCAAATGCTTTTTTTTGAAAATGGTCATGTTAGAATTTGCTTTGTTGGCATATGTTGCTGCATTTTATCACTCTTGCATTAAATCAGTTAATTTTTATATTAGCCTGAGGCTAAGCAACAAAACATGCTATGCACATTTTGTAAATAAAATTTCAGTTGAATTTCTTATTATTTTTAATAGGTAAGTGACAGTATATCTATGTACAGTGTTTTATAAAATTAACTGTATAAGGATTAAAATGCAAAGACTACATCAACAAATAGTATATTTTTAACAACAGTATACAATTTATTACCTTATATATTTAACAATGTATATGTTGCTTTATAATATAACATTTTATTTTTTATTTTTTACATTATAATGTATAGAGATCCAGCATGGTATAACAGTTAAGGTGATGAACCAGGAAATGGGAGATCCAGAGCCTAGGCCTGCCTTGCCAACTTGCAGACTTTGAAACATATAGTCCCTGTCAACCCTAAACAATGTCAGGTTCTGTGACAAGCCAACTGATACAACTGATACAACCTCTCATTGCATTATGCATTCAAAACTTCACTGTAAGAACTATCTGATTGTAGTTACAAGAGAAAGGAACTTGCAACCTTTCAGGACACTCTAAGAAAAACAGTAACACATTATGTAATACATGTTATGATTAATAGCTTGATGTGCCATCAAGTCAGTGTTAAATCTTAATAACAGATACATTTATTTCTTCCATGATGATCTGACCCTAACCTGGTTTTTCGAGTCGTCTAAAGGTACACAGAGAGCCCAGTGGTGGGATTCAAATATATGAACAATTGGTTCTCTGTGTGGATGCTGCTTCCGGAAGTCCATTCTGGGCCTGGGCAACAAAAAATTAGCTACCGGTTCTGCCGAAGTGGTGCGAACTGGCTGAATCCCACCACTGCAAGATCCACTGTAACTAAATCCTTCCACCTTCAATAATACTATAGTTGCTTTATAAGATATAATAAGTATGGTATTGGCATGTGGAAGGAATAGACCATAATCTGCTACAATGGTCCAATGCAGTTTGGCAGATGTAGAAAGAAATAAGAAAGAAAGAAAGAAAATTATATCTGGAGAAGAACTAGACATAATAGATAACTACATATACCTTGGCCAATGGATCTCAATGGAAGGTGATACAATAAAGGAAATTGAATGGCTTGTTAAATGTGTTTGGTAGGCATTTGGCAAACTAAGCATAATTTTCAAAAACAACCTCCCCCTATGTCTGAAGAGAAAAGTTTCCGATTGGTGTGTGCTACCTGCTCTAACATGCCAGTGAAACATGGACACTACCTCACAAGCGATACAAAAGCTACGAGTGGTGCAAAGAGCCATGGAAAGATATATGTTCGGCATTACAAGACAAGATAACGAAAGTATACATTATCAAGAAAATAAAAGAATAGAAATGGATATGGGCTGGTCACATAGCAAGAAGAATTGATGGCAGGAGGACCAAGGCAGTCATAGAATGGATCCCACTTGATAAAAAGAGACCTAAAACAAGATGAATCGATTACATCAGCAAGTATTGCAGACCCAATTGGCAAAAGAAAGCTCAGGACCGTATAGTTGGAAACATGCAGAAGACGCCTTCACCCTGCAGTGGATAGATAATGGCTAATAGTGATGATATTATGGTATTATAATGTAATTATTTATCAATATTAATATTCCTATATACAGTTTTTCTCAATAAATTATAATTAATCTTGTAAAAACTTTGTGATTTTAGTCTTATAATAACTCTGTGCTATTACTATTTATATATTTTAGTTACTTTACTCACAGGCACCGTTTGCTTTCTTATGGCTGGGCTATAAAATTTTGCAGTTTAAATGTTCTTTTCTACTGGGCAGTGACTGAAATAAAATGAATGATTTTTTATTAGTATTTGTTGTGATTGTGCAGCTGTTGTTTTAAAGCATTTGCTTTTGAACGTGCCTTACTTTGCAAATACTTATGACAAATTGAACTGGGAAAAAGCTTTCCTATGACAATATACTGAAGAGCTTGAAAACTGAGGTAAAACTTCTATTCCATAAAGTACAGTAATTATCATAATGTTTAAAACCAATTTTCTGAATATTTGAGAACGGGAGCATTTGGACTCAAGAGTGAGCATTCAGTCATGGGCAATGAAACAGGAAATGAAAAATAGAAAAGAGGTGCTTTTTTCTTAAATCACAGCATGCTGAGAAATCTAATGATATTTGTGTTTGTTTGTTGCTAGATAAATTTATTTTGAAACTCTTGTACTGACTCTTTATTTTTCATAGTACCCCTTACAAAAGCACCCTAAGGCCCCATTATTGGACTAATGACTTCTAGCATTTCATTGCAAATATAATTTCTAATTGGATTGAAAAAGCCAGTCCAGCTAGAATAAGTGCTCAGTTACAGTATACTGTTCTTTCAATCTTTCTCTTTGTTTCACATGAGAGAGAGAGAGAGAGAGGAGAGACCACCCATGGAGATCATTTTCAATGTGGAGAGATGATGATTTATGAGGCCAATCAACCTCTATTGATTTCAGAAGAAAATCTCTCATTGATATCAAGTGAGGATGGGATGAGACAGTTTTTATTTCGCAAATGCACATTGGTATAATGAACTAGATAGCAGAGAGTAAAGGTTCCTGAAGAATGATTTTAAAGTCATCTTAGGAATCACCACTTACTGCATGTGTAGATCATGATTACACTCAGCTCTTCCTATCACCTAAAAAATTGCCAAAGATCATTCAAAAATCTTAACCTTAAGCCAGTGTCAGGGTTTCCCAGAGGAATCCTATTGGCCATTATAAAAAAAAAGAAGAGGATATTGGACCTGGTAGATTTTTGTTCTAGTTTAGCAGAAATGATTGTATGTTCTTAAACATTCCAGTTTTTTTCTTTTTTGCTATTAGTTGAACACTTAGAACAAACGACAAGATGGTATCCCTCCTAAGCCAACAGATTTAGTCAATGAATCTTACTTGAACACCAGCAAAATTTAATGCTTAAAGTAAGTAATGTAATGTTTAAGGTAAGCACATAATTAGGAGTGCAGGATACACCATGTGACACACAACACAGCCAACAAGGAATAATTGTAAGATTCAGGAGGCAGAGACTCAGCAACTGTCACTTAAAATAATTGTCCCATTTTGCCCAACTAACCCTCAGCTGACCTTCATTCAATGTATGAAAATTATGTCATATATTCAAAAAATAAATGAGATATTGGGAGGTCTTAAGGGCCAACTCAATACTGCTTTTTGTCTTAAAGGTAAGTATTATCCCATATCTAAGCAATATCTAAGTTTCAAAATATCCATTTCCTGGATCACAATCCTTCCCCACCTCTGGTCATTGGTAAGGGAGTAGGAAAAAAGGGAGTAGAGATGGAATGAGGAAATTTATTGGTGGGTTGTGCTTGCCCTCATACTTAGTTATCCAGTTAATCCATGGTGGGCTAATTGTACCTCCTGAATCTTACAATTATTCCTTCACTTGTTGGCTGTGTTGTGTGTCAAATGGTGTATTGCAGGCTAATTCTGCCCACAGCTTAGAGTTCAATCCTGACTGGCTCAAGACTGACTCAGCCTTTCATCCTCCCGAGGTTGATAAAACGAGAACCCAGATTGTTGGGGGCAACATGCAGAGATTTGTAAACTGCTCAGAAAGTGCTGTAAAACACTACAGGGCAGTATATAAGTTTAAATATTATTGCTATTGCCATATGGTATTATACAATACATTGAACTAGCCTAATAGGCCACTAAAAGCTAACTAAGGGTTAAAATTAACCAGGTATGTTGAACAAATATGGCCAATAGGTTTTTAATTGGCCTGGTAGCTGTATTCTGTATAAATCCAACCTATGCATGTGTACCTGTCTTTGTAAGTAGAGAATGCATTCACATTCCACAGAACCTGCTACTGTTTTCAGATATAGCTTGGAATCCCTGCACTAATTTAATAATAATAATAATAATAATAATAATAATAATAATAATAATAATAATAATAATAATAATAATAATAATAATAATAATAATAATAATAATAATAATAATAATAATAATAATAATAAAGTTGGAAGGGATCTTGGAGGTCATCTAGTCCAACCCCCTACTCTATCACATCAAACCTTCTTCAGAAAAATCAGATTTGCCTGCAAATTGTATTCCCTTCTCCTGAAGGATTTTAAAAGTGGCATTTTTTTTCAGATACCATGCTATTATAGAATTGAATTCCCCTTTTCAGATCTTTGTTTAGATTCAAAATTGAATCATTTTAGAAGTGACCAAATCCAAAGCTCAGTGTGGACTGGATAGTTTCTGTACCCTTTCAAGTATTTGTATTTATATCCACATGTAAATCTATATTTCCATAAGTGAGAAGTAGCCTCTCTAATATTTCTCATTCCTCTGCAATATCCTCTTTGAACTGAATCCCTCAAATTATGTCTGTATTTCTTTTATCAGCTGAAATCATGGATGGTCTTTGCACTGTGACACATTATTGAAAAGATGGGATATCTTGACTACATGCCACAATTTTCTTATTAGCCATTTCAGGCCTCATCTGGAGTAATAGACAAATCCTCTTTCTTTTGCCCAGATGCTGTCCTACCTTTTTTTAGCAGAAATTCATAGTGCTGTTGAAAAGTAATAATACAAAGTGAAGCCTCACAACATATTCTTGTTTTTTGTTCTGTTGGAATGCATAGATAGAATTTCTTTGCCTGGATGGATTTTTAAAGAAATACATTAGTATGCAAGTAACGTGGTAAAAAAAAAGTATTTAAACAAACAAAAGATAATAAATAAGATTTCCTGCTCTTGCAACAAAAATAGAGCAATAATGTTCCTATGTGGGAATGAAATATAAGCTAAAGTACATTTTTTGCTCACATATTTTACATAGTTTACAGTTTTCCTGAAAATGTAAGGTTAAAAATTTAAAAATGAGAAAGTTAACTCAAATAAGCGGCAGATGGTGAAAAGATTCTTATGACTTATCTTCATAATCTGAAAAAGAATCCAACAGTGATTTAAAGAACAACAATAAGACATTGTTTAAGATTCTTTTTTGGATGCCATTTCAGCCCACTATATGTGAACCATGATCTAAAATGTGTGGAGAGAGAGAGAGAGAGAGAGAGAGAGAGAGAGAGAGAGAGAGAGAGAGAGAGAGAGAGAGAGAGAGAGAGTCAATGTGGATTTCCCCCAAAACTCTGTAAATGCAAAAGTATAATGTATAAATGTGAGAAATAAAGAAATATCTGAAACAACTGATTTTAATACAAATTGTGTGTCCTCTACTTTTGGAATTAATTTGAAACATTTTCTTACTTAGTGTCAGGGATCTAACAGAATCAGGTTCATGTGCTCACATGCCTCTATTCATCATAAATGAGAAAAAAGTAATCTTCCCTGATTGTCATGGGAGCAGCACAGATATCTTTGCTGCTGAGGACCAAACCACATTCAAAGAAAGAAGCTAAACGTGTAGGCAGAGTAAAAATGTCAAATGGAATTTTGTTGGAGTAAAAATCAATCTGAAAACATACCAGAGATCAGGTAGACCATGATTAGGCTCTGACATAGGCCAATGGTCAACAATCCTTGAGCCTCTTGTGTTAATAATGGCCATTTTGCATTGTGTGCATTATTGCTTGCTAAATAGACTGTGGTTATAAAAGCAGAACTTTTTTCATTATGGTGATTATAACAGCAGACTGTGGCAAATAACCTTTTTAAATATTATTTAGAAAAAAGTGCAACAATTTAACTAACAAAAACATTCACAGAGCTTTCGTGCATGCCAGACATACATATTAGTAGCAAATCAAAGCACACAAAATGCAGGGTAAGCAAATCTATCAATTGTCCATTGCTTGTCTTCTGGCTGAGTTTAACAAATTTACTATAAGTGGGCTTTACTTTACCCTGCATGTTTAGGGAAATCATATGCAAAAATATAAATAATATGAAAACCTCCGGAACAGTGGTCAAAGCTGTAGACTTCTTTATGTGTAGGACACAATTTCCCTAGAGCTGGTTGCCCAAGGTCTTTTTTTTTTAGGTCTCCCAAGCTATTTTTCTTTGGATTCCATTACTTCAAAACTGGTGTCAGTGGATGACACATTGACAAGTTATATACATCTCCAAGGACACCAAGATGACACAGAGACCTTAATATTGGAATTCAAGTTGAATTGATTTTAACAATCGAACAAGATAATCCATCTGAATTTTAATAAGCATATAAATGGAGTTTTCCAATAAACAAAGCCTACTTATTGAATTGTCTAGAGATTATGGACCAAAAATCCTATCCTTTCTCCCCCCCCCCTTCCCACTGTGCTTTTCATCGGTATTTTTGTATTATGAGTTAGCATCAGATCTGCACCATCAGAAAACTAACAAATACAATTTTAGGCTGACTGCATCAATAGAAGAATAACTTTCAAGTCATAATTAGTAATACTTACAGTTTGTTCTGCAGTAGAAAAAGACCTATCCTAATTAATGGACTTGAGATTTTAAGAAGGATTCAAACAAATGGAAGTGTATTTTAAAAAAGATAATAAGGATGACCTAAGTTTTAAAATGAAACACAAAAGGAAATTTTTCCCTTGAAAAAAGACAACATGAGTGCTTGAGTGCAAGACACAGAATATTGATCTTAAATTACAGGAAAAGAGAGTATTTGGACACTAATAAAAACTCCTTAATCATAACAACAGTTTCCCAACTAAAGGAATTACTGAGAGACAAAGTAACTGCCTCCCCTTCACTGGGCATGTTCAAGCTGCACAGCCATTTCTTAAGAATCCTTAATTTTAATTTTGGCATTAAGCAGAATGTTGGAATGGCTTATTGAAATCACTCAAAGCACTCATTCTGATCTGAGAAAGGTTGTTCACTTCTATTCTTGACATTAGGCCATTTTAGAAACTTGGGCTCAGCTTATGGTAGCATAAGCTATGACACATCATGTAATACAGAACTTTGTCAAAACTGCATAGCCTGAAATGACAAGATAACTAATTTGTCACTGTTATGACTACTGCAGCAGATATAAATACAATAAACAAAATTCAGACAATTTCAGCTGTGTCTCACCCAGGTATGTTCATGCAGAAATCTGTTGTCTATTCATGAATCTACTGAGTTCCATTAAACGCCCATCATCTTTTGACCTATGTATCTATTTAATTTATATATTATTTTTCCAGCTAAAGGAGCCCAAAGCAGTGCATATAAACACAATAAAACAGTTTAATAAAATAATTAAAACAATATACCATAAAGCAAAACAATAAAACATTTTAAAGCTAAATTCCTTTGAAAAGTAAGCTGGCTCAGAGTAGTCCTTTAAATGCCTGAGTAGACAAGTAAAGTTTTTCTCTGAAACCGGGCAGTCTGGAAGCTAGCCAATACCAATTTTAAAAAAAAAATCTAAAATGACATACTGTGTCACTAACATTCAGAAACTAGAAAAGCCAGTAGATAAATAACAGGGAAATCTAAATCCTCAAATTTATTTGACTGGATGGCTCAGGCAGATATATGCCAGCTTCCCCCAGCAGAGAGGAATTCTACAGATTATGCCATTACTGTGTGCTCACTCTCCTTAGGTGTTACAAATTCTGACACAATAGCTGTGCAGAGCTGCTGCAACTATTTTTGCACAGTGCAAAAAGCTTATATCAATGTTATGCAACAAAATTTCATTTTAATGTATGCCGATTAGTGTACATTCAAAGTGACAATGAAGTTATTATTCTATTCATGTATATATCTAGAGTCCTGAGTTTGCCTAAAGTCATTGCCTATGGTCAGATTGGTCTCCACAGCCCCTATTCTATTCACTTTTTTACCTAAATTCCAAATATTCATTGGCATTGCCACCTACATACTTTGTTTTCATTACATTCTATGTCATTGTAATTTTATTGCTCATTTAAGCCAATGACCCAGTAAACAAGAGTATATGGTGAAACAGAAAATACTGAAATAAAATACAGTAGGGTATTTAGCTCATTCTTTGCAGTTAATCATAAACAAAAACTAGATGTCTAACTAATCATTTTTGCTATTGAATCATATTTTGGATCATTTTCTGTGATATCAAATGACAAGTTGAACTACACATTGCTCTCACATACCACCGAACTAAAGGAACCTCAATCAAGGACTCATCACAGAACTAAAAGAATCTCAGACAGAACAGGACTGAGGAAAACTCTGTTGATTTTTCCCCTATAGGTAGACACTGAGTCCCTTTGGAGATCCTGAAAGCTGATTGTTAAAATGTGCCTGGAAAGATACTACATTGGAAGAACAATGTCAGCTCTTATCATTTCCAAAGCACAAATTCTATATCAGTTAATCTCTGATCCCAAAAAATGATTCTGGAAATGATCCCACATGCCAGATGCTTGCAATACAACATATTTTCTGTTAATCCACAGCACAGTGCTTCTTTTTCTGTTTTTTACAACATACATAGCCCTATTCTTTGGGAACTGTTCCATGGATTATGTTTGCATACGTAACCAAATCATGTCACTAGGCAGCCAAGAAGCAGTTGGAGGACTTTCCTTGACTGTATTTTTCATCCATGATTGAAGGCTGTGATTAGTAGGGAAAAAATGGCCTGGCCCTATTGGTTATTCTACATTAGTCTTACTTTCTAAGTTATCAGAATCTGCTGCTTAGAACTAATGTTCCTTGCCTCCTCTCTCATGTGTATATAAATTACATTAACCTCATAGGAAAACAACTTTGTTCCCTCATAAATAATCATCTTTGAATTGAAGGAAGGACCACTTTACCTTCAATGAAACTCTAGAAAGTAAATAAGCAGGAGGTGCCAATGTTCTTAAGCTTTACTGCTGATCCATCATTGAGCTTATCTAAACAACACAAATCCTTTTGTAATGCTTAAACTAATCTTTTTGTCTCTCTCTCTTTTTCTTCCTTCTTGTCCCAGTTACCTTGTCCCCTTACCCTATCTCTACCCAATTCCCCCATTTGTCTTTCCTATGCTTCCTAGTGCTGTTACTCCTTTCTGTTTCCCTATCTCTATACAGTTTTATTTATCTTTTCATTGAAAAAGGGAGGGAAATGTATATAGAGAGGCATACATATATATTTCTGTGTGAGAATGCTTTCAGTATGTTATAGAAAAGAATTCATAATTGGAGATTGGAAACACAATAACTTTATAAAAAGAGTATTTTAGTGTACAGGCAATTGATAGGCCTTTCTAAATGGTTATAGATTTAGAAGCAAAAGGAACATGATTCTTGCTGAAGTAAAGAGATCACCTAATTCATCCCAGAGAAGCAATTTGAATGGCCACCAACTGCTTCAGGACAGTGCTGAGGGGGAAGGCCTCCCTTGAGCTTCTTCTCCACCACAGGATGAAATTCATGAAGGCTCCAGAACTCCACAATACATGCTGAAATTGTCTGAAAGTTCATATGTCAAGGGGGCCCAGACTGACTGGCATCAGTGCATGTTGCAGGACTCTTTTGGGCAGGGCTATGGAAGAGGAGTCATAGCACCAACTGAAAGCTCTACAAGAAAAGGTAGAAAGTGGTTCAGAAGCATCATAAGGTGCTACAACATTATCTTTGAAGAGTTGTATAACTCTTTCAACTTTAAATAGTACTTGATATAGTTAATATAGTTTCTTTATGTCTAAGCTCTCTGTTTTCTTCTTTTTTGTTTTGTTTTATTCTGTTTTGAGGTTCACTTATGCAGATTTATTTATCTTTGTACAGATTGTGCAACTCTTGCATTAAAAAAGAAAACATACATGGATATGTATATACATACATATATTGACTGTCCAAATGGTGTCATATCCTGGGATTCAATGATGGATAGATGATGGATATACTATAATTGCATTACAAATTCTTCTAGATACATGCCGGCATCCTCAGGCTTTGTTGTATGCTGCATAAATGTCTACACTTTGCATGCTAGGTCCCAAAGTTCAAACAGGCATTTTAAGGCTACAGGAATTTCTCATCAATCATTTTATCTGTGAGCAGTTCTATCAAATAATATTGTACCTCAAATTTCTCTTTGGGCATTATATAGTAATTATTGCCTTTCTGGGAAAGAATGTCATGACGTGAGAAGCTGCTGCTCTTAAAGTTCTGGAGGAATTCTTATACTCTGAGATATCAAGATGTCACAACTATTCAAAAGTTTATAATTTATTTTTAATGTAAAGGATGTAAAGCAAAATGCTGAAGTTGGTTTTTCCATTGTACTAGAGCAGAGGTTAAGGCAGTAAAGGTTTTTTGCACTGTGGACTAAAAGAACTGTAACTACTAGAAAAATCCATCATTACTTTTTTAAATGGAAAGAGCAAATGAAATAGAACAGACTTTGAGGCATTTTTGATGGCTCACTAACTAAGGTCTTGGAATCAGACAGTAATGTCATTACAATATTGAAGAAAGGGTAAAAGTTCAGAAGAGACCATGTTTTACCTGGTTCCAAATAGTTTATTTTCTAATATATCTCAAGAGAATCATTTGGAAAGGTCATGGATAATTTGTACAAAAACCCAAAGTTGACTGGTAGACACTATGCTTGCCTTTCAAAAAAGCATCAGTAAAAGTCATAAAAGTGTCATGAGTTGGGAGGTGAAATAACTATTGTTTAGTAGCTACGCCTTGAGGATTGTATAATGGACAAATATAGGACAAAAAGATATTGATGTGCTAATTTCAAAGTTTTGACTGACTTTTTAGGCCATTAATGGTCAAGATCTTGATTATTCAAAAGACAAAGGACAGTCATAAGAAACTGCTCTGAGAATTCATGTTTGCAGGCTGGGAGTCAAAAGACCAGGAAACAAGTCTTTTCACAATTATACAAAATCGTGACTCCTGAAATTCTCCCACAAAATACACATTGTCCAACTTTTGTTGCTATTTAAGTTCTTTAAAACATTTTGTTTCAGTCTGTGCTATAATAACAAAAATGAGTTAACCTTTTCATCTGGCACTGTTTTAATTTGTAATTAGATAGTTTTGTATGTTTTTAAAAAGAGAGAAATTGGGTTTATAAACAAATTATGTACATTTGTTTTACTTTAAGGTGCCACTCCCTATTGAAGAGAATTCAGAAGTAAAAATTATATAGCTGCATCATCATTATAATTTGTTTTAAAAGCAGTTAGAAACTTTAAGCCTTTCAAACAGTTACAAACCCTGGTTCCTTAGTATTGCTTACAATTGGGATATATATTCCTTCTGTTAACATGTGAGGCTGATTCAGAGATTTCCAGTTATAAGAGAGTTATTGCTTTGTTATCACTGACATGGTGGTAAAATAAAACTCCCAAATACCATACAAAATCATAGAGCTTATTAGATTTTTTTTCCAACCCAAACAATGTTACCCCAAAGATTGAGGTGGTTTTTGTACTTTCCTCAGAACCTACCTGTGCTGAGTTTTGATGGGAAATAGATAGCAGTTATGGCTTCTTAATCCACAGTATCATATTGTATGAATTCTATCAAACCTATCAGGCATTCTTCAGTAAAAATTAATTTCTTGATATCTCCTTTTGTAGCCATTTGCTTAGCAGATTCTCATATGACCAAAGTATGCATGAAAGTCAATGGAACTGGTGTGTTGCTAATTAGCAATTATTTCTAATTATAATAATTGCTAATTAGCATTATTGCTAATATTGACAGAATAGCAGAATGTTTTGGCAGACTATTGGTGGAAGTTCACAGTCATCTTCTGACTGACATGAATAGAATAAGTCTTTCAGGTTTGCCTAATTTGTCTTTTTTATTTTAGAATCATCCCCCTTTTCTCCACATCCCCAACCCTGCATCAAGTCGTTGTCTAGATTTCCTGAGAAATTTTGGCTATAGAAATACAAAAAAAAAAAAAACACAAGCCACTGATCCATCTTCTCAACTGCCTACACATGAATGAACCTGAGATTTACCTTCTGTGCTCTGATAGTACCAAGGGGATACATCCCATATTTCACCCTGGCCATACATATAGCCCTATAGATCTATCTGTTAAAACACTTCTGGACTGCAGGGCCATGCAGAGACAATGCTGTCAGCTATCTGGGATAACTGCATTTTGGCTTCCCAGTTGAGGATCCAAGAACACAGAGCTTGCTACCCCCTTGCTCTAGGATACAATCAATACTAAATTAGCCTTTAATTACAAGTCTTTTAATTATTCAGTGTTGACTTATGTGTGGAGTCAGCAGCTGTAAATCTTTCCCATAGCTATCCATTTGGTTTCCTCCTGCTCTGCCAGCAGTACCTTGTACAGGAAAATATAGAGCTGCCAATGGCATCTCTTCATAATTTCACAAGGCTAATAGGAGAAAGCAGTGACTCTTCAGAAAGTGGAATAATAAATTTAGAAGCCCCTGGCTATTCCATTCTTGTGTTACAAGGCAGAAAATGATTTGTCTTCATGTTGATAGTAGCTGCTAATCAATTTTCCTAGACCTTGGAAACTGATTTTTCTATCCAAATAACAAGCAATCCAGCCTATGCAAGTGTATGCTTGCATTATCCATGATATAAAATCATTACACGTAGGATCATGCAAGTTTCAAATCCTAACCATAATTACAGAACTAGGGACATTGCTCAGGCTCCTTATCTGCCTTTTCCCCCATCTTGTTTATGCCTTCACCTTTTCAATTCTGCCTTGTTCCACTTCCCCTTTTACATCCAAATATTTCACTCCCTTCCATTTTTAAAGCTAAAGCACAGTTTATTTGCACAAATAATCACTTTATCAGTGGTTACAGGTGGATTTATAAAACTCTATTTTAGCACATTTTCAGACCTGTAAATTGGTTCAGATGATTTTCTAATTCATCAGTGATAAGGCAGTGATAAGTAATGTGCATGTCTCCATCAGAGACCAGTACCTGCTTTTAATAATGTTCACCCTCACCTTGTCAACTCTGCTACAGCCACAATTCATTTGCTTAAAGAGTAAATGAGAAGAGAGGTGGGGGGGAGTAATCAAAGGAAAAAATAGTCAAGAGGAGCCCTGATTTACCACCAGCTTATCAAGTACTTAGGAGACCAGGACTTGGCAGCACAAGGAAACAACAGCCAACAATGTAAAAATCAGCAAATTAAAGCAAATATACATATCCCAGGATAATGTTGCAGGATCCAATCTGGGTCGGTCATCAGGACTAGAAGTTTTGTCTTCTGAGCTTTCAGACTCATGCCCATCTTCAGGGAACTTCTCTCTAGCAGAGTGTGTGCTATTCTGTATGTGGTATTTATAGTGCCTGTTGTTTGTGGCTTTTTAGATGTTGATCGAGATGTGTTGATGGCTGGCTTTTAAGTCATTGGCTGTCATTTGCTTGTGCTGCCCAGCCCTCACCTTCGAAGTAATTGATAGGCTGGTGATAAATCAGCACTCCTATTGACTGACAAGGGATCTGATAATAGCCAGCCATCAACACCTCAATCAACAACTAAAAAACCACACACAACCAAGCACCACATAAATACTACACTTAAAAATGTGCGCCCAAAACACACATTCTGGCGAGGGAGAAGTTCCCTGAGGATGGGCTCCACCATGAGTTTGACAGCTCAGAAAACTAAACGTCTGGTCCCAGTGACCGATCCAGATTGGATCTGGCCAAAAATAATAGTATTCCTATAAAGTCTGGAACCTACTCCAATACCTTATTCTCATCCCAACCAGCATAGAGTCGACAGATTACCCAAACACAAGGAAGGTAATAATAAGCTGGAATTCCTTGTCCTCAGATTCATATAGCTTAGCATTTAATAATACCACCAAACAACCATTTTTCAATGTCCTTTTAACTTAGATATTTATTAAAGTTATTGGCCACCCCAACCTATTATGACCATGGGAGGCTTACAAAATTCAACAAATATTCAAAAATGCAGACATCCAATTGAATGCTTACAGTATGTGATCATCTGGAAGGTTTCTTTCTCACTGTATATTTTTTCTTTGTTTTTATTCCACATTTGTCCTCTTTTATATGCTTCTTATAGACTATTACACAAGTTGCCAGCTTCTATTGTAAAGGAGTTTTTTTTGAATTTGATAACAAATGGCATCTTAGCAGGGAATCACAACAAATCACTTCTCAAGTGAATAAGTTTATTTTTAAAAAATCAACATATTAACAATATTTTTTTTCTGGAAGATCAGCAATTTCTCTTCATATGTGTGTGTGTGTGTATACACACACCCAATCATAGTGTGTATGTGTGTATTGAGATAGGGAGGTTATTAAGGTAAGCCCTATTGTTTAGATGATTAACTGCATCAGTAAGTGAGAACTGAGGATAGGCTGTACTCTGTTTTGGACTGAACAAGGAAGATCAAAATATCTCCAAATGGAGGGAAGGAAATGTCTAACAATGAAAAATGAATTAGCTCCCACTTGTTCCAGAATCTGATGTAAGTCATCCCACTATACATCTTTTTCTTACACAGTAGAACATGCCGGCATGAACCTCTCCCCCACCCACATCCATTTCCTTTTAGCTAGAAAAAAGATTCAATTACTTTGGAAAGCTGTACTCGAATAAGAAGAGAGTTTCACCCTAGGAAAACTAAAATGGAGTTCTTAGACCCTCTCTTTTCTTTTTAGAAAGCCTTGTTTTGAGATGTATGAGAGAAAGAAGACAGTGGAAGGGAAGAGGTTAGAGACTGGTTGCTGGAAGATGTAACTGGAAGAGAGATTGGAGATGTGAGGAAGGTCAGATAAAGTGTAGGAAAGGGCAATCTCAGTTGAGTGCTCCAAAATGGAGCCAGAAGAACTAATCTGTGCAAGAAATGGTGAGGTAGAACTTGAAGTGATTGACAGGATTAAGGGGATATGGAGAGGAAAAATCTGCACCCATTCTCAAAATTCGAACCTGGATTCTCTTGAGAACAGTGATGATAGAGGAAACACAAGAAAGCAAAGGAATAAGGTTGAATTGCTCCTCAGCCTCTAATTAAAAAGTTAAAAGATGTGAGAAACAAAGTTTATATACTGTAGGTAGCCCTTGAATGAATTACAGTGTTACATGGATCAATAAACTAGAATGCACCATTAGGATTTTATGCTTTATTTTCTGGGGAGGGATCTATATTATTGCCGCTGATAAGTTGATTGTTTTTGGTAATTGTCTCCAGTAATGTTTGTACCAAAAGTTGATTGTAACTGTGCAGAGGGGAGCTTGCTTCTTGTATATTGCTTAACCCTTTTGAGCCTCAGACCCTGTCCGTTATGCAACTGTGCCCAGTTTTCCTGTTGGATTTTATGAGATACTGATGTTTAAGGCGCAGTTACTGATTTTACTAGTGCTCAGAGATTTATTTTATCCACTTGTAATTGCTTCAGGCATTTTCCTTATTTTTAATAAAAAATGTTTTAAATTATACTTTGTGTTTTTGTTCCTGGCAGAAGGAAGGGCTATTCCTTAAGTAAATTCAAAACCACCCACTATACAAAATTTTGAAAGCTGCCCCTGATCCTACAACCACAACTCAGTCTTTTAAAGCAGGGGTGTTAAACTGGCGGCCTGCTGGCCGGATGCGTCACGCACAGGCCACGCCCACCCCAGCTCCGCAAAGGCAAAAAACAATACATCACAATATGTCACGTGACGCAATCGAGTTTGACACCAGTGTTTTAAAGCCATGACAACTAGCATTAAAAACAGATAACAGAAATATGTGTTAAAGAAACCTGGAAAAGATTGACAGTTCTCCCTAGCCAGTTTTATCTTGCTGATGAGGAGTAGGAGAGAAGGGAGAAGAAACAAAAAATATAATGCTCTGACCTGGTTTAGCCAACAGAAAACCTCATTCACTCTCAAAAGGAGCCTTTCATATCTCAGAAAGGTTTGCCTGCCAACTTTTCATGGAAAATAAAATGCTGCTACCAAAGGTGATAATCAAATGATAGAACTGACTGTTACTCTCTGGTGGAATCAAACACAGAGCCTCAAGAAATATTGTTTGATCCCTAAAGTGTATGTGCCTGTTGCTTATTTAGAGACATGGTTGAGTTCAACAATAAAAAAAAAACCTATTTCAAGGAGGAAAATGTGAACAGCTTATTCATAACAACATGACAAACAGAAATATCAATGTAAATCTAATGCAATGCCTGCTAAGTATTAAAAGGAAAGAATGGTGGGGAGTTATTATTACATTTTTTACTTTCTTTTTAAATTAATGCTGATAGTAAAATATAATTTTGCTTTAGGGATGCAGAATTTATAACAATTTAGAGAATTGGGGCTAAAGTAAGCTATTAAACACAGATAGTCCTCAACTTAGGACCACAATTGAACCCAAAATTTCTGTTCCTAAGTGAAACATTTGTTAAGTGAATTTTGTCCCATTTTACAACCTTTCTTGCCACAGTTATTAAGTGATTGCGGGACTCTGGGACACTGTACAAGTTGTAAATATGATTCGGTTGTCAAGCATCTGAAATTAAATCATGTGACCATAGGGATGCTGCAATGGTTGTAAGTGTGAAAAATGGTCATAAGTCACTTTTTTCAGTTCTGTTGTAACTTTGGTCCCTAAACTAAATCAGGACTACCTGTAATGCAAAATTCACTCTTGGTTCTCTCAGTTCATCCATGGAAGCATCTACAATACTGAAATACCCAAATGTTTTAGGATGATGCTCCATTCTGGCTACTGAAACATACCATGAGGCAAACTAAAGAAACATCAGTGAGGTCCTCCTCTGCCATCAAGAGTTTCTCTCCTCTCTTGGTGGTACCTACCAAGGGAATCATTGCTTGCCTGCCATCTACCAGTTATCAAAATAAATTTCAGAAGCAGTAAATAACAGATATAGAAAGCTATCACACATTATGTTGCAAGACATAGCCATTGTGAATATAAGGAAATATTTCCACATCGCATCCCAATCACTAATATGGATTCACTTTACACTGGTCTTTTACCTGAAGAAGAATTGGAAATCTTTGAGTCAGGAGGAAGTACATTTATATTAAAAGTCTGACCAGTGTTGCTTCCCTCACAGAGATTGGGAAGTTCCTTGCCATAGTTTTCTCTCCCAGCACCATCTACCATGATAGCAAATGGGGAACTACTGAAATCTGATTGCTAAGTTGCGCTAGTAGTTATATCAGCTGATAGTCAATACTGATTGCCCAAAAAGGGTCTGTTCCAACCAACTTTGGTGCTTTATGGAGAAACCACTCAGAGTCTCTCTGGAAACCCTTTGCAGTTTTGCATAATGGTGGGCTTTCATCATCCTAAACTTCAGCCTTCTAATCCTGAGCCAAGGATTTTAAAACATGCATTGATTTTTTCAAAGTTCTAAGAAAGAAATATAGATAAAACTTTTTTTTAAAAACCTGATTTCCACCCTCCAAAAGAAAATTATTTCTATGAAAGTCACTATTTGTGGACCATGCTGTAGGAAGACCACTATATCACTGGGGATTTTCTGTGTATCAGTGATATTACTATCTTTTGGAAGACCCTTATTCCATAAGTATGACACCCCCATCCTCCAACTATCAAAAATAAGAAGAAGTAGGCTGAAATAGTGAGGTGATCTGTCATTCAAGCAGCCACAGCAGAAAGATTAGCCTTTGTAAATCATAGCAAATTTTACTTCACCTTCATTAAAGGACAGCTTTCATTTGAATTGAATTAATTTTCTTGTATATTAGTTGTCATCTACCATTTACCTTTCCATGTTTGGGACACCCTTTTCCCTAAGGTTCTCAGGCCTGCCTCCCAACTTGAACAAGACCATCTTGTTCTGTGCTAGTGACAGGCTACCCTGATGTAGGACTGATGTTTGGTTTTTATCTCTTCTGGATTTCTGTGTTATTTTTTATTATTTGGTTCCATTATTGTTGCAAATATTTATGAAAATCTGCAGAATTGGTGAATATATAAGGATGAATATGAGTGGCATTCACTGTTAAGATACTTATTGGGCCCAGATCATACAGCTAAAATCAATGATGAGTTGGTCATAATGGCATTCCTCAGAACTATCCTGATAAAACTAAATATTCCAAAGCCGCATTTTCAACGTATTTCTACAAGTTAGTACGGTATATTTGACAGCTTACATTTATGTTTCTTTGGAATTAAAAACATCCTTGTTTAATAACTCTACAAAATGTTTATGTGTTTTATTTCAATTTGATTCAGTTATTTGGCCTTTCGCTGTAACAGAAAAACAGCCAATATTTTTTAAAATGTTATATAACTTAAATAAAAAAATATTTGATCTAAAAGATTATGCATTGTAAATCAATCTAAATATCCCATTAGTTACACTTCAAGAGTTATTATTACAAGACAACTGTATCAAACTATTGTGTAACCTGTCCAGTGATACTTCATTCTGCCGTGGGGGGGGGGAGAGGGGTTCATGACTTCCATAACCCATTCTCCTTGTTTGTCTAACTACTTGGTTATCCTAATATGTTACTACACTGGAAAAGAATCTCTTCTTCCACACCAACTACCTTCAACTTCAGACCTATTTCAGTACTACAAGTCTATTTGAAAAATTCAGATCTACACTCCTAAAAGTCTTCTATCACCTACTATCACTTGTTTTCTTTCTTATTTATAAGAAAATATGAAAATATAAATGAGGGTTCTTATTTTTTTAAAAACCCAGTGAAATATTTTTTTAAAAAAAAATCCTGCATTGTCTCTTTTTTGTTGTCTCTTTTGCTCTCTCTTTCTGCAGTATTTCTGGCCTTCAAAAGACACAAACCCATACATTTTGTGGTGTACATATTAAGTTATATTAAGATGACTTCCTCAGTTGCTATTCAAGAATAACATTGTTCAATAGAAAAAAAGGTTCCTGCAGTCAGGAACACAGATAATTCTGCTGCCCACTAAAACCAACATGTTGAAGGTTTCCAAGGATGGCAGAAAATAACACTTATAAACCAATTGTTTATCTAACATCATTATGGACCCTTTTGCCTTCTATTCAGTGCCAAGTGTGACCTTTAAAAACTACTTTTCCCTTTTATATGAAAGGTATGTTAGAAAGATAGGATCTAAAGGAGATAGCTTCAGAAAAAAGATTCAATGCATAACCTGATATTTTCTTTCTGCTTGAAGATATGAAGGAAATGGGGGTCAGGGGACATGGGGAATTCTAATATGCAAGCCTCCACTGAAATTAATAGGAGCTATAGAAAAGGCCTTCATTCAAATCCCTACTAAGCCAAACGCTTACCAGGTGCCCTTGGAGCAACAGAAATAGTAAGAAGAAAATTAAGAAATTGTCCTACATCCAATCAGATTATGCCAAGGTTCTCTTTCAAAGCAATCTTTCCATAATGATCAGCAGTAATCATTCACATTATGTGCTGGAAAAGATGTGAAGCAAATGTAGTTTCTTCTGAATGAAAAACATCTATTCTGCCCTGGAGCATTATCCCAGGAAGAAATTAGGTACAGAATTAGATATTTTAAAAGTTATCCTCCACATAGTATCAATATATCTCAGAATGGAATGCAATCAAATATCAAATGAATGCAACACAAAGTAACCTAAGAAAAAATACATACTCAGCCATTGTCACTGAGACCTATAGATCTGAATGAATACTGGTTTTGCTTGGCTCTGAAATGAAACCAACACAAGGATGGATTGACTTTGAGGAAGTCTTCTAAAATTAGGATGCCATAACTGAAAAGAATCTCTTGCATTTCTAAACATAACATATTGCTCCCATATTGTGGAGAAGAGCACGCTTAAAAAACAGGCAGGCTTATATGGGATAGAGATAAATCATAGTGTTAATTTTGTATTGTGTTCAGTCACACATTATTGAAGCAAGATTGGAACAATTTAATAAGCAAATGTCCTCTGAGAAACCTGATTATAGGAGGAGGCATAAAAGAACTGGTACTTATATCTGTGAGAGTTGCTTGCATTCCATTTTGATGAGCGCTCAGAGTTTCACCACCCATTTGCTGACTGAGCTTAAATGTGTTCTAATAAATATGTGAAACCCACATGATTCATTGGCACTGTAGCCAGGGCTGGGCTATTTTAGCTACAACTGTAGATACAGCCTCAGAAGACCATAATTCATGTTTTCTCTTCCTGGAGAGCTTCCTTTGGCATGCTAAATGTGTGGTTAAGTGAAGATTTTTCAATTAGGAATATATAGTTTCATTGAGCAATGAAAAAGAATTGTGAACTTTTACATGGACATGCATGCAAACACACACACACACATACACATGAGAAAGAGAGAGAAAGATCTCATTCCAGCTTGCTGGTGAAAAAGTTCTATCTTAAGCTAGCATATCATGTCCTACTTTTCCTCATTTAAAATTAAATGTATCAGTTAAATCATGCAATACTAAAATCAAATTAGCATTTAATCCATTTTTAAAGCACATTCAAAAGAACATGCATCCTAGATTCAGTGTGGAAGTTTATATTCACTGTAAATAATACTGTTATTCAAAACTTAAGCATTTCTCTTTCTATATACACAGCCCTGTTGCAAGTCTGAATGGTCACTGAATGAGTGGTTGTTAAACAAGGACCACCTGCAATGGTTTTAAATACATGACAGATCCCAGTTGAAAGTTAGGAGAAACTTGCTAATAGTAAAAACAGTGTGACAGCAATACAAATTACTGGGGGAAGTGATGAATATCCCTTTAATGGATGTGTTCAATCAAAAGCTAGAGAGCCATCTGTTGTGGTTGTTTTAATTCTTATACCAAAGCAGTGGGTAGATTTAAGCACCAAAATGGCCCTTTTTAATCTTACCAATCTATGAAAAGGTCCTGCTCATAGGATGAAAAAAATTATTTGGTTTAATATTTTCTGAATTTTCACATGAATTCCAGCTGTGTATCAAAATACAATACGCTTTTCATTGGCATTAATACCACTATATTTATATTATTTGTTTATTAATTTACACTCTATGATAAAACCAGCTAACATTCAAACATATACAGTAGTTTAAAAATTACAGTATGTATGTATATGTATGTATATTTATATAATATACACATATCAAACATAAAAGCCAAGGCTGTGAGGAAGGCACCAGTCAATTCCTATAGATTCAAATAGCAGAAAACATTTTTGCCACTGCCCTTGATGCATTTAGAAACTGGTCATTTAAAAGGTCATAATAATTGGGGTTATAGCAGTGGTGGGATTCAAATATGTGAACAACCGGTTCTCTGTGTGGATGCCCCTTCCAGAAGTCCATTCTGGGCCTGGCCAACAAAAAATTAGCTACCGGTTCTGCCGAAGTGGTGCGAACTGGCTGAATCCCACCACTGGGTTATAGGTTTTAATCACCATTCTGAATAATGCATGTGCATTTTAACAAAATATGAAATATAGATTCAATCTCATATTTGAAGTTCTATGAATAAGTAAGATTTTTATATAGTAGAAAAATATGTTTGCATATGTTCAAATACAGAAGTTAGTATCTATATCCCATGTTTCATTAAAATGTCCATACTATACACAGTGACATTATTTTGAATTTTACAGTGAGCACTCTGCACCTTCTCAGCCAATGTGTGGGCTGAATGCCTTGGTAGATTACAAGTGACCACAAAAAGTTGGTAGTTTGGACTCATAAACTGAACAATATTTCAATTATAATTATTTCAAATCATTGAGAACCTAGATGATTTGACTGGCTCACTTTTACTTATCTACATTTGACAGGAATGTGGCTGCAATTTTTTTTTTTAAAGTAAACATGGCATTTTCACCAGAGGGTGGTTCATTAAATATTTCTGTGGTTTCATCTACAACAAGCATAACAAGATGATTCTATTTACCATCCCTCACAAAGAAAAGTAATTAGAATGCAAGATAATTTCCATTTAATGCATTATGACTTTAATATCTGTAAACTCCACTTAAATATTAAACAGAAAGAAAAATATTAGTGAAATTATCATAGATAATATGATAAGTTATTCTGAAGCGGGGAAAATGATAAATGCATTTTAATAAAAACTGCAAAATTATATGTATTGTATGCTTGCTTCCTGACAATTTTATTTAGAGTGAGATGCCATTGCGATAATTAGTTGGGGTTTACTGTGTTCATTAAAAGCTTTTCTAATCATCACATGGAGAAATAAGTAAAATTAATCTTTCTTGAAATGCATTGGAATCCATCAAGTACATAAACAAAGGTATGGGTAGAAACACATATAATACAACATATAACATTTCCTTTATCCTTGATAAAAAAAGCACAATGAACACAAATGCATTTATACAAAAACAATTGATATTTTGCCAGCATCCAAAAGAGACTATGTTAGACCTTGAGCTTTTGAATTCGTGAATGAAAGCACAAAATACAGTCCCACTTAAGTACTTTCAGAAATTCAAGGCAAACACATTCTCCTTGGGGATTTAGCTAACCAAGAGGAAAAGGATGCAAAGTGAAAGAAAAAATAACAATAACTACATATTGCCAACAAGACTAATAAAGGCCTCATTTGAATTCAGAATATGAAAATCTTAACAATTATAATCATAGTTACTGCATATAGTATAGTATGTCTTTGGGGGGAGGGGGTTATTTCCTGCAATGGGCAGTGCCAAGATAAAAAATTAGATGGGCCTTAACAAAAATTAAATTTAATGTCATTTGAATTAATTTAATACGGTTAATACAAGATTACTCCCATGTAGTTAATCATTTTTTCCATTGTATCAATTAGACAGGATAGTTAATTCAAATCAAAGAGGAGGAAGGAGTAGCAGCTAGAGGAATAAATAGAGGTCAGGCATGTAAGTTATTCGTCAAATAGGTTAAGGCACATCTTCCTAAAATTAAGAAATTGTTGGATAAATTTCCAAGCCAATTCAAATTCACTAACATCTCCTCGCCAGTAATTTACTCCCACCATCCAATTTACTTAACTACATCCCTCATATTGACCCTAGAAAACTCCCTATCCAGCCTTATATGAAGAATTTTAGAAAAAATACACTAATTTTAGAGGCACTGTGTCTCTGTGCATCTTCATAAATCCATAATACTGGCAGATTTCAGGGAAAGACATCCACTAGTTTGATTCATGTATCTTCCACATTATTCCTGGTTAGCAAGCTTTGGTATTATATTTAGAATTTAGTTGTTGTTAAAGAATTTAGCTACTGGTAGTTACTGATCAAGTAGAGAGCAACCACATAAGCAAGAGACACATTTCCCAAGGCTTCCCACACAAATATTTAGAAAAGAGTGATTAAGCAAAAACAATACAATACAATATTCTCTATCAGCCAAGTGTGGCTGGATGCATAAGGAACAGGCAATTAGTTTTATAGTTTTCACTCTACCAAATAGAAAGATGTTGAAAGCTATAGTACATGAGACATTGTGGCCAGACAAAACCACTGCTTTTAAAATTTGGGTAGTAGAATTAAAATGAGAGTTATATTTTGATTAAAATTTTAGCTGGCTGGTGATGCCAGCACAAGAGTCAAGAGCTCACTGTGCATTAGCTTTGATCAGAATGGAGTATCCAGTTAGTCTAGAGGACTGGAGAGAATGTAGAAGTCAGAAGAAAGTAGATGGAGTAGAGGGAACAGGGAAGAACTTTCAGTAAGCCAAAGCTAAAATTAGATGTCATTGAGGCAAATAAATAATTCTGACCTAAAAACAAATCCAAGCAGAAATGGTTTCCCAGAACTGAGTTTTGCCTCCTTTCTTTCTATTCTGTATTCTTGAGTCCTTCACAGTACAAATATAGATCAAAAGTCCTGTTTCAAGAACCCATTGGCCCTAAAAATGATCTATAGACTACAATATTTTTGCCTGTTCACTTTTCCCAAACCACATTGATACAACAAAAAAATAATGAAGATTGTCAGAGATGATCTATGCTCAAACAGCCAATCAAGTCCTTTTATTCCTTCAAAATAAAATAATCATAAGAAAAATTATTTCACATCAAGACACCAGAAAAAGCCAATTTAATTTCAGTAATATAAGACAACAATGAATATTAAATCTCAAGAGAATAAATTCAGTGACTTTAAGATGAGACTGTAAATGACAAATATATCATGTCATAAATTGACATATGGACTTCAAATCTTTGTGCCAGTTCAAAATCTGATTTAAAAAACTGTTCTTATTAAAGTCAGTTCAAGTGCATTCTATTAAAAAAAACAAATGAACACTCAACTGTACATGAGATAAATAATTTTTTTTCACACTAAACAGAAAGCATTAACTTAACAAGTAATGATCTAAATTATGTATTAAACTCAATTACTTTTTATTACTGCTTTCCAATTATGGTGGCATGATTGATTTCATTTTTATTAGAGTCCCAGTTTCGATTTTACCTGTATCTCAACTTTGACAACTACTAAGAAGAAATTACTCATAAGGATATTGTAATTGGGTTGAGTCTCTGAGGTTCTCAAGAGCAATAATATAAAGATTTGTAATAGGAAGCAAGCAGTATTATGATTACAAGATAAATGTATTATAGTAATATCCAGGCTGTTTGGGAATACTATCAAACAGAAAACATTTAGTAGGTTAATGTTCCATGATCTTTATTCATTCCCTTCCAATATCCCTTTTCACCATATGTTTTAAAACCACAATAACTTCACTCCTTCTTCGAATAATTTTGCCTGTTTAGGAAACAAATCTGCCATGAAATAAAATCCTGAATATTCATCTACTTTAGAGAGTATGTTTGCCTTGTTGATGGACATTGGTACCACAAGTTTGTCATCCACTGTTTATATAATGAACTAAAATTCATTATATGGATTTCTGAATATATAAGTAGAAGATGGGAAGGTCACCATAGAATCTCAATCCAAATAAGAATTAGTTTCCCAGATTATTTTCATTGACAGATACCAAGAGACACAAGCATGATGATGACAATAGTAAACAACTTAGACTGAAATATGGAATTTAGAAAAAAATGTCTTCAGTGTTAGTTCTGAAATAGTAGTAGTATTTTTTATTCACCAGTCAAAATAAAATATTAAATTCAAAATGCAATCTCACATCAAAGACAATAAAATAGAATAAATATAATTATTTAGCCACCTAAGAATATAGTAAGTCTGTTGTGATCAACAATTAGTGGCTCATAAAAGTCATTTTTTTAATCAGATACCTTCTAAGAAGGTGCTATTTTGGTTCACATGGTTTCAATTATAAGTCCTCCAAAACCTAACCTCTAATTTTATTTCTGTCTATTTTATCCAGACATGTAAGTTCTATTTAAACCATCATTTACAATATTTTCTTTTTTCTGGCTTTAGATTTTTCATAATTCTCCTCTCACTAAAAAGGCAGCAACCCTTTTAAATTATACTCGTATTTTAATCCATGTTTTTTATAAAACAACCATTTTGAATGATCAAAGCAGGATTTTTTCCTGCTCTCCCCTGTAGCTATTTTTCTATCATACTATCAGATATCTGCTAATAGGGTAATAGTTTGCTTAAGGTAAGGTAGGGAAAGCTATGCAGAGCATGGTTTCTGAAATTCTTTCCAAACTCTTTACAACAGTGGCCATTGGAGACATCTGATTTTTTTTTTAATCTGTATAAAAAGTACATGTATTTAATGTATTTATTTGTTTGTTTTTCATTCAATTTGTATAACTATCTTTCTCTGTTCATCTGTAATATGTTAAGTCATTGTGATGCATTTTCATTATCTCTGTTGTGTTGTGCCCAGTGGTGGGATTCAAATATGTGAACAATCGGTTCTCTGTGTGGATGCCGCTTCCGGAAGTCCGTTCTGGGCCTGGGCAACAAAAAATTAGTTACTGGTTCTACTGAACTGGTGCGAACTGGCTGAATCCCACCACTGGTTGTGCCTCTGTGTTGCGTGCATTTTACTAGACATGTTACCTATGCTGTTTTCTGGATCACATGGTCAATATTGAGGGAAGGGAAGGAGATTTAGAATGGAATAGTCACCAATAGGTGACTATTGTGTGTTGGATATGTTTGCCGCTTTGAGTTATTTGTAAAAATAATAAGGGCAGGATATAAATACAGTTTGACAAAAGTTCATTTAGTAACTGTTCAAAGTTACAACTGCATTGAAAAAAGTGACTTATGATGATTCTCCATTGCAGCATTCCTATGGTCACATGATCAAAATTCGGATGCTTGGCAACTGGTTCATATTTACGATGATTGCAGTGTCCTGAGGTCATGTGATCACCTTTTGTGATCTTCTGGCAAGCAAAGTCAGTGGGAAAATCAGATTCTCTTAATCATGTTCCTAACTATCAACTGCAGTGATTTACTTAACAAATGTGTCAAGAAAGGTTGTAAAATGGGGCAAAATTCACTTTATTTAAATTCACTTAAATTCACTTAATGTCTTGCTTAGCAACAGAAATTGAGCTCAATTGAGGTTGTAAGTCAATGACTATCTATAATCAAATAAATAAAATACCCCAAGCAGCTACTCAACTGCCTTTCTCAACTTGTTTTCCACAGCCCCATTTTTTGAATCCATTCTTTCTTTTTTAATATATTTTATTGATTTTTTTTAACGTATTCACCTTAATATTTGGTAAACAGCGTGTTGTCTGGGTTTACATTTAAAAACAATCCATAACAATTAATTTCTATAATTCCATAATCCACATTGTAGCTTTCTTTGATTTTCTCTTCTTCCAATAATATTCTCTTTTTCCAACCTTAAATTAGTATATTTTTTAATATTTTGTTAGATAACAATTGAATATAAACATTTTTCTAGTATTTAACAACCACATCAATATAAAGCTTTTTTCTAAGTAATCATCTCAATTACCTCGTCATAAATCCTGTTTTTAAAGTTCTTGTTTAGATTTGTTTTCCCCGCAATGTTCAAAACATTCTTACCAGTTAAGATTTTTTCAGAATTAATTACACTTAAGTATTAAATCTTTTTCCTCATACAAGCCATCCCAAAGGTTTTATATTTCTCACATCTTAAAAAGAAAAAGAAAGAAAGAAAAAGAGAGAAAAAAAGAAGGAAATAATATACTACTTAAAAAACATATCTCTCTTAAGCTAAAATACATTTACATCCAACATTTTTCTATTCTTTTAACCACCTTAAAATAAATGTTTAATCTTTAAATATTCCATCTAATAAATCCAATCATTTAATCTTTTGAATCTATTCAGAACATTCTTATCAATTGAGATTTTCTCAAGATCAATTACACTTAAATATCTAAAACTTTTCTCTCATATAAACCATCCCAACATTTTTATATTTCTTATATCATAAAAAAGTAAATAAAAAAATACTATGTTACTTGAGGGACCTGTCCCTCTTAAACTAAAATACATGTATATCCAGAATTTTTCTATTTTTTTAACCATCTTCAAACAAAGGTTTAATCTTTAAATATTCCATCTGATAGGTCCCATCATCTAATTTTTTAATTCTAACTTTAGCCTTTTTTTTTTGCCAAACGTCTTTCCTAATCAGTATGCTCCACTGTACCAAAAAGTCTTCCCATAGTAGATGTTGTCATAGGTACAAGAGACAAATCCAGTAAAATGTTTTTGTGGGAGGGTTTCGTCTCTTTGTATTCACTGAAAATCTTTTTCTTTCTTTCTCTCTTAATTTCTCTTATCGTTTTTTATCTCTCAAGTTCTCGTAATTCTCCTGACAGCTCTGTAATCCATTTTGTCTTTTCTATGTCCAATATTTCCTGCAAGTTTTTCTCTGCCTGGGTTAAATCATAATTCCTTCCATTGTTGAGTTCCATCTTTAAATCTCTTTCCTCTGGTTTATATTCAGTTGTCTGCTTTATCTGATCACTCTCTATTTTTATTTTCTGAGAGTTTTTTTGTTGTAAGATTAAATTGAAGATGTGTTCATTTAAATTATCAAAGTTGTTTTTAATTTCCTTGTGGTTTCAAATCATTGTCTTTTGAACTAGTTGCATCATAACATACATTTCCTCCTGGAAGGTATTTGTTTTTTCTTGATATGTTCTTTCTGCAGGTCTCTGATGTTCCATGATAGCCAAGAATCAAAGTTTTCATTTCTCTGCAAACAGCTTTAAAGTCACAATTCTATAAGTATTTATAATCCAGGAAGGTCAATTTTTTTTCCTAAAGTTCATAGTTCTTGCCTTGTAAATAGCCCAAAATGTTTTCTCTTTGTTGCAGCTGTTCTCTGTTTAGTTTAGACATTGAAGGTCACAAAAACCTTCAATGGGCTTTCTGTCAGTTCCTGTATTAGAGCAACTACAGTTGTATATTTTCCTCCACCACTAGATATCAGCACCAATTGGTTTTTTCAATTTTCAAAACAAACAATTACTTTCTTCTGTTTTCAATAATCTTTTGAAAAAAAAAATCTTAACAAATTCCACCAATTTCAAACTTATCGAGATTTAAGTCTTATATTCATTTCATTTCAATATATTTCTGTCCCCCATAAAAGTTTAATTCACCGCTTCCTTCTGTGGGAGGGTGGGGCAAAGCTCCCCCTCCTTCTCACTTTCGGAGGATTTTGCTTCTTGGATTTTTTTCCCCAGGAAATCAATTATCAAGTAGAAGAGAGAAAATCGATGTTCTTACCCAGTTCCAGTCACGTTGTTTATGATCAAGCTTAAATTAGTGCTGTTTGGCTTCGGCTGCTTGTAGCTTGGGCTAGACTCTGGAATGAAGCTAGCCTTTCTTCTGCTTGTTTCTGGAGGGCTTTCCCCAGCTGAACAAATCGATCACCATCTCTCCACGGTCGACGGGGCACTCCTCTTTCTTTGTCACCTCTCTGAGGTGCCTTTCACCATTGCACTTTAACCCTGTTTAAACCAACCAAAAAATGGTCAAGAGTTACACCAATAATTCAGGATGAAATGATCACCAATATTGCTGACCAATGGCTGGACATACTCATTACAGCACAATAAATGAAGCACAGCAGACAGTCTAAAGTAGCATCACTTGTGTCAGAAGTTATAAAACTTCTGATCCATGGCACGAAATGATTGGTGGAGATTGCTTTTGTGGTGGACTGGAGGCCATTTGAGGATGACAGCATGTGTTCCTGTTGTCTGAGGGAAGATTTGCAGATTGTCCTTGCACTAGAACAAACAAATGCAAATGAGCTCTAAGAATAAATGTGGAATTTTATTAATGAATGGAAATAAGTGGAATCCTTCAAGAATCTATGCTGGGAACAGTGCTTTTTACCTTGTCCATAAATTTAGAGAGTAAAGGAGAGGACCTTGACAAAAATATGCAAAAAAAACCCCATTATATAAGCAAAGAGGACCTTGTTATTTATTTAGGACCTATGTAGCAAGATAGCATTTGAAATGGCTTAGGCGGTTTGGTCTCTGATTCTCTGGGGTATGGGCAGGAGGAGAGGAGGTGCAGCACAATCAGGCTTGCAAGGTTCTGTTACTATATTATTATTTCAATAAATAAACTTATTATGGAGTTGAGTTTCTGGTCTGATCTACCTAGTGGGGTAAGTAATGATCTTGAATGAACAATAAATTGGGCATTTATTTATTTATTTATTTATTTATTTATTTATTTATTTATTTATATTTATATATATTTATATATATATTTATATCATTTATTATGATATTAAACTCCTCAGTAGATAGCACGGTGAAGTTGTCAACTCAATGTGCTGCAACTGTGAAAAAAAGCAAATTCTGTGCTAGGGATCATTAGAAAAGGAATTGATAATAAAACAACCAAAATTAATGTCCTATCACAATTCTGTAGCACGTCTACATTTGGATAACTGTGTATAGTTCTGGTCACTGTACTTGAGAAAAGGATTCAACAAGGTTGGAAAATGTGCAGAAGAAAACCGAAATTATCAGGGGTCTCCTTGCCCATGAGAAAATATTATACTATTTGAAATACTTTAGAAAAATAGTGACCAACAATATGAGTGAAGTATATACAGTAAAATCATGCATAGTATGAAGAAAATGGATAAGTAAAAGTCTTTCTCCTTTTCTCAAAATATTAAGACCAGGGACCAATCAGTGAAGTTTGATTGGAAAGAGATTTAGGACAAATGAGTTCTTCACACAATACATAAATGACCTGAGGAATTCGTAACTCAAGGCTCTAACCTGGATGGCTTTAAAACAGAATATTCATGGATGGCAGGTCCAACAAGGGTATCCCTTGAAGAGGGATATGCTTCCATCAAACACCCCAGAGACATATAGTTAGCCATTATGAGAAACAAAAGGTTGACCTTATCCAGCTAGGTAGTTTTTATATTCTTACACTGTGTGTGTTTATCAACTCAGCAGTGTTACTCCTGACTGATCATGTATGTCAATACATGAAAAATAATCAGTTCTGTTGTGAACCATCCCTGAAAGATCATTTGGTTCCTGATAGTGCTAGAAACAGACACCCATAGTGCTTCTAGTGAAGAAACTACAATATAGCTGAATTGGATGTGCCACATATGATTCAAGTGTAGGAAACTAAGGAAGAAAGAGCAACTGATTTACTTCTAAAAGAAAAGCAAAAATATATCTACAAAGGACTAATTTCTCATTTTCTTTAAGTTGCAGCTCTGAAGTTAAAACCCTAATAGACAGATGTGAAAATTGCAACTATTTTCTTTTAGAAAAAGTTAAACTGGAGGTGTGAAAAATAATTCCAAGCCTTCCTGTTACAGACACAGTTCACTGAGGCATCCATGAAGGTGTTATATTGTCCCTATCTTTTCCATGGCAAGAGATGAAGCCATCATGAATTTTCATTACAATTGTTTTATGTGTGTATGACAAGCAACAGCAAATTGCCTGCATTCATTTCTGGGTTCCTCATTCTGGTTTGGGAGACAGAGAAAAGAAGAAAATCCATGTGGCTCCATGCCCCTGTATTTGACATAAAGGAAGTTGTTAAAAGAAGGTGACAAGTTTTTACTCTAAGTGTTTTGTGTCATTATCTGTATCATTTGGAAATGGTGTATGGTGAAACAAGAATTCATAGCTGTAGGCTATACAGTAAGTATTAATGGATCAGTACAATTATTTGTTTGATACAACCTGGGAGGATTGTCTGTTTGGGCTCCAAAAAGAGGGTATTGTTAATTATCTTGCAGGCTAAAATGCATAACTAGTCCAGTCCTAGATTTTGGAAGGGAGATGGCCCTGATGTATGATTGTGGTTGCTTACTTCAGATACCTGATTGGAAGGACTATCAAAGACCACCAAATGCCTCTGAATCGTTGCTCAAAGGTTAGGACAAATGCCACCATCTGTATTAAGCATGCAAAGAAAAATTCCACAAATTTCTATCAACTTCTACATGGGCTCTAGTTTTAATTTGCTTCATGCACCTCTATTGGTGCTTTGTTGTAGTACAAGACATAATAGAATGCATTCAACTTTCTCTATAACAAACATCTTTCCTTGGATCAATACGAACAGTGGCATTCAATTGAAATTCCTGGCAGTTGAACAAATAAACAGGCATTTGCTGCTGAAATGGGTCATATGCTTTACTAACCATATGATATTTTCTCATGATGCTCAACATACAATGAACAGACATGTCCATGTGCTAACACTGTAACTCTTTTAACAGGCACACAAATCAGGTCTGCAGTATAGTAAAAAGGGTTTCTTTTATATATAACTAAAGATGAATACTTTTTTCTGAGGTGCTTTCTCCAGGAAGAGCTATATAAATATATAGTTAAAAACAAATATGAATTACTTGCTGTTTGAATTCAGAATGCAATAGTCATATAGACATAAGAAAGTACGACACAGGTACTATATGGGGATAATTTTAAACAATAGTAGTAACAGAAATACCTTGGTGGGTGTGCTGAAACAGAGAGGACGTATGGCACAGGACCAGGATACCTGAGATATGCCCCAATTGCATTAACTTATCCCACCCAGTCAAGCAAGGAAGGCATGCTGTATATCTCATTGTGCATGGAATTTTGACTGGCAGGATCTAGGAGGAGAGCCTTCTCAGTTATTGCCCCTGCCATTTGGAATATCTTACTCCCAGAGGTGTGCCAAGCTCCCACTCTTCTGGTTTTTCAGAAGAGTGTTAAGGTCTGATTTTGTCAATTAACATCGGAATCTAAAAGTATGATGTAATCCCGGAGATGGCTGGTGGCTTATTAACCTTTTAACCTTCTGAATTTTAACTCTGATTTTTATTTTTACTTGTAAGTTTTAATTTGTTCTTAACTTTGTGCTTTTACTCATATGCTTATACAGCTTTATAATGGTGCTGTAAACAACCCAGAGTCCCTTAGGTGAGATGGGTAGTGAAGAAATTTAATAAATAAAATAAACATCTTGAAAAGGCTCCTTAAAGAAATAATGCATTTAAAAGGCAGGTATTCATTAAAACAATCCAACTTAATCCCTTCCTTAAGTAAAAATTCTGTCATCCCTTAATATCTATATTCAGTGAAGTATCTTGCTTTCGAAGCTCCACAGTTTTTACATTCTTCACCAGTCTCTTAATTTTCAATTCTCCCCTCTCTAATTTTTCAGGATAATTCCTCCTTCACTTCTGAAGGTCCCCAATTCTGATTTGGGGGGGGTAGGCTCTGTGCTGTCCACCACAAGCCTCTTGTCTTTTTCCATTATCTACTGCCCTTCATATCTCTTCCAGTCTGAAGATCCTACGGTATATCCCCCACTTCTGATCCTTTATATTTACAGATCAGATTCTTAGCACCCAGGTTAATTTGAATCCCCTACCATTTTGTATCAATTTTATCTATTTTCCAACTCGCCTGCAGTTTTCTGGGTTACATAAAAATGTGTGATAAAAAATTCTTTTATATGAGCATTTCATAGTTGCAAAATTCAAGTGTTTTTTCAAGTGAATATACTTGGATTGAATTCAACAGTACACAGCTCATCTTTTTATGGCTATAATCACAAATAATTTTTTTTGCACCTTTGATAATATTTTTTTTAGTAAGCCTCAGAGATCAAGGACACAGAACAGAAGCAGTTTAAAAAGTGACTAGATGTTTTTGCAAAAGTAATCCATACCACTCAAATATGCAAGAAGTCATCATAAATTTGACAAATCCACTGTAATGGCATTGTTAAAAAGAAAGAAAGAGGGGTAAATTACTTTAAACTCAGAAGTATACTGTGAACTTATTTTCACTGCTGTTTTATTTTAATTATTGGTTCTAGGTAATTAATGATATAACCATTATTTTATGAAAAGAAACTGCATTGGATAAAACATTACCTTTGGGTTTTTAAAAAAATGTCCTACCAAAAGTGGAACTCAGGACACAGAGAGACATATGCGCTCCAATCTCTTTGGAGTATTTTAACAAAAGAAACGCTACCTTTGTAACAGTAACAAAATGACTTATTTACAAATTGTACATTGAAATTTAAGTTACTAGCCATAGCAACAGGTTCCTAGTGACAGGTCACTTTAGATTGGAGTTTAATTTATGAAGATTGCTTTACCTGGAGTTATGGTAATCTGTGCCTTTAGAGTAATTCACACACTCGCTCATTTCGAATGCAGCCAAAAAGCATCGTATTTCACTATGACAATGTAATCACAGATCCACATTAAAAAGTCATTATTGTTTAGAATCCAGCTTGGTTTGAAAAACACTTACTGTAAAATTCAACAGCCTTTGTAAATTACCAAAAGGTTTACTCAAGAATACAAGGTACAGTGATTTAAAGCTGGAACTTACAACTTTATTGATTGTATGGCATTTTTAGGTCAGTGCATTTACGGAAAATGATTAGTAGGTAATCAGAGTAATAAACCCTCTGATGCTAGTTCATAAATAATTATGAATTGAATTTTCTTTTTCAGGACCCAGATCTGTAAATGAAATTAACCATCTCATTATTATTTTTAATCCTCCTTTAGTAATTTTGCTGTGTGGTTTCAAAAACCAATAGCAATAATATAAAAACAGAACCCACACATAATTTTCTGGCTTTTCTTCTTTTTCAAAGGATTATACATTCCATTCAATCTAAATTGACTACTTGTATTTTACATGCTTGCTTATCGCACAACACCAATTTTCTCCTGTGACATTTTGCTGATCTTTTCTTCATCCTGTTCCACAACCTGCAAATTTTTTTTACAAGATCGCATATCTGTGTTTTAATGAGCTCCATTATAGAATTGCAGGCTATCCATGTATACATTTTAGCTCCCTATTGTTCTAATACAAATAACACAAACAAAATAAACCTTATTAAATGTTATTCAAAGAACAGACAACTCCATTTATTTCCAGTCCACATATGCTCATAATTTTGTTCCATTTCATTTTCACCTTGACTTTAAAAAAAAACATAAAAATTGTATTTTTACAAAATAAGCATATTCTTTTCTCTTTTTCTATCCCAGTATATACATTTCTCCATGCATTTTAGGGTAGTTTCTTTTTAGGCAGAGGATTGTAATACAGAAATCAATCAACCACAAAAATGGAAAGATTAATGCATTCCGAAATGTGTTTTCATCCAAAAAAGGTGAATCCAGATGGTTCACTTAAAAATACAGATTGAATGAAATCTTATTTTATGCTCATTTAAACTTTTGAGAGTTGTAAAATGAACTGTAATTGTTGAAGTGTTGAAATTATATTATATTGTATGTATTTTTTGGGGGGGAAAAGAGATATAAATTAATTATCTGTGATGGTAACAAAATGCAACAGAGTTCCGATGCATGCTAAATTTCATCTTTCATTTTGGCGCCAGGAAAAATTTATACTTGCAATTGCAGGCAGGACAGCAGAGAGTTCTGAAGCTATGTAACGTAATCATGGAACTCTATACAGTTGCTTAATGAAGATTTGAAATATGCATATGAATGAAAGCAACCTATTCTTTAAATGATTGTATATAACATTGCAAGTCACTTGCATTATGTTTATTTCCAATACTTTTTAAATGATCTACCTATAAAATGGGTTATATGAGGCTTTTTTTAAATTCCTCTATCAAGAAAGGTGTTAACACATCATAAAAATGCATGAACCAATTACCTAGTTACAACAACTGTAAACATTTTTTCATTAAGCATTTATGACTAATGATTTGATTGGATAATCTCCAAAGCAGATAACAAGTGATTGGTTGACAATTCTTTGTGAAGGTATGTAGGTTTCAGAAAAAAATGGCAAAACAAATTAAATTACATTTTTCCTTCTTTTAAAGTATGTTTTCTGTAATAATTGAACCCGTCTGGACTTTAATAAGATAAATAAATGCATAGAAACAAAAGAAATTATGTCTACAATGCATAAGTACTATAACAATTGAATCTATTATTATAACATATAGCAATCATCTTTGGCTTTCAAATTAGCTTGTAAATATCCTGGAGGGAACTTTTGGTCACTGAAAAAAGCAGGACACCAAATTAGTAGACTTTGGCGTCATCCAGTAAGATACTTGTTTAGCAGGAAATCTTGCCTGCAAATGATTATGTTTGATTTAAATCTTTCTTCCAATTTCTTGAAAGTTTTCTTCCATTGCAAAAGAGAGATTTTTGAGATTTTCTACCTCACTCTCAGGACACTTCAAAATGTTGCAGAAGTTTTTTTATGATTGTTTTGAATGCATTGCATTATTGTCAGATGACAATCGTTGCTGTTACTGTATTTTATTTCATATGTTTCCATTGCTCTGAAATGTCTTTAGTTGTTCAAATGTTTTTATCTAAAATAAATCCCTTAAGATGAGCCATTTCACAATGTCATACTTTTAAGATTTAACTGACTTTTAAGAAGCCAGGTAAGCTGCTGATCACCAACAACTAAATTTGTTTGAAAAGAGACGAAATATTCAAATGTCCCCCCCCCCTCTCTCTCTCTCGTATATATGCAGCAACTATCTCATAATTAAGGTAACAAGGACACCAAACTCCACCCATAAGAATGGTTTTTCTTCTAAGGAAAAAATTCAGTAGCTATATGCCTTACATACTGTGTATCAAAACAAAATTACCAATTCTTGAGGAATTTTTTACCTTAGACTAGAAAACTTTTTCTTAAGAAGCAATGGAAGAATCACTCACACTGCTCCATTGCTTAAAAACATTTTCTGTAAATATTCCTTAATCACACACACACACAGCCAGTTCTGACAGTACTGATGCCATTAATGGGTCAGAATGCAAAAGAACTATGACTTTATATCTTAATTCCTGGTTCTTCTTTAATTTGTGTAATCAAGTACATAAACTACTGGCTTTTGTATCACAATATGGTAAGGGTGCCATGTACAGGCATGTTCTTCACTCAGTTGTACATGTAGATTATGGTTAATTCCTTGATTTGCATAATTAGCTATAGCACTTTCTTCATGGACCTCAATTTCTAATTGAGATACAGCTGTGAAACCAATATATATCTCCACTAAAGCATGGCTTTTGATTACAAGGGACAAGAGCTTTTATTCCCAGAGTAATTGTGTCTAGGGTAAACATGTAATTGGTGGGAATAATTAACCCCAAAGTGAAGACTTCTGAATAAATCTATTCATTACTGTCAAGGTGCTGCTTTTGCCATATTGCAGAATCCACATAGAAAATATACCTTAAAAAAGCTAAAATGAGAAGATCTTAAAACTCAACAGTTTTGCTATTGGAACTACCTTTGCTTTCTTCTGCCACTGTCATTCTATTTCTATTTGCAGGTCTTTGTATTTTTTTATCTTCTCTAATTCTTTCTCTTCTATTCTGCTGTCACCTGGTACATCCATGTCCACTATGCAGACTTTTTTGTCTTTCTTATGGACAATTGTTAAATCTGGGATGTTAGGTGGCAAGTGCCTATCTGTTTGAATTCTAAAATCCCAAAGCACTTTAACTTCTTCATTTTCTATTACTTTCCCTATTTTATGATCCCAGCAGTTATGTTACTATTATTACTTTCATTTTCATCATCATTGCAAGCAAAATCTCACCAGCTCTGCAATTACCTGGGAATAATTAACCCCAAAGTGAAGACTTCTGAATAAATCTATTCATTACTGTCAAGGTGCTGCTTTTGCCATATTGCAGAATCCACATAGAAAATATACATTAAAAAAGCTAAAATGAGAAGATCTTAAAACTCAACAGTGTTCTGATTGACTTTAAGGATATTGCTGATGGGTTGAGGATGAAATGTAGTCTGCACTTTAACAGGACATTTTTAATGAAATCAATTAGGAGAAAAGAACACCAACAAAGACTTGAAATTCTTTCAATTATTTTTTTTTTTCTTTTTTAAAACTTTATTTCCCTTTTTCACATTACATAAAAACAAAACAAAATACATTTATTTGTTATTATTATTTTTTTCCTTAACAGTACTGTGTCATCTATTTTTACATTTATTTACATTTGTTACATAGTTTCTTACCCTTTTATGTCCTTCTCTTTTATTCTCTGATCTAACCAAACATAACATTGGTTCCATATCTCATAGTAATCTGTTGTCTCCTTGTCCTTAATTTCTAACGTAAGCATACACATTTCAGCACATTCTAATATTTTTTGAATAATCTTATCATTTGGTGGTAGGTTCTCTCGTTTCCAATATTGGGCATATACAATGCGTGCCGCTGTTATTATATGTACAATGATGTATCGAGTTCGTCTTTTCACCTTTGGATTCAATATGCCTAATAAAAATAGCTCTGGTTTCAAATCTACTCGTTCTTTAGTTATCTCCTGTATCCACTCTTGTATTTTGAAGGATCCTCCAATTCACTTTGAATATTGCCTTAAAGTCTGCAGCCCTACAAAAGTTGCTTAGCTACTTTTGCTAAGCAAAACTCATGCAGCCACTAATGAGGGGAATTGTGGGTGGGTCATCAGCATGTGTTGATACGGTAATATGAAGATGTGCACAATCTTTCTGGAAAAAAGTTGCTTATTAAAACCATTTTGAGATTCCTCTTAAAATCATTCAAATGCATTGCTTAAAGGAAACTTCCAAATTTATATACTCTGCTTTATGTGCATTCTAACCATTGCACCACTACAGCTCTTGAATTGTGGACAGAGTGGCACTTCCCCAAACAGATCCAGTGTGCTTCTGGAGCTCCTTCTGGACTTACAACTCCTGCTTGATTAGCAGTTGACAGTTGTGATTAGGAGTGTCTTTGCACAACTTTGGGTTGTGCACTAGTTGCACATATCCCTGGATCAGGAGGCCCTATGCTCATTCACTCATGCCCTGGTCACCTCCCATATGATTTGCTATACTGGACTCCACATGGGGCTCCACATGGGGCTGTCCTTGAAGAGCATTCAGAAACTTCAACTGATTCAAAATGTGGGAATGAGGCTGTTATCTGCACACCTAGATAAACACACTTCACCTCTGGCTGTGCAAGCTGCATTCATTACCAGTTTGCTCCTGATTTCAATTTAAGGTGCTAGTAATGACTATAAAGACTTACATGGTTTGCGGCTGAGTTATTTAAGGGATTGCCTCTCTCCAATTGCTTCTATTCATCCATTAGGTCTTGTAGAAAGGGCACACTGCAGGCTCATCCAGAAGGATAACTAGGAAGAGATCCAAATGCTGTGGGACCCAGAAAGTGATCCTTTTCTGCTACACTACCCAGTGATATTCCACCTCATGTGTGCAATTTCATTGGAGAAGTCAATGATGCTAAGAATGGTTAGTGGAACAAGAAGAGGCAAGCAAAGAACACATTGGCTTGATAACCTCAAAACTGATCCAAAGATGAACATCCAACAACTGAAAGAAGCTGTGCCTGACAGGGTAGCATGGAGAGCACTTGCCTATAAAGTTGCCAAAAGTTGGACACAACTCAATGGTTAAACAACAACCCAGTGATATTACCAGTGATATGGAGACTACAAAATGGTTATTTTGTTAGTGAATTGATTTGACTCTCCCAGTGATTATAATTTGTTTTAATGTTTTTAATATTTTTGTGGTTGTTTTGGGGGGGAAGTTACTTTGTGTATTTTGTATTTTATGTATGGTTTTTATGTTTATAACTGTAAGCTGCTTAGAGTCACATATGTGAGTTAGGGAACTATATAAATAAAATTTTAAAAAGCTTTCATTATTATAAAACTGGAAACAACTGTGAATACGTCATTGTTCTTTTTTGCTATCTTATTGCTTTCTTCCCAATAACTAAATATATTTAAAGATAATATATGTGAAATAATCTCAAGACGTGACATGAATTCATTATCAATAACAATGTGTCATTCCAAAACAACAAGAATACCACTTGAATACTATCAACATTGACAAAATCACAAACAGTCAATTGTAAATGCAGCTTTATATTGGACAGCTTACATTCTCTGACAATATATTTAATGCCATCAAACAATATCTGCCTATCCTAGGTCCTTAGGAAGAACTTAATAGGTGATAAAAATGTCAAATCCAGTCTAAATATCTGGCTAACTGTGTGACTGATCATAAATAGACTTATTACTATGGTTCATTACACAGCCAGATGTTCAGACTAGATTTAGCATTTTTGTCCACCTATTGATCCTTTCCAAGGACCAGGAAAAGGCAGATGTGGATGTATTAAAGATATTGTCACAGGATGTAAGCTGTTCCAAGTAAAGCTGTCTTTTGCAATTGACTTTTATCAATTTTGTCAATACTGATGGTGCTCAAGTGGCACTGCAGTTGTTTTGGAATTGCACATAAGTTGCCTATATTGCTATTGGAACTACCTTTGCTTTCTTCTGCCACTGTCATTCTATTTCTATTTGCAGGTCTTTGTACTTTTTTATCTTCTCTAATTCTTTCTCTTCTATTCTGCTGTCACCTGGTACGTCCATGTCCACTATGCAGACTTTTTTGTCTTTCTTATGGACAATTGTTAAATCTGGGATGTTAGGTGGCAAGTGCCTATCTGTTTGAATTCTAAAATCCCAAAGCACTTTAACTTCTTCATTTTCTATTACTTTCCCTATTTTATGATCCCAGCAGTTATGTTACTATTATTATTTTCATTTTCATCATCATTGCAAGCAAAATCTCACCAGCTCTGCAATTACCTGCCAACATGCTGATTTCTTGGATGGACCATTGAATCAGTGTATGGTGAGCATGCAGCTTAATCAAGAGAAAGGAAGGAACTGTGTTTAAGAGCAATAGTGGCAATCAGCTGCACAGCCCAAGCAACAATGGGTTCCCTAGACAACTGTATTCACAAAGAAAATGGAAATTTCCTTCTCAAGGACAAGTCACATTGCACACTAAAATAACTTGCCGAACAAACAAGGAGTTGCCTCTAGCTGTTTGTGATTTATAAAGCAAATGGATCAATTGATATGCATTCAAGAACAACAATTGGTGACCTGAGAACAAATTCAATCTCCTCATGGATATCACCTGGCTACCCCATTGCCAGCTGAGTAGCAAGTGGTAAGTATAAGTAGCTGTGATTCTGGTTGCTTTAATTCAAGCAGGCTACTTTGGACAAATTACAAACAATACCCTTCATGTACTAGGAAATTCTAACAGTCTGAAATCATGCACAAAGCATTCTTATCACTCAGATATTATGTTCACATAGCATATTAAATCACAAATTAGTCAATTACATTTCAGCCAAGCCCAGAAAACTGAAGAATTTATAGTTAATTAATCATCAGTAACTATGTTTTTGAAAACTAGCAAATGGTCTGTTAGTGAAGTTACAGTGGATTTTCAACTAAATCAGTTCACACATTTAAAGACCATTGAGGGCTCATTCATAGGTGCAAGCTCATCATTTGTTCTTAATTATAATTACTTTGTGTCCCATGATGAACACCCAAAGAATGTGGAAACAGATAGAAGAAAAACATAACTGTCTACAAGTTTATCTGTGGAAGTTTTCACTTGAAGCTGCAGTTGGCAATTATGAGATATGAATGTACATATGAAAAGCAGGTATTGAAAATTGAAGCTGAAACTGTAAAGCAGAATACAGAACAAAGAGTAACAGAGTTGGAAGGGACCTGGGAGGTCTTCTAGTTGAACCCCCTGTTGGAACAGGAGACTCCATACCATTCAGGACAAATGGCTATCCAATCTCTTCTTGAAAAACTCCAGTGATGGACCACCCCACAACTTCTGGAGGCAAGTCATTCCACTGATTAATTGTTCTCACTGGCAGGAAATTTCTCTTTAATTCCAACTTGGATCATTCTTTGATAAGCTTCCATCCAGGTTACTTCTTGTCCTGCCTTCAGGTGCTTTGGAGGCTCGGTTGACCCCCCTCATCTCTGTGACAAGTTCTCAAATATTGGAAGACTGCTACTATGTCATAACTAGTCCTTCTCTTTGTTAGACTAGTCCAGGGGTAGGCAACCTTGGCTCTTTTATGACTCGTGGACTTCAATTCCCAGAATTCCTGAGCCAGCCAAGCTGGCTCAGGAATTCTGGGAGTTGAAGTCCACGAGTCATAAAAGAGCCAAGGTTGCCTACCCCTGGACTAGACATACCTAATTCCCACAATCATTCATCATATGTTTTAGCCTCCAGTCCCCTAATCATCTTTGTTGCTCTTTTCTGCACTCTTTCTAGAGTCTCAACATCTTTTTTGTATTATGATGACCAGAACTGGATGCAGTATTCCAAGTGTGGTCTTACAGTGCAATATAAAGCAGTACTAACATTTCCTGTAATCTTGATACTATCCCTCCGTTAATATAGCCTAGGACTGTTTTGGCTTTTTCGGCAGCTGCACCACAAAGCAAACTATATTTAAGATAATACTTGAGAACATGATGCCACGTTCAAATAAATAAATAAAGTAAATATATACAGTGAATAATACATATAGTATTCTCTAATATGTGCACCGCATATGTGTGCATTGCTTTGCATCTTCTGCATACTCTCCTTCAACACTTCTAAAGGCTGAAACAAGCAAGCAAAACAGCATGGCAAATTGTTCTGTTCTTAGCAACAAAAGAGTTGTACTGTTTTGTAAAGCAGATTTAACACTGTCATCAGAGCAAAGCATCCCTTGAAAGAGTTGCAATAGGTTTAGAATGAATAACAAACTAACAGAGTTCCAATTTGATTTGAAGTGGAGATTTGAGATTAGCATATCATGATTTAAGTTTGTGGTTTAAGATCCAAAATGTTTCCTGATTTAATTTGAAAGAATTCAAGATTCAAATCAGGAAAAGATTCAGCAATAAACTTTAATGAGGAAATTTCAAAATATCAATGCTTCATGTTTTAGTAGAACGAGATAAGAATTGTAGGGCTGGCAAGCTCTTTTGAAAGCTTTGATCTTCCAAATTTCAATTAGATCAGGATCTCCTGCAATAATATTCATGGAAATATTACTGAGAGTCTCTGTTTATTTACAAATGCATTCTTAATAACAATTGCTTAAGCATTACACTATCATATACTCACAGAAAGCAGGCTGGCAGAGGGAGCTGCAATGCCACAGAGAACAAACCATCATAAACAGGCTGTCACAGAACAAGCAGCATTCTTTCTTAAATGCAGGAAATATTTGCATCTACATCTTTCAATGAAAGCTTGGTCCTTGTTTGGTCCTATTTGTGTAGAGAGATTTTAATGTAATGTAGTATATAAAAATAAAATTTAACCAAATAATGAATCCTACAAGATTGATTAACCTAAAGACCTATGCAGAACCCTCAGAGTTCTATTAGTACCACAGAAAAACAAACTTAGGGTTTGTGGCTGGGTATATTGAAGTTGATAGCTTTCACAAGGAGCAAGTTTAGCAGTTAAAAAAATCAGGTCCAACTATTCATGTCAATGATCCCATTTAGAGAACCATTACATCACCCAACTTCCAGCCACTTATCCTAGTGTTTTCTTTATATGGAACGGGTTACAACAATGTTTATTGTCTGCTAGAAACTCAGAAGCAGAAGAAAACACCAGTTCTCTCTCATAGCCACTTGATTTGATACTTTGCTTTGAAGCAGGTCCCTGTTTTGACTTGCAAATCTACTTCGAAAGAATGATTTGACAGAAGTTTCAAAATTTCCACAGCAAACCCACATTTCTGCACATACATGATATAAATAAAAGGAATAAAGAGAAAGAAATATACAGTAGAGAAAGAATAAAAAGGGAAATAAATAAAATAAATAATTCTAGTAGATAGCTATAATAAAATTCTTATCACAGTTACAAAAGGGATGGATCAGATCCCTTCATCATAGAAATTTATAAAGGTTGAATTTCCCAAATAGTTTAGCTTGCTAGATTTTTTTTCAGTTCATATTTGGGTATGAGAAAATGTTCTGCATGATGGAAAAAAGCATTTTCTTAAGAAAAAGAAAAATACTATTAGCAGTGACAACCATGTATTTTTATCTTCTGTCTAAATTTTCTTTGTTTCCCTATAGTTGACAGCCAAAGCCACTATGTCAACCATATGAATATCATTTGTATCTTTTACAGTGATGTGTACTTAAGACCATTTTATAAATGGCTTCTCTAATATGATATTCATGAGCATCAATGTGCTTCAGGCACTTTTCTTTCAAGGCTTCCTGCCCACCACACTTTTGTGTTTTGGGACTCGTCTTTCTCATATCCTTTTTTTTTGCTTTCAAAATTCCAAACATGTTCTCTAACCAAAAATCTGAGGGACCCCTATTAGAGAAAGGACAAGAAAATGATGCCCATATAATGAGTGTATGTAGTGGCAATGCCAAAAAGCATTGTTATTTTGATGGGTTTAGTGATATATTTTGATTTCTCCTTCATATTAAGAAAAGTCTAGATGTTTAAGAGCTCATTCTGAACTAACTTGATTGTTTTTGACTTTTGCTTGCTGAACAAAGGGAGGGGGAGAATGTTCACATATCTCTAAATCTGTGAAAGTTTCAGATCTTCAATTCCCACTGAGTCATGTGCCACTCAGTAAAAGCAGGTCTTGCAGTCTCATGACCATAATGGGGCCATGAAAACATAGTGCCAGGTTTTGATTAAAAAAAAAACAACCCTTGGGATTGTTGTTGTTTGTTGGGAGCTTCTGCACAAAGCTTAGCATTGGATAATGTGGAAATTGCCTGACCTTGGGGTATCTCTGCTGTTGTTATTAAAGAGTTCCTGACAGCTTGTAAGAGATTTGGGTATCATTTCATTTGGTATGTATGCTTTTTATGTTACGCTTTTAAATCTGTTTGCTTGAGCTAATAATAAAGCTTAAAATCTGTTTATTCACTGGAGTGCTCATTGTCTCTGCATCCAAAAGAACCAATTGCATGGGCACCTGGTCACTGCCCTGACACTTGGCAAAACTGCATATAATTCTGGAAAAAAATCTTCAGTGAGAAGTTCTTTTCTCAAAAGTATTATTTGGAGCTCCTTTCTTTCCCCCCCCTCTCTCTCCCCTCCCCTCTCCTCCCCTCCTTTCCTCTCTTCTCCTCTCTTGCTTCTTTTTCATTCATGGTGCATTCCGAAATGCAGCAGGTGCACACATAATCAGCATTAACCAAGTGTCATTTTGTGAACTGTGCATTATTGCACTCTCTGTCTTCTCTGATATACACATTCTCATTCTAAGACAAGTCTGTTGAATTTCTTTCATTTTCATAATGAAAAAAACTTCAAAATGTGCTAGTAGCAGCAACCTGGACAATTTCTTTGGTCAGGAAGTGGTGGCCTTAATTCATGCTCAGAGTAATATAATAAAAAGCTTAGCAGACTCCCAACTGGGCAAATGAAAAGGCTGGCTGCAAAACAAACATTGTGATTTATCAAAAGGCTGGCAACAATGCAGATATTTGGAGCAGTCAGTAAACACAGAGGATTGAAGCTTAAAACAAAAGGTGAAGTTGGAAAATGTGTGAACTCTTAGAAAAAGAAGACAAATTCTAAGCATCTCTCACTTTCATTGCACTGCGTATAGTTCCTACCTGGTGAGATGTAGTTGGTGTGAGATAAGATCTCGCACATAGAGAAACAGACTAATACCAAATCTGACAGTTGCCAAACAAAAAATAGATGGTGACACTTTCCTGCCAAAACAAGCCTCACTTCTAGGTTTTTGCACTGTGCAGGTGAGAGAAAAAGGCAGCTAAGCATTCATTTTTGAGCACTGAAACCAATGTACATTTACTTTACAGTTGTTGCTGGGATTGTTTTGTCCTGGCTTCTTAGCTTTTTGAATCTACTAATCACAATTTCTGGGATTATTGTGTGCCCGTTTATCTGTTTTCTATCCATTTTGTTAGGAGATATCTAACAGGGAACATGTAAGTTCATAGCTTGCATGAAATAATGAGCACATGCTTAGAGTAAAACTGGCCTTTAGCTGTATTTGTGGTTCACTGGCAAAAATGTGCTTGAATTCATCAGGGCTTTCATTGCTGCATGTTAGCTAAATCTAAATCTCGCAAAGTAGTCTATGTCTTATTTCTCTTACTGAAGTATTATTTGAAAGCCTTGATTAGCCATGAGAATAAAAACAAAGTCAACATCTATGGGCTCATTTGATGACAACTATGGAATACGGAAGATTATTACTGGAATATAAGAGGAGTAAATGATAAAGAGCATGAATGGATGATGAAAAAAGAGAAAATTAATGATAATGGTGATGATGATGATGATGATGATGATGATGATGATGATGATGATGATGATGATGATGATGATGATGATGATGATGATGATAATAATAATAATAAAAAGTCAGAAGGTACCTTGGAGGTCATGTAGTCCAACCCTCTGCTCAGGCAGGAAACTCTATACCATTTCAGACAAATGATAAAGAGCATGAATGGATGATGAAAAAAGAGAAAATTAATGATAATGATGATGATGATGATGATGATGATGATGATGATGATGATGATGATGATGATGATGATGATGATGATAATAATAATAAAAAGTCGGAAGGTACCTTGGAGGTCATGTAGTCCAACCCTCTGCTCAGGCAGGAAACACTATACCATTTCAGACAAATGACTGTCCAGTCTCTTCTTAAAAACTTCCAGTGTTGAAGTATTGACAGTTTCTGGAGACAGGTTGTTCCACTGATTAATTGTTCTAACTGTCAGGAAATTGCTCCTTAGTTCTAGGTTGCTTCTCTCTTTGGTTAGTTAGAAAAGGATGCATTGTGTGTTTATAAAATTAAAAAAAGGAGGAAAATATAATACATCTAAATGAAAGCAGTTCTGATCTTGTAGAATTGATCAATATATTAAGAGAAGTGAAGGCATAGGTTTAATTATGAATAAAAGGGCAAAAATGTAGATCAGAGAGCAAAATTTGGGAAATGTAATATGGTTTTATTTCAGTTTATTCAGAATAAATATTTGCTTTTGAGCAAGCTATTAAAACATTTCTAAAAAAAGAAAAAAAGTACTGAGATTTAAATTAACAATTGAAATTTGTTAATTTAGAGAAAGCACAAGATAAAAATAATAGGCCTGAACTGTGGAATGTTTTCCATGAAGATACAATAGGTGTGTGTGTGTGTGTGTGTATTTGTTTTGTCAGAAGCAAATTATTCAGGCAGTATCATCCTCCTTCTCCTTTCCTTATCTCACTTTGACCTATTATGTTAAAATTTATTTTGAATCCAATTCTCCTTCATATTTCAGCTTTTTTTTCTATTAGCATACAAATCATCTTAATTACAGACTTCAGCATTCTGTCTCAATTTCTTCTTTAAGGAAATGTATCTTTTACTTAGATAACTATATATAGTGTGTCATATTAGTGACTTGTTACTTATTACTGTGATCACTCTGCTTAGAGGCACTCTTGGGTTAATAATGTAAAGTCAAGATAAAATGCCCTTGGCTCCAGTTCAACTCTTGATATTTGCATAAATGTAACCATTTAGTTTTGTTACCAGCATGGAAGCAATTTGCCTATGGCTTCTTCCAGAAAGTTTGTCGACTTCACACTCTAGCATTTAGTCCTGCTATTCCTGGTGATGTCCCATCCACATATTAATACTTCTAAAACAACACATTATTATTTACCAAATGAACTTAGTTTCTAGTTGTAGCAGATCAAAAATGCAACTAGGGCTGGGACGGGAATCCCAGGAAATATACAAGAAGGAATATTGCTGAAATACCATAACTCACCTCTCTGGGGAAAATAATGTATCTCTTTTAATAAGTTAGTTTTTCATTTGAATTAATTTATATCATATTTTACTCCCAGGATAAATTCTCCCAGCAATTTCTACAAACTGCATTTCATGATCTGCCCACTTACCCTGATGGAGTGAGTGATGGAGTCAAATGCATTACCTTCCCTGTTTGTTTGTTTGTTTGTTTGTTTGTTTGTTTGTTTGTTTGTTTGCTTGCTTGCTTGCTTGCTTGCTTGCTTGCTTGCTTGCTTGCTTGCTTGCTTGCTTGCTTTTGGTGGTCATTATGAAAGTTTCAGAGCATCTATCAAGGAAGGAGAATCAAAATGCATAAGTACATTAAAATCTGTACTTTCTCAAAATCTGATGACACAGTTCATAAAAATGTATAATTTGAGGAAAAGTCATGCACAATAAGAATATATAAAGAAAAATATGTACAAAACCCAATTAACCGTGGAAATTGCTTTCAAGAATTGCCCACACTAGGAAAGGTTTTACAGAAATACATACATTAGAAATGTGAATAATAATGCATGGAAATATTTGCAGCGATTTTTTTCAAGCAAATGTAGATGATCAGGAAACAATGCCAATAAAATTACATCAATAAAATGAAAAACCCATAAAATTAAAAAACAAAACAAAATGTAATTAAATCCTTGGGGACCACATCAGATTGTTTATGGTTAATAAGGCAAGGGTTAGATTAGTGCCTTTCACTCAACTAATTCATGTTCTTAAGTTGCTTTTGAGTCTTCTCAGAGTCTGCTTCCTTTTTTATTTCAATCCAGTCATCGTATTTGCAATATGTAGGCTTCACTTTATTCATTATCCATAGAATAACAGGTTGACATTGTAGAAAGTGAATCCCTTGCAGTTTGCTTCCTATGTCAAAATAATTTCTAGACACTGAATAACAACAATAAAAAACACCCTTGTATGTATCTCATTATAATTTGTCAGATTTTTGCCCAAAGCCATCTTTATATGATCTGCTGTTCGCCCCCAACTCCATAATCTTTTCTTACATCCAAAACTTCCAACATTTAAAACCCAAACATTGAGCAATCCTGAAGCAATCTGAAAATATACAGTAAGGGCTACTGTGCTTGCTAATGTCTTCTAATTATGCAGAAAGCAAAATCTTACAGACAGTCTGCTTTTAGCATAATAAATACATTATCTGCAACTTTTTATCTGATCACTGTCAGATTCCCTCTTAAGTGTTTCATGCATCTGCACATTTCATCCAATTTTATTACTATCCAGTATTTCTTTATGGTAGTCCGTGGGAGGCATAACATTTGAATCCTTCCATTTATGTATGAATGGGGGAATGGGAAAATAAGAATAACTAGAAACCATGTTTTGAGATTGCTATTGCTTGCTAGCAAACTTTATTAACAGAGATGGGGCCCCTTTTAATAACTTGGGACATATGTATCATGTTTAACGGAAGGCAAACACGATTGGGACAATAATAAAAATAGATGGAACCAAATCAGACACCAATTTTTCTGTATTTTTCAAGAAGGTAAACTATTTGGGTATATGAATTGTATGTTATTTCAAAATAATTATATTAAGAAATGTTAAAATATGAGAAAATACAACTGTCATTACTGGGGAGAATTTCTGTGATAAAAATGAATGTCTTGCCTAGGACATTGTTTTCATTTCAGACATCTCTTTTGACAACTGATGCACCATTTAAATAATGGCAGAAGGATATGTCTAAATTTGTGTAGTAGGAGAAAAGCCATGAGTTAAACATAGGTGTTATAAGATGTAAAGAAAAGAGAGGGATTGGGTCTGATTTGACATTGTATTTTACAACTTGCTATTGGTTTGGATGAAAGACGGATGATGCTGAGAACTAGAAGGCTCTTGGAATTAGAAAAACACAACCTGAAATTTGAGTGGCATGCATATTTGTGGTACAACAAAGTCAAGGTTAAATGGGATTTTAAGAATATTTATATTAGACATGACATATTGAGACTATGGAATAGATACAACCAGGTTGTGCCCAAGAACACTTTTTAGCTCTCAGCACAAGAAGCATTATATAGATGAGAAATAATAGGCAAACACAAGTGGCTAACTTATTGTGCAACACTAGATTTTTGTCAAAGAGAATGTAAAATAAAATCAAGAGAACAACTGGGGGCACAAGGATTTAGTTCGCAATAGTTCACTTACTTACATTATTAGAAAGATTTAAGATTGATTTTGACAGTGATGGGATTCAGCCAGTTCGCACCACTTCGGCAGAACCGGTAGCTAATTTTTTGTTGCCCAGGCCCAGAATGGACTTCTGGAAGTGGCATCCACACAGAGAACTGATTGTTCACATATTTGAATCTCACCACTGGATTTTGAACATTATAAGACTGAGTTTCAAACAGAATAGTGTGCAGATATATAAATGTTTACTGAAATTGGAAATAGAAGACGAATATGTGAAAGCACATATGATAAAGTGGGCTAAAATTGGTTATAATATACAATGGGATAATATGCCTAAAGGAGCAAAAATTGTTCCTAGGGGTTTCACATATTTAGACTCCATTCATTGAAGCCACTTGCCCTACAATGCTCCTTTAAATCAGAAAAGAAGAAAAATGGATGGATGTGACAGGAACTAGTCAGCAGCTGACTCCTTTCTGTGGCAGTAAACTGAGGTACAGTAATCTATCCCTGTCCGCTAATGTTTATAAACATATTGTAAACAAGCATAAGTGAATAGCTCATCTCTCTGGGGGAAACAGATGCGTCCTTAATACTGATTAAGTGTTTTGTTCTGCCTGAGTATCTGGCAGAGGTTTTATGCTCCTTAGTGGAGGGAACGAGAGACAATGTAATGACAGCCTCATAGTCTCCTGGCTCTTTAACTGCTTTGAGGGATTCTCAGAGCAATATCACATGTATAATTCTTACCAACAATCACTTTCCGTGTTGTTAACCATGCTGCTCAGTGGAAGATGCTTTTTGGAGAATTGAGATTACAAAGCAGTTAGGATAGAGAACAGGATGGAAGACTAAACACATTTAAAATACTTTGCAATGTTTCTCCCCCTCCTTCAATCTGCAGTTGGGCCCAAGCGACTTCCCTAACTGGTGAAACAGCTTTTCCAAGCCCAGTGATGCAAGGAATGAGATGGGGAAAGTTTCATTTTGCTGAATTTCTTTCTTATTTCTAGGCCTAGTCCTGGATTATCAGCTGCATACCAACCATATGTTTATATACCTTTCCTCATCGATGTTTAAAGGCTGTTCTGCCTCCATGGTTTTCCGGCAGGTGCTCTCTAGTTTCTCTCTCCTTACAATATCTGATGGTTTCATTGGCTTTCAGGCATTTGTTGTTCTTGACTATGTTTTTTTCCTTTTGCACTTTATGAAGTCCTTCTATTGTGGAAGGGAAACTTTGGGGCCTCAGGAAGAACAATCAGACAAACACCTGACTGACTCTTTCCATTTTGCTATGGAAGAAAACTAAAGATATCAGAGCTAGAAAGATGTAAGCTCCAAAATACGCAAACGCACACATAGCAAGCATAAAACTGGGGCTTGCAAAAAACCATTTTTTCCTGGAGGAACCCAAAATGTCTCCATGAATTGTGCCTGGGCTCCTGATAGCTAACCTGACCATGTTTCGTCTCAATTCTCCTTATATGTCTGCTAGGTGTCGAAACTAAGAATAGAAGCAGATTCTTACATCAGAGCCAGTACTATAAGGTTGTTAAATTTCAGTCCTAGTCCATCCTCAATTGACTGGATAACTTGGTGGGGCCTATCACTCTCTCCCTCAGTTAAAACTACTTCACAGAATTGTTATTACATGAATTTACTAAATGAAGAAATCCTTAAATGTCTGGAGAAGGGAAGATGTTATTGTTATTGTATAGCAACTCTAACAACAACTGGAATTTTCTTTTGGCTTCACCTTAAGAGAAAAGAAAAGTCAAGCTAGAGCCAATGAAGGCAAGGGGATGATAGAAAGAATATAAAACTTGGTTAATGGCTCTGGATTACCCATTCCAGAAACAATTTTTGCACATTGATCATTTGGCTGCTGCTAGACCTGATTCAAAAATATATGCCCCAAGGCCTCATAGAACTTAACGATCTGTGAAAGAGGATAGGCATCCATATCAAAGAACTCATAGCATCCTTATTATACAACAATTCTCAGGATTCTTGAAGAGAATTTATGATGGCATAAAAGTAACCATTTATTGCAAAAATAACTCTTCACAGTGGTAGAGCTTTATTTGACTGCTTTCAAGTGGCAGTAAATGTAGATGAAGTTTTGTAGGTTGGTTAGAAGTACAGCTGCCATATTTAGTTTCCTAGACTTATAGTGGTAGCGATATGGTGACCATCAGTGAGAAAATGCCATGTTTCGGGTGATGGCTAACATTTTACAAACAAATATGCGCATACACACATCCGCAGAGCACATTAATAGATTTTTGTAGTATATGCAATGTGGAATTACCTTTGAAAAAGCAACACCTGCCCTCTAGAATGAGATTTCTCCTGAGATTCAGATGGGCCCCCATCTTAGTATTGTTTCAAAGTGGGTTAAAAAACTGGCTTTGCTTCCAGTCTTTTGGTGAGGGTGAGTGAAGGATTTCTTTCCTTTTTCTTTTTAATCCTGTCTAGATTTTATCATATTTACTATCTTTTATTCTTTATTTTTGTTTCTTTCTCTTTTTTAATGTTAACTTATGAACACCTAGAGTTGTTGGGAGTCTGGTGGCATGCAAATTCAATAAATATAAAAAAGTAAATAAAAAACAACTGAAAATGACAATGCAATGCCAGCAGAGGGGAACATCTGTTGTATCACAACACCTATTTTTCAATTACTATAGATTTCTGGTTCCAGTTCAAACAGGACCCATATGGCTTGGCTCCAAGACATCTCAAAGATGGTCCCTCTTAGGTGGAATCTTCCTGACCCATGCTTGCATGGGTCCGTAGGAATTTCCCTGCAGCAAATCAGGGAGATAGAAGCCTGAAGACAGTCTTTCTTCATATGCTTTGGAATATTCTGCCTATGGAGCTATACTTTTCATTCACTCTGGGAGTAAGTACCATAATATTTAATTGGCAGTTGATGTTCATGGTTTTTGTTGACTTATTGATAGGCTATCATGTTACTCTTATTTAAATTTATTGCTGAGCTTTGGCTTGACTTTATTGATTTCTGCATTTTTAATCTTATGATTATCAATCACCAAGGATTTGCGAACTGGATAGCATACAAGAACCGCAAAAGGAATAAGTCTTGAAAGTACAGATCTGATTAGACAGACTTGTGCTGCAATTTCCCAAGAGTATGTTTCTGAAACATTCTTACACGGGGGAGAAACCAAGCAGGGCAGAGCAAATTCTGCTTGCTTTTGGGAGCACTTTTCAGGTGAATAAACCAAGCATACGTGAAATTGATAAGGACTTCAAATACACTGATTTGTGCATCCATGTTGACTTAAAAATTCCCCTTCACTATTAATTCCCATGTATTGCTTGGCTTGAAGACAGAAAGAAAACAGGGATGAATGATGATTATAGATGATTTGACCTTACTTTGTACAATGTGAGGCCATTTCTGGCAGTTGTGATCTCATTGTAGCTTTAATGATCTCATCTAATTATTGCTAACTCAAAAGTCCTTAATGCAAGTGAAGGAAAGCATGCACTAGCAAACTAATAAACTCATAATTACTGTATAAGTCTTTATCCAGAAACAGATATTCATTTGGAGGTAAAAGGAAGGCAAAGACTGTTTTGTATTATTTCCTCCATTTAAGAGAGGAAATAATAATGACAGTGCTGGAGACAACAAAATGACAGAAGAAAATTGTTTCATTTGAATGCTGTAAACTATTCTCTTTGATGCAAATGGTAGGAAACCAATGGACAATCTACTTAAAATTGAGTGTAAAATAGTCCATTGTTTCCTTTAGTTCAAAGGAAGGTTGATATCTCCAGCAATGCTATAAGAAAAAGTATGGCTTATGCGGCGAGTTGTAGAAAGTTCTTGGCTTTGATGAAGAGTTGAGCAAAGCACTTTCTTGAAGCTGCTTCAAAAAGCAAAACGCTCCCTTAACTTCTAAAAGCAAAGCAAAGTAACTACCCTATTTTGCTTTGTTCGGCTTTAGTTTCTTCTGAAAACTTCCACAACTTCTTCTTGGAAGAGTTAAAAACATTCCTTGAGGCATCCAAATGGAGGTGTGGTTTGCTTCTTTCAAGGAAAGATTGGACAAACATTTGTCTGGAATAGTATAAGGCAGTGATGGCAAACCTTTTAGAGACCGAGTGCCCAAACTGCAACCCAAAACCCACTTATGTATCATCGGGTGCCGGGTGGGCGTGGCCCATTGAGTGGGTGTGGCCATTTGGGCAGGCGTGGCCCACTGGGTGGGCATGGCTGCGGTCGTAACAGCAGACTGGGTGGGAATAAAAAGTTCAATCGATCAATTCCAACTTTGCGAGATCTTTTTTTTTCCGCGAGAAGTTGAAATTGAATGATTGATTGAACCTTTTTTTTTTTGCACACGGCGGCGGAGGCCTAAAGTGAAAAGGTTTTATAAAACCCAGCTGAAGGCCTAGGACTGGGGCAATGGCGCGTGTGCCCACAGAGAGGGCTCTGCGTGCCACCTGTGGCACGCGTGCCATAGGTTCGCCACCACGGGTATAAGGACTCCTGCCTGGGGCAGGGCATTGGATTAGAAGACTTCCAAGATTCCTTCCAGCCCTATGATTCTATGATTCTTAGCTTCCAAGTTCAACATTGTCCAGCTTTTGTAAGTCCAGAAGAAGCTAAGGCCATAAGGTAACACAAAGCACCTTTTGAGGAAAATTCTGGCTCAAAAAATAAATTCTGTCACCATGCAGTCCAAAGAATTTTCTCAAGGCAAATCAAAGCTGCTTTATGCAGGCCTACTAAACAGCAGGATAGAGATAACTAGAGGGAAGTTTAAATGTTTCTTACTGGAAGGGATATGCAATAGCCTTAGTAAAAAAAAAATAAGTAAAAATTAATACATCAGTAAAAATTAATAAAATGAAGGAACTAAATATCTCTCTGTCTCTATAATGTTAAAGGCATTAGGGGAAATTAGTTGAGAAAGTGATTTTACTGCAATTCTAGAGAAGCCTGAAGGAAACAGATTAGCTGGTCAGGATTCAGGCCTCAAGGATAGCATTGAATGCATTTGTGGATAATCTCCAGCAGGAAGAGAATAGTGCATCCATCTTTGATCTTGTTGAGTTCCCAATGGCTTTCAATACACTGATCATGGTTTTTCCTTCTGAGTTGGCTCAAGGTTTAGGAGCTGAGGCATGGTGCTATCGTGGATCTCCTCCTTCCTTCAGAGCCAGTTCCTGTCCATGCTGATGTTGGGAACACAAATCTAATCCATGGACCCTTCTTTCTGATGTACCTCAGAACTCAATGCTGATGATATTTAGTTGCACATCTTCATTGTGAGCTGACCAGGTGATGCTGCTGAGGTTCTTTCTTGGCATTTGTATGAGAAAGAACAGATTACAGTTCAACCTTAGGAGGACTGAGTACCTCTGGATTTTAATTCTCCCTGAATCCAATGATTTGCCATTTTTAATTCTAGATGGGGTAGCATTACTCCAAATAGAACCAGTGTGCAGTTTGGAGGTTTCATAAACTCACAGCTCTTGTTCTAGGAAAATTTACAACTTGTGTGCTAATTCTGCTTTTTCGTAGATCAGGGGTTATTGTTCTTTACCATTAATGACTTGGTCACCTCTAAAGTAGATTACTGCAACATGTCTAATACAGTAGGAGTACTACAACTCAGAAACCCCTCAGTCTTCCATTGTGCTCTAAAACTATATATTTGGCAAAGCTTTGTATACTCTCATTTTTAGCTACATACAACTATTTTATATACCATAGCAGCTCAGAATTTCTCACATTATAATGGTTAAGGTTGATTCAAGCCTTAATTTGATTTTAGAATAAGAAACCTTTCTTCAAAGTCCTTTCAAAACTTACTGTTATCTGATGCTTTTGAACAATGAATAGAATAGAATAGAATAGAATAGAATAGAATAGAATAGAATAGAATAGAATAGAATAGAATAGAATAGAATAGAATAGAATAGAATAGAATAGAATAGAATAGAATAGAATAGAATAGAGCTGGTAGGGACCTTGGAGGTCTTCTAGTCAAGCCCCCTGCTCAAGCAGGAGACCCTATATCATTTCAGACAAGTGACTGTCTGGTCTCTTCTTAAAAACCTCCAGTGATGGAGCGCCCACGATTTCTGAAGGCAAGCTGTTCCACTGGTTAATTGTCCTCACTGTTAGGAAGTTTCTCCTTAATTCCTGGTTGCTTCTCTCTTTGCTTAGTTTCCAACCATTGTTTCTTGTCTTGCCTTCTGGTGCTTTGGAAAATAGTTTGATGCCCTCTTCTTTGTGGCAGCCCCTCAAATACTGGCATATTGCTATCATGTCGCCCCTGTTTCTTCTTTTCTTTAGACTAGCCAAACCCAAGTCCTGCAGCTGTTCTTCATATGTTTTAGTAGCCTCTTGTCTTAGGATAGAATGAAGGCTAAAACTGTACAAACTGATAGACTAATTGAATTTAGTGAGCTGGTTGCATGAGAAATGTTCTACGTTTTGGTAAATTTATCTGAGCGTACTATATGTTCTCCCCTGTTAGTCTTTCCAGCATTCTTCCACCATAATGAAATTTATTTGGTAAGCTTTTGAGATCACATCAGAGATAGTAAGTCTGATCAGTGAACACTATGTATTTTAATAATTATTGTACCTTGCTCTCTAATTCTAGAATTAGACTTTCAGTTTCCATCATCAATGATTCAGATGATAAGTATTAGCTTTCTCAGCTGAAATCCTCATGCCATCATAATGTTCTGATGATTGAGATGCCAGATCGATATCAAACTAAAATCAAGGCAATGAATAAACTTTGATTAAATAGAGGAGCAGGTCAGAATGCATGGAGGTAATATACAATTAACAGACTGATTTTGACTATACAAGTAGTCCTCAACATATATCCTTAAAATGAGTCAATCAAATAACCAACACAATTGTATAACCATTTTTGCAGCAGCCATTAAGTGAATACCACGGTCATTAAGTGAATGCTATGGTAGTTAAGCAAACCAATGATTTAGTGTAATGGAGTTTTTGCCAAGATCCAGAAGTAAGTGTGGGCTTTTGGTAAAACCATCATAAAACACAGGCATGCGATCATGAGATGATGCAAACATCCCTTAAATGCATCCATATTGCCGAGCAACTGAATTTCAGTCATGTGACTGCAGAGGGGGCTGGACCATCAGAACTTCAAATCCACCTTCTAAGTCTCCTTTCTCAGAAGGCCATAACCTCAGATGGTCACTAAACAACCAGTCATAAGTTGAGGACTATCTGTATTCCCACACAATCTCTTTCATCTTTGCCATAGGCCAGAGAACAGCAATATTTTAAATCACCACAATGCAATATTTATTGCAACTAAGGCATCTGATCAATAGCTGTCAAACTTTTCTATCTTTCAATTGAATAGTCAGAGCTATCTGCCATCAATTGTTTAACCCCTTCATTAAAACAAGTCAGAGTAGAAAAACAAACATCTCAACTGCTTATGAATAATAACAAATGTTAATATATGTAAACACAAAGAATGCTAAAGAGACTGAAAAGCCACATGGCTGTGAATACGATATGCGGCCCAGACTTTAGCAGTGCATTCAAAATCATTTCAATCATTTAAAACCATTTTGCCCTATGCAGCTGCTGCAAGATTTGTTGAATGTGGCTGATTTTGACACACATTCAGCACAAGAGAAGAATGCCATGAGCTGCACGGTGCATAAAGGAAGAGGGATGTTGGTGAGTTGGCAAGGAAGATGTAGAGGAGCAGCTGCCGCTCCCAGCAAGAAAATGGTGCCCTGCATAGCTTCAATTGAATCACCTATCATTAGCAATGACATCACAGATAAAATGCTGTAAAAAGTGCTTCGGTTGCTGTACAAGGATTTCAAGTTTCAATTCTCCCCTCCACCACTGACATGCAAAGCCTTTTCTATCAGATCTATTTGGAACCTGCTCAATCTATCATATACTAATACTCGTGGGGTTATATGCACTTGTGATTTTCCTTAAAATAAAGGCCCTCTGCTCACACAGGAGTTTGGGTACTCCTCCGTATTGCCCCTCTACTCCATTTTTTTTTTATTTTGGGCCTTGTCAACGTGGTATTCAAGGGTACCAATTTGCTTGCGGTCACTTCCCTTCCTGCTTGTAAAACTCTCTGTCCCGCCTTCCTTTAGCATCTTTGTTGATGAGAATATATCTGGGCCCCTTATAGGCCTTATAAGCATTAATACAAGATACAGTGCTGCATTGTTTTATTTGAGTTTTATGCAGCATCTCTCAGAACTTGCAGTAGCTGGAGTATCAGTTAGGGCACCAGCAAGAATCATATTCGCACAATATTGGAAAAATGAAGAAATACCACCAGAGGAAGAAATAATTAAAAAAAATGCTAGAATGTGCGGAAATGGACAGACTTACTATGAGGTTGAAAGAAAAAGAAGAAACAGAATACTTTCAAACTTGGGACTTATTTTATCAATGGCTGGAGAAAAGAATAAAAGATTAGGGTATTAAATTTGTATTAGTGAGTGATAAACTCAGACAACACATTTGTTGAATAAATATTATTGAATTGTATGGGGAAAAAATCAATAAAAACTTTATTATAAAAAAAAAAAAGCTAGTGCACCAGCAAAATAACATGAGGTGCTTTGTTGAAGCTAAATGCCTGACTTCTTCTGCTTAATACAGCATCACAAAATACATTGTAAAGGCAAATCAAAATACCTCCCTTAGGTCTAGTGCACATTCACACAGGTCTAATACCCAGAAAATGATGCTAATACCAGGATGCTTTGAATGGTATGGAAAGGAGCAAACTCAATAATTTGTTTTCTAATAACTGAGTATATTAAAACTGACCATGCCAATCATGCAGCCATCTTATGTGAACACTCATAACATGCTCATGAGTTTCAGAGGTGCCCATTGCACTCTAAATGACATGTCCCTTTGTATCCTGGAGGGTCACAACATATTAGAAACGGGTTGGAAGATTAAGTGAAAATTAAATCCATAACTTAAATAAACAGTATGTATGTTGCATGATCTGATGTAACTCTTTAGAATAAAAATAATCCAAAATCTTCAGTGATTCCTTATCCAAAAGGACTTGCTTATGAAATATATACCTTGGACAATTCTACCTTGAGTGTAAAACAATAAGCCTGAAGAATTTTCTCAATGAGTCTTTAAAACTCATCCTTTAAAGCTCACCTTATAAATCTGACATTGGTTTGAGAAGTTGCCTTTGACCATGTCTCAGGTCAGTGAGCCTCCCATCAAGTATTACAGATAAATTACATAAAAAAGGAGACACCACCTTCAGCTAAATCATACTAGATGGCATAATCATTAAATTATTTCCTTAAGAATAATAACACTTCATATCATTATGAAGCGATAAAATGTAATAAAAGAATGTTCTTGGAAAGGTTTAAAAGGAAATCATAGTTTTTAATATTGTAATAACTGTATAATTAAAATTAAAAAATTGCAAGGAGTAATTAAAGCTCAGAATCCCCCCCCCAATAAGTAAAGGCCTTATTCAGACACTTAGACTATAATCTTAAACATCTGTATTTGGAATAAATCTCATGGAACTCAGTGAGACTTAGTTTCAGGTATACATACAGTAAATATGTAAGGGACAAGGAGGGTTGTACACTTTCACCTACATTTCTCTTATTCACTTATTCTTTCATTGGTGTAGACACATCACATTAATTGGGCTGTAATATATATGTGAGAGGGATCTCGGAGTCCTAGTGGACAATCACTTAAATATGAGCCAGCAGCTCATAGGCTGCAGCTGCCAAAAAAGCCAACACAGTGCTAGGCTGCATTAACAGAGGGATAGAATCAAGATCACATGAAGTGTTAATACCACTTTACAATGCCTTGGTAAGGCCACACTTGGAATACTGCATCCAGTTTTGGTCACCACGATGTAAAAAAGATGTTGAGACTTTAGGAAGAGTACAGAGAAGAGCAACAAAGATGATTAGGGGATTGGAAGCTAAAACATATAAGGAATGGTTGCTGGAATTGTGTATGTCTAGTTTAATGAAGAGAAGGACGAGGGGTGACATGATAGCAGTGTTCCGATATCTCAAGGGGCTGCCACAAAGAAGAGGGAGTCAAGCTATTCTCCAAAGCACCTGAAGGCAGGACAAGAAGCAACGGATGGAAACTAATCAAAGACAGAAGCAACCTAGAACTAAGGAGAAATTTCCTAACCATTAGAACAATTTATCAGTGGAACAACCTGCCTCCAGAAATTGTGAATACTCCAACACTGGAAGTTTTTAAGAAGAGACTGGACAGCCATTTGTCCAAAATGGTGTAGGGTTTCCTGCCTGAGCAGGGGATTGGACTCGATGACCTCCAAGGTCCCTTCCAACTTTATTATTATTATTATTATTATTATTATTATTATTATTATTATTATTATTATTATTATTATTATTATTATTATTATTATTATTATTATTATTATTATTATTATTATTATTATTATTATTATTATTATTATTATTATTATTATTATTATTATTATTATCACAGCACATGTGCATGAATAGTCACTAGGTGGTACTAGTTGCATCCATTTAGAATCAAGGGTTTTTATTGATAGTCTGTGTGTCTATGTGACTTAGTATGATAGTGAGAGAATTTTCTTATGTAACACCCTAAATGATGGATCCAGTAAACGTTCCATGATAGCATACTCATGGTGAATTATAAGGATGTATATCTATTATTTATTCACCTGGGAAAAACACACACATAATAAGATTGTTCCCTTGTCCTAGCACCTGAAATGATAAAATTAAGGTGTTGAGAATCCGTTCTCATCCCCCAAAGCTTAAAACTTCTGTAAAAGTTAAAAACGTTTGTATTCAGAAGTAAGCTGTAAAACAAAACATGCTGTAGTAATTTCTGTATTTAAGAAGAGAGATAAGCTGATTGGTAGAGACTCTGATTTCAGGTTCATTCCCCATTTCTCCAGTTTAGATGGAAAAAAATTCCTGTCTGAAAACCTGGAGAATTATAGATATTCAGAACCAAAAACATTAGGATACAAAAGATATATGTGCATTTGATTTTGCAATGTGCAACTCCCTACTTTGCTATCTTGTCTTCCAGGTGTTTCTTTAACTGACAGTCCTATGTATGCAACTCAGAAGGAGTCCTATTATCTCAGTGGGATTTCTTTTCATCTAAGCATGTACTGGGTAGGATTGTACAGTAAGTGACATTTGTGTTTAGACTTTAGCAGTTTAGTGTTGCTAAAAGTTACCATTTTTCTGTATGATATTGCTCATGTGTGTATGTTGCTGCTTAATGACACAAATAAATTTATTCTTGTTTGTTCATGCTCAAAGATTTAAAATTTGTTCCTATTTCTACTGAGGAAGGAGAGAAATGGGCCATTAGAGTTGTTCTGCTAGTGGAAGATTTGACAGCAGTCTCATTTAAAATAAATACAATAGAAGCTGAAGGATCCTACTTAGGAATTCTTTGGTGCAGTCAGCTTCTCAAACTCAAGACCACTTTCTATGTTAAAGCAAGGACTATATCTGGAAGATAACTGATTAAATCATCCAAAGTCAGTTGGAGTTTCCTTCTTTAGAAGATTTACCTAACCCACAGAAAGTCCCTACTGGATTAATCTGTTTCATTTTTTTAAAGTCAAGTATGCACATAGTACAGTAACTAAAATCAGGCATAGGCCCAGGAAACATTAAAAATAGTTGGCAGTTGTCTATGGAGATTCTCAACCATCCAGGTCATGGTTATCCCAAAGGTGCTTTTTCAAAAGGCAACTGGACTTTATTTTTCCTTGAAGACATTTTATTTCTCTTCCAAGAAGCTTCTTCAGTTCAACTGAAGAAGCTTCTTGGAACAGACGCAAAACATCTTCAAGGAAAAACAAGTTCAGTTGCCTTTTGAAAAAGCACCTTTGGGAATTGGCAGACACAGACTGATAGATTCTGGGTATTTGCTTGATTCATTTTTTTCATGTGAGGGCAAACACAGTAATCTGTCTGCCTGTTCTGATAAAGGGAAGGAGGAAGTTGGCTGAAGCTAAAGACTATCATCACTGCTGTTGGTTAAGCAAGCTAGTCTCTCAGCCAAGCTAAAGGAAAGAAGGGTGGGTACAATAGCTCTGAACCTATGCATGTCCTCAGGATTCAAGTTAGTAGCAATTGCTCAGAGGTACCAGCTCTGAAGTGCCTTTTCTATTTCTCTTCTGCTTAAAATGTACAAGTATCATGTTTTTGCTAGCTGCTATTAAACTAGCAGCTAGCAAAGACAATACTTTTCCTTTTCTTAATAATGCTTAGTCTTTCTATGTTGCAATAAACCACAGGACATTGTGGATATTTAATTACATTTTAAGCATAGATGATGCAATTTTAACAATAGATGTGATCATATTTTTCTTTGGCACGATGGGTGCTTCTAACCAAGCTCTCTTGGCATTTAAATAAATAAATTTTGTTTCTTTCAAACATTATATTTAGAAGCTAGGAAGTATTATCCTTCAACAAAATATTGAAGAGACACATAACTGTACACAACCCTTGTCTCATAAATCCAGAAGAAGGAGGCCCTGTAGAGATCGACTAGGCTTTTGAATTTAAATGACCAATTTGGTCAATGAATCAATTTCACCAAGATGAGAAGAGTGTGTGTAGATGAAAGCTGTTTAAAACACCATTTAAAAGCTGTAAGAATCTATTTGTTCACACTTGCTTCATTTGACCTTCTTTCTAATATTTCATCTATATTCATTTTTATAGCTTTTCAAATTGTAGATGTCACCTGCCACAGGACGGGGGGGGGGGGAGAAAGAGGTAGAAAATGCTTTCAAGGAATGTTGAGAACAGGAATTAAATTTCCAAAAGCCAAAGGACCAGAGATAGGTGAGGGTATCTATATAGCAAAAAGGAGATGACTGCATTTGAACTGAAACCACTGAAACACTATTGGAAGCATTTAATATACTCTTTATAGAGTATATTTCCTATAGAAAGAGCTTTGGCTGGAATTCCAAATTCCAAATACCTTCAGTTTCACATAAAAGGGTATACATACCTGTGATTTAGGTTAACATACATTTAATATCAAGAATGCTACTGCTAAGAGTTTCCAACTATATGTTTGATAAGAGTGTATTACATGGGATCAAATGGTATCCAAACCTGGAATTTGCTGCCAACAGTTGCAGCAAAAACAGCAAATCTGAAAGGCGTTCGAGGGAAGTGGACAAATTCATAGAGGGTCAAGTTATGAATAGCTTCTGTTGACAGCTATTTACTGCCTTCTAAATCATAGGCAGCATATTTAAATACTGTTTGCTGGGAAGCAGTAACAGAAGAGGGCTGTCATTATCTTCTCCAGGATTGCAAGCTTGTCAGTTGTATCCAGCTGCCAAATGTATGACTACAGTGTTCATGGGTAATCAAAATAAATCTGATTTTCTCAGAATTCATTTCCATGGAGGAAAGGGTATATTTAGTGACAAGCAAGCACTGGATCTAGCTTTTTCATTTTTCATTATTGCTAATGGGGGTCCAACAATCCTTTCTCCAATTATTGTGGGTCTAGGTTCTTCAAAAGGAAAGCTCCAGATCAAGAGGAATGGTTAAACTATTAGTCTTCCTATGAGCCACTTAATTTATCTACAGCCAAATTATCATTTCTAGTATCTTCAGCTTTCTAAGGTCCCAGGAAAATGTATTTCATTTGATGATCTTTTTAAGCTAATGTGTTACGATGCAGAAGTATTTTGCCACTTATCTATCATAACACTCCCTCTATTTAATATTCTTGAGAATTTAAATTTGACAGTTTATATTGGGGATAATTTTACTTGCAATTAAATGGGATAACTCAGTTCAGTAAGTCAACTGGTTAAACTGTCTCTTTCCAGCATACTCTCTCCATTTTGTTTTCCCATGCTCCCCTTGAAAGATACAAGTCTTCAAACACAGAGTCATTTGTTTAGCCCTTCCTTCCTTCCTTCCTTCCTTCCTTCCTTCCTTCCTTCCTTCCTTCCTTCCTTCCTTCCTTCCTTCCTTCCTTCCTTCCTTCCCATTTTGCTCTCATCTTTGTCCTTTGCTTTCTTTGGGGTATTTGTACAATCTTACAATTGTCCCAATCATACAGTTATTACTTATACATAGATAATGCATAAATAAAAAAAACTTTATATGATGCAGAATATTTATGTTTTTGGCAACATAATTAGAATAGGATCTTAGGTTCTGATTGTAGAACTTCAATAGAACTTCTGTTCCCAGGACTTCCTAAGAAGAATAATGATGGCATATAATTAAATAAAATTCAAACATGTAGTACGTAACCAAGCTCCAAATTTATGTTATGTTTTTCCTCACTTGTACCTAACCAAGGTACAAATTATGTCCCATAAGAATAGTTTCATGTCAAGCCAAGCCCATGAATGAAATCATCCTAAGTTAACTTGAAGATGTTTAATGTTTTTCTCTTTATTTTGCAACCATCTAAGAGCTATATCAAGGTCTTTAAAATCTGTTCGGCTTTGTTATGTTGAAGAGAAGTCAAGGTTGACTGGGAACAGAAGCAACAGAAGCAGAATAAGTTCAGCAACAGGGTCAGTTAATTTCATGCTGATACACTTTTCTGCCAATTCAAAGATGGGTGAGATAGCATTTCAATCCAATGGTGAAAAGCCTTCAGTCCAACTTTTTTATAGAACTCCTTGGTTACCCTCTTTAAATCCCTCTGATATTTTGGGGTTTTTTCTTACTTCCCTGTTCCTACATTTCTGCTTTACAAACTATGTATAAGTTATACTTCTATTGCGTAGGAGATAATTATCACTCTTGATCTTCCTTCTCTCATTTCATAGCATATTGAAAATCCTAGTTCATCCAGTTCAGTATTCTTAAAAGATGTGACAGCCCACGAATCAACCCTGAACATGGAGAAAATTGAACTGCCAAGCCCTGAAAGCTGGTTTGCAATCCCTCAGGGAGTCATAACTCTTGATTGTAAGACCAGTGCTTAATGCATTATGGTGTGTCTCTGCCTGAATTCCAACTCCAACCACATACCACAAGAGGCTCATAAAAAAGATTATTGCTTCAGATCAAGGACTTAAATTATGCAAGCATGATCTATACAACTGCTTAGTGAACAAGTTTGTTAGGTTCCTTATTATCTGGATCATGCTCAGATAGGATTATGGTATTCACAACAGTTATGGATACCATACAAGACAAGACATATGGAACATGAAATATTGGTTATATGCATCCATCCTTACTAACATCAGAGTTGTCTATGCTTCTGTCCAAATGGTGGTAAATCTCACCCTTGAGTTTTAAAGACTTAATTTGTGACATAAGTATGCTTACCTTGAGTATGTGTTCATTGAGAAACCCATCCTAAGTCACCCATAATATCCATCAAGTTTATAGAACTACATGTAGAATAAAGCATGAACTCCCCACATGTATTCCTCATATTTTTGTGCTAGATATCTATGGCAAATAAACCAAAGTATTGATCTCTACATCCATCATGATTTCAGTCAGTCAAAGTATTCACATAATATATTTTTAATCAGAGTAGGAAAGCATAGTCTAGGTTACTGTACTTATGCCACATACAGCATTTCCTACTAGTAGTAAGGAGAGTATCAGTGGGTTTCAGCACATTTTGACCCTGATGCCAGATGTACAATCAAATATCATTTAATGCAAGCTATAATTCTAATCCACAAAATACTTTGCAAGCCAAGTTATACTATCTGTATTGCTCCAGGAATGAGATATATACAAGTGTATTGACATAGTTGATTTGGCAAGAAAAACCAAATGCATAGATATAGAATAGGCAGTATCTAGCTCAATAGTAGTAACTGTGAGAGGGATCTAGGTGTCTTAGTCGATCACCACTTAAGTATGAATCAGCAATGTACTGCAGCTGCCAAAAAGCCTATGCAGTCCTAGGCTGCATCAACAGAGAAATAATATCAAGATCATATGAAATGATAGTACCACTTACTGCACTGGTGAGACCACACTTGGAATACTGAACTGAGTTCTGATCACCATGATACAAAAAAGATGCTGACACCCTAGAAAATGTGCAGAGAAAAACAATAAAGATGATCATGGGTCTGGAGAATGGTCTATGATGAACGATTGAGAGAGTTAGGTATGTCCAACAGGTGTCAAACTCAATCACGTCCAGGGCTTTTTTTGTCATAGAATACACCGGAACACAGTTCCGGCACCTTTTTTCGACGGATTTTCCAGAGTTGCATTCTTTTCCTATTGTTGCCATTCCTATCCTTGATTGCTTTTGAAAATGCCCCGCTGGCGGTACGGTGTGAGTGGGGTCCCCTCCGGCACTGTCTGCCTCCTCTAGGAGGAGCCATGAGGCATTGGAGCCCCACAGACAGAGCGTGGCTTGATTGGCTGGGTCGGACCATGTGGTGTGGAAGCCGATGGTGGCGGTGGGAGACACATAAATATGGAGACCATCTTTCATGAGAGGGTGAATGAGCCTTTTGCCTTCCCTTACAGAAGGTGGGGTGTGTGTGAGGTTAAAAAGAGGCGAAGCGAGAGGAAAGAAAGGCGGCTGGAGTGGAAGCTTGCCCGACAGCGAAACTTTGTTGTTTCAGTTCCTTGGGTACTTCAAAGGCTGGGATGTCTACGAAAATCTCTTTTTAGTCTTTTATACTTTATATTCAAACTGCAGAGGGGAAGAATAAGAATAAAGCCAATGTCTTGTGATTTGGAGGTATTATTATTAATAATAATATATATTAATTATGTATTGGTCAGATGTAAAGGTAGACCTACAGTATGAGGTTTAATCAGATCTATTTATTAAATTGGGTTTAACTTAAAGGTAAATTAAAAGTAACCTGTTCACTGAGAAAGTTTCAACTTTAATTTGTTTCAAGTCAATATCCATATTAAACTCCAAATGTAAATTTTTCCACCTTGTTTGACAACTTCTTAAAAATAATTCAATCTTTTACAAGCTATCAAAGAGAAGGATTAGGGGTGACACAATAGTTGTCTTCTAGTACTTGAAGGGCTGTCTCAGAGAAGAGGGGATCAACTTATTCTCAAAAGTTCCAGAGGGAAGAACCTTGTTAAAAAGAGAACCAACCTAAGGACAAATTTCCCAATAGTGAGAACAATTCATCAATGGAATAACTTGCTTCCCAGAGTTGTGGGCTCCATCACTGGAGGTTTTCAAGAATAGTCTGGACAACCATTTGACCAGGATAATATAAGTTCTTCTGTTTTAAGTAGGGGGTTGGACGAGAAGACCTTTGAGGTCCCTTCCAGTTCTATGATTCTATGTTCTACTGTGTTTTTCCCTAGGTGATCTTTCTCTCTTCCTTTTTTTTTAACCTCTTAAGCAGTACCTCTCAGTTTATCTCTTTATGTTAAGTTATTACCATTGGTCTCTATTTTCACCTATAAAGTGCTAATGCTGTATATATCATAGTTTTATGGTTCTCATGTCTCTTTATATAAGCTACTCTTATACTCTTCACCTATCCAAAACATTTTATGTATTGGTCCATCTTTTAGTCTCTCTTTGTGTGTTTTTTCTTTCTGTACCCTATTATTCATTATAAAATTTTAGGGCAAATTGAATTCAGCTCATGTAATTTTTATGTTTTAGTAACAGACCACAATGGCCCATAAGATATCTTTGGATAAAGATCCTAATCTGAATGTTTGTGTGAATTCATATATAGTTAGATACACTGTGAAATTCCACAATGAAAGTTTGTAATAATACAGCAAACTGAGACATGAAATGAAAGCGATGCCCACATATGTATAAGGGCATGCAACATATGATATGTGAGCCCATGCAAACATATAACTAGGATATAAATGGCTGTTTCTTTTAAGCTATTCAACTTTTTCTACTTCATTGAGAATGTGCCTCCTGCTGCACCTGGCTAAAACATAAATTGGATTATGCCCTCTTACTCTGACAACTGTGACTTTATTTAAGAGGGAGAATATTGATTTGAATTTGTAATATTTAATGCACAGTTGGAGTTTCAAAGAGAATCATCAGGCCTTCAAGGAGATAAATTGGCCTGAGCAAGGAAAAAAATGTTTTTGATGACTGTTTTAAATCTCTGGGGAAATGATGAATTGAAAGGCATTCCAGGCAGAGGGCCGCTATAGATTACCCGCAAAGAGCTGACTTCAGAAGGTCACCGATTACATTGAGGCAACAGCGGCTTCTATTTAAGCCCCAGTCACAACTTCACAGCTTTAGCCATTTCGGCATCATTTCGCTCTTATAATATAGTTCTCCATCAAATCATCTCCAATGATATAGCAATTCATAGACATCCTCATCCTGCATGAATAAGGCTAGAAAATGCCAATGGATTATGAGAAGCCAACCATACATAGATAACTCTGTCCCAAGAGGGCATGCTTGAGAAAATCAGAATCGTATATTCATCATGATACTCAGGGAGCAATTTTAAAATTTGATGACATAACAATCCATGAAATGAGATTTTAAATATGGTTTGAAACACACAAACACACAGAGAGAGAGAGAGAAAGAGAGAGAGAGAGAGAGAGAGAGAGAGAGAGAGAGAGAGAGAGAGAGAGAGAGAGAGAGAGATTGTTTCATCTTGAACCTTCATCTTAAATTGAATGTATGTATAATCTCCCTCTGTACCCTTGATTGTCTACTGGGCTTCTCTTTATGGAAAAATTCACAAGTTTGGTCAACAATTCAAAGGCATTCAAGAATATCTACTGTTATATTCCAGCCAAAGTTAGAGATAAAAGCAATTAGTGTGATTCATATGTTAATACAACATCCCATTCACATTTCCTGAACTAATAAGCAAATCAACTCAATCTTAACTTTTCAGGTTTGCACTTCTTCAAATTTTCCAATGTTATTCTTTGACTTTTATTTTAAAAACATATACAATAATGCAAGTAACTGTGAAAGTTGTCTACAAAAATGCATTTTTAAAAAGAAAAATGTGTATAGAATATGTACACTTCTTCAAATAAACAAACCACAAAGTGATGTGGAAAAAGAAAAGAAAAACTAACTTAGATTTGATTTATTTATTTTTTTACAAAAAATGAAATGGATTCATTTATTCCTAGTCAAAATGAAAAGTTTTGAAGTCTTGAGGTTTCATCAAACCTAAAATTCTACCATGCAATAACCTGACTTCTACATGAACTCTTTGTCTGTTGACTAGCTCATTAGGCCTGGTACATCATAGAAAAATAGTTGAAATTAAAGATAATAGGAGTAATGGTACTTAAAGATCAATTTCACAGGGCTGTACAGATCCTCAAGGAAGTATATTATTTTGGTGATGGCTTGAGCAAAGCACCCCCTTGAAGCTCTTTCACTTTTTAATGCGAAGTGAAATAAACATAATGCTTCTCTTAATCTGTCTCAACCAGGACTTGCAAGGACTTGATGAGAATTCTGGGCATACTCAGTGTGTATGAAAAAGCTTCTGGCTTTCTAAGTGCAGGGTGAGACATTGTAAAGGGTCTTGCTGAAATGAATTACAATCGCTCCTCTGTCTCCATAAAGTAAATTGCATCAGAATACTTTTCAGGGCTAATCAAAGCAAATATTGCAGAGGTCAAATATTTTATAGGATCTAATCTTTCCGTGCTTCTTTTCATAGAGATACGATATTTCAAAACTAACAATCTGACCAAATGTTAGCAGTTCTAAGATAAAGTGATCGTCAATGGGAGAATTAATTATCTCCTATAAAACTTTGATATTCATATATAATTGCTTCCCCTCTTCTAAAATTTATACTCATAATAATCTTGTAAAATAGGTCATTTTAAAAGATAATCATAAAATCATATAATTATATTGAGTTGCATATGAATTGGAAGGGAACTCATCTAGTCCATCCCCTTGCTCAGTGCAGGAGTCTACTAAATCATTCCTCAACAACTGCCTATCCAGTTCTCATGAAGTTGTAAGCATATTGCATGTTCAACCTTTTACAAGGATTTGAACTCATAGGCCCTGCACTTTGATGACTATAAGACAATGTATTCAGCTTTTAGTGTTATACTCATCAAGATGCAAGACCAGTACTCTCCAGGAAGCTTCTGGCCAGCACTATTCCTGAACTCATTTTCCTCAGATTCCTGCAAAATAAAGCTCCTGGCAATCAGAGTGGCAGTATCACTACCTCATCTGCTATCTCTCCCTGCCTCCCTCCAATACTGTGCATCCAAAGCTCCAGGCCAGCATGTTTTGGTGAAGGTAACCCTGCTACTTGCCTATCTCTATCCAGCACTGGCTGATGAGTTGATGCTTATTGGGGTATGGAGAACAGTGTTGCTGGACAATAAATTCTGTTGAGGCAAGCAGGTGGTTTTACTTATCTGCTGAATACCTGCCTCTTTCTGATCTCTGGTAATTATCAGGGTTTTGGGGAAAGTGTTTGTGAAATAATAATTCAACTAAACACTGCAGAAATTTAAGCTGAGACTATATTCAACACAAATGTTCAATAAGTACTTTATTACCGTTTCAATTCCATGTCATCATCTGTAAAGGTAAAGTGACAACAAGGATTAGAGTTCTACATAACTTAAAACATATTTGATATTTTCTGAGGTTAGGGAAAAGCTTTTCCTGGCTTTGGCAAATGTTATAGACCAACTTCCATGCGTAATTTTTCCAGATCTGAAAAGTGATTTGTTCAAATGGCTTTGACAGCATCAGATATCTGCAACTGGCTTTATTTCAGTCCATTCTTTTCTAAATAAGACTGTCAGGAAGATCTATTTGATCTCTGGCATAAATCCAACTGTAGCATAGCTTTTCTATTCATATCAAATCTCATTGTGTTTTTAGAACTGTTGTCTTAACATTGTGCCATGCATAAAAAGCAGCAAACATATGGCAGTGCATACCACTGAATGCCTGTCAGCTTCTTCTGCCAATACATTTAAGCCCATTTTCTATGATTACCAGTGAACTGAGAGCCCTATCGATCAGTCTAATGATTGTACTATTTATATAAAAACCAATATATATGACCTTTCTGATGCATACATATGACTCCATTCATTTTAAATAAAAGGGGGCACAGCAAGTAGTTGAGTTTCATCTCCTTCCATAAACTGCATGAGGATATTGCTGTACGCAGCTCTAGGTCAAGCAAGGCTTGCTTGGTCTCTTCCTATTTCCATAATAATCTCTGCATTTCAGAAAGAATAAGAAGATAAGGGAACTTTTATTGCCGCAATAAAAACAGCAAAGTGATCTTCTGATGGTACTTAATTAGATTCATTTTATCTTCTCTGACTGATCATGACATACTGTAGCTCTTATTTATGAAGTAAAAAATGAATATCTTATGGTTACTAACACAATTGGAAAAGAAATTACCGTGGTATTCAGCTTAATCTGTGTTTGTATCTGACATAAATGATCTTAAGATAAATTACAGGAAATTATTTTCTACTTGTGGTAACCATAACAACAGATGAAAATTGGGTTCTAGTTCAATACACTGGCTTTTGTCTGGCTTTTCCTTAAGGGTTAAATAAAATGGAGGAGACAGTGCTGGCATGAATTTTACACAAGCAAAAGTGGTTCTGAAACCAATTTGAATCTTAAGACACTTCTGTCTTTGGATTACTCTGTGATGAAACAGGTTAGTTTGAAGTCCAAAACAAGACTCTCAGAAATAAGCCAATAAGTTGTAGAAGAGCTAACTACAAGGATTCTGTGGAACTCAGAATTATTTTGTTTCAGTATAGAGTTTTAGCAAAGGAAATAGATCCAGAAACATTTTAGCTTTTAATATTTAAATAGAGATAAGAAAACTTTTTAGCCATTACAGACCAAATCTCTCTTCCTAATAATTATTTGTGGCTTTAATGAAGAATTATTATTATTATTATTATTATTATTATTATTATTATTATTATTATTATTATTATTATTATTATTATTATTATTATTATTATTATTATTATTATTATTATTATTATTGGAAGGGACCTTGGAGGTCTTCTAGTCCAACCCCCTTCTCAGGCAGGAAACCCTATACCATTTCAGACAAATGGCTGTCCAGTCTCTTCTTAAAAACTTCCAGTGTTGGAGCATTCACAGCTTCTGGAGGCAGGTTGTTCCACTGATTAATTGTTCTAACTTCAGGAAATTTCTCCTTAGTTCTAGGTTGTTTCTCTCTTTGGTTAGTTTCCATCCATTCCTTCTTGTCCTGCCTTCAGGTGCTTTGGAGAATAGCTTGACTCCTTCTTCTTTGTGGCAACCCCTGAGATATTGGAACACTGCTATCATATCACCCCTCGTCCTTCTCTTCATTAAACTAGACATACTCAATTCCAGCAACCTGTCATGGTTCCGATAGATGAAACCCATCAAAAGAACTTCAAGGCAAAAATTCTTCCTTAAAGAACATTTTATTCAGGAAACAAAGTATCAGCACTACATAGTTGAACCCAAAAACTAAATTCCCTTCCCCGGGATACAAAGTAACAAAGTGCAATTCCCACCCCCAATAAGCTGTCATAAATCACATTCTCCAATTAGCCTAAAACACGGGCTTTCTCCCCAGCTCCTCAGCCTGCCAAAATGTTATCAGTTCGTCCTTGGGTTTCCACAAAGCAGCATTATTATTATGGCTAGCTGAGCTCGAGCATTTAATCTCAAACCCCGCCCCCTTCTGCACCTGATTTCTAAATACCAGAACAAGCATGTTAAAAGCAAAGAGAAAATGGCTGCAATTTTCATCAGTTGTCAGAGCGGGAACATCCAATGCTTACAGCGTTGACACAACCGTTCTTTATATGTTTTAGCCTCCAGTCCCGTAATCATCTTTGTTGCTCTTCTCTGTACTCTTTCCAGAGTCTCAACATCTTTTTTACATCGTGGTGACCAAAACTGGATGCAGTATTCCAGGTGTGGCCTTACCACATTTTCTTATTTTTGTTATCTTTTTCTCTTCTTCCTATATTTTCTTGCAAGTGAAGGGTCACTTTTTAGGATCAATGAAGTGTTGATCCATTTATTGCAACAGTTTGTCACTCGAGCCTGATATCATGAGCTGCCAGAGGTTGACTGGCCTAAAGTCACCCAGCCAGCTTGCATGTCTAAGACAGAACTAGAACTCACAATCTCCAGGTTTCTGGCCTTGTACATTAACCACTAGACCAAATTAGTTCTCTTTCTCCTATTATTTCTCTTACTTTCTTATGTGTTAAAACTTTCTATAAACTCTTAATATTCAACTTATTTTCTTAAATGTAAGAAGGAATAATAGCAAATCAAACAAGAGACAAATGTACATTCTAAGCGGTTCCTAATGTCTACTCTATCAATTACACACATTTTACTAATCAAGCAATTATTCCCAGCAATTCATTTTAAATATTTGGCATGATACAAGTAAAGATTTAATTATGAGCATGTTGATATCCTAAACTGTTGATTCTGGGAAATATAAAGCTGTTGTGCCATCTTCTTTACCAGCAGCAATTGGAAGATAGAATAAACAATTAGCTCTTAAAGCCAATTCAGTAAAGCGCATGCACAGGCTTAAATAACTTTACTTCAAGAATTCTCCCAAAAAAGAACTGGAAAGAACTGAAATATGAAATAGACTGAAAAAAAATCATTGAAATGCTACTCAAGGTATAGGAAATGTGACCAAAAAATTTATATGCAAGGCTAGTTCAATATCTGTCGACACTTAAAAATAAGTTTATTACTCATTTAGTAAACTATCATTCAACCATATAGCTTACTGAGTGACTTCAGATTGGAGACTTCAGAATAATTCATAACAGCTTTAATAGATTATTGAAATAGGCTCCAAACTACAGAATGAAATTATCAAAGACAGATGTAAATGTAGCACTTTGGTTAGCCTTTTTTCCACAGTAGTTAGACCTGAGTTTGAGAAAATTCTAATGGTGTTTATAATGTGGCTAGACTAACATATGCCTAGTTACTGAATCTGCCATGCAGGAAAATAAAATCCAAAGTGTCAACAATGGAATTGCAGTAGAACATGGAACATAAGAAAGATAAACATGGGAAAATTCAACAAGGAGAAAGATCACATAAAGGAATTAGACATTGACCATTTTTTGTATTAGTAAAATGAAATGGACCTGAATTTGATACTTTCACTGAGAAGATCACATTGTTTATTACTCAGGACATGAAAAATGAAGACAGAATGGTGTTGCTTTCATAGACAAAACAATATAGTAAGGACAATACGTAGGTACAATGTAGTCAGTGACCGAATAATATCAATTAGGTCTCATGGACAACCCTTTAATATAATAATTATCAAAGTTTATGTTCCAACCACTGATGCAGAAGAAAGAGTTTTATGAGGTTTATGGTCAAGTTCAGTCTGAAGTCAACAGGACATGTAAGCAATATGTGCTTCTGCTAGTTGGAGACTGGTATATCAAAATTAAAAATATTAAGGAGAAAAATGGCCTAAAGAAATAAAGGGAGGCAGGAAAATAATTTATTAATTTTCCCCCAATTAATTTCCCCCCAATCAATGATTCCTTGATTATTAACACAATCTTCAAACAACCAAAATGACACCTAGCTTCTTAGATAAAAAGCTAAATGACTTCAAGGAAAAACAAACTCCAGTTGCCTTTTGAAAAAGCACCTTTGAGACAAGCATGATCTGAATAACTGAGAATCTCCATAGACATTTATGTACATGGACGTAATCAGATGAAGTATATAGAAATCTAACTGATGATATTATTGGTACATGGAAATGGAAGAGCAAAACCTGGCCAAAGCTGACTGTAAAACAAACCTCCAGTAACGGTAGTCCTCAATTTATGATCATTCATTCAGTGACCATTTGAAACTATGAAGGCATTGAATGAATGGTGTTTATGACTCGTCACTGGAGTACATGATTGCACTCTGGGCACTTGACAATCAACTTCTATCTATAACCAATTGAAGCATGTAGTAGCCATTTGTGACCTTTTCTGCTGGCCTCTCCATAAAATCAATGGAGAACTAGACTGGGAGGGTTGCAAGTCACTGGGGCAAGTCTCCCTCTCCTGCACACAATCCCCCAGCCTCTCTGCACTCACCCTGCCAGCCATTCATACATCCCTATGCACCTCTTCTATCCTCGCATCCCTCACATATACCACCATGTGCTCATATACCACCATGTGCTCTTTCTAAGCCTTGCCATGCATTTCGTACACACTTGAGCACTCCCTCATACCTCCCCTACAGTAACTACTTGCCAGCCTGCTGACCTGCTCGCTAGCCCCCTGGGACATGAAATTTTCTGCCAGCTTCCCTACTGACTTGGTCATGGAAATCCAGCAGGAAGTTGCCTTGCCTAACCATGACCATAGAATTTGATCAATGACAGCAACCTGGACTGCACTAGTATCACTAAGCAATGCAGTTGCTCTTTACATGTTTATCAAGGACTACCTGTAACTAGAAATTCTAACATTAAATTATTTGGAGAGGAGGGGGTTGGGTCTATGAACGTATATTTTAATAAATTTAAATTTGTTGGATCAATTGCAAATTGCTCATTTGCAAGTTCCAAATCAATTTAAAGTGGAAGAAGAATGTCAAGGACTTTCCACAATAGGTTCTTAAAATCACTATTTTCAAAGAGAATAATAGGATTACTTTGAAGCCCTGAACATCATTGATAGAGAGCCTGAGGAACTGTGGATTGAAATTAAAGAAGTTGTTAAAGATGAATGTGAAGAAAGACTGCAAAGATGAGGAAACTGAAGAGAGCAACCTGGGTATCAGAACAAATGGTGGAACCTTTGTATTCCTTGATTTTGTTCCAACAGTCTTGTCTTTAATTTATTCAGATGTTGTCATAGGATTTGATCTCTCTTCAGTTTTATTTGTTTCCATCTCAAAGGTTTCTTCGTGGCTTTAGCAAACCACTTTTTTTTAATAAATTTCTTGAATTAAAGTCTTGTTTTTAAAGACTTTTTAAAGTCTTTATTTTTGCCATTTATTTCAAATTCTGTAAATTCCTAAGCATATCATTAACTTTCCTTGTACTTTACAAACTTGTCATTTTGAAGCTATATTAGGCTTCAGACAGGTAAATGGGTAATTTCTGAAACTGATTAAAAAGTGAGGTTAGCAAAGTCAGAATCCTTAAAAAGGCTCTGCACCAACTGAGAACATAATGGCTTCCCTTTGTCCCCTGAGCCCAAATCTATGGGAATCTTCTACCCTGTGGTCTCCTCGCAAGAAGCAGCCATCTGGAGCATAAGTGAGCAATCTTTAGTTCTCTCCTAATGTAGAAGGGTTCCATAGGAGCTGTCTACTTACCTGTCCTTCAGTCATAGCAGCAATGTCATCATTTATTTGGAGAAGTGCTAACTTGCCATTCCTTACTTGGAAATCCATGCATTGGTTTCTTAAATGCCTTCACACTCAGATATATTTGTGCATTAAAAAAAATCTACCCTGTATTCTTTCTACTTTAAATATAGGATTATCTATCACAAAACTGGTGACACCAGGTTTCATACCAAAATTCTGATTTTACAAATCTATGAAAGGCTGAACATATTCAGAGCAAACGTGGAATTGTTTGAAAGAATTGATGAAAAGGCAAGTTCAGTTTCTTTTAGTGCTTTCAATCAAGTTTTGTTATTTGACTCCCCTTGTTATTGCTTAAACAACAAAAAATGTGAATATATGCTCAGAAAGGCTTTCTGGAAAGTGAAGATAAAAACATTTCAAGGAAAACCTCAAAAATGTTTTCTAAGTGCACTTATGGCTGCTTCTCAACATAAGAAAATATAAGCCTTTTTTATTTTTTGGGTAAACCCTTATACTTCATTTGCTTTTCATTGTACGAAAAAATGTAATCTTCCTTTTTTCATACGGAATAGAATATACAATAGATGCGGTTCTACACCAACAGTTGCCTATGAAAAAAAATCAACTATGGACCAAGCTTTATTTCACTACAATGTGAGAAGAATAACAACTTTCAGATTATACGTAAATGCAAATGCTATTTTATTGATCGGTTGATTTATTTCAACATTTCTACATTGGTTAACCAGATGATTGGGAGCACTGAGATAGCATCTGAAGCAATAATAGAAGAAAGAGTCTTCTTCCCAGTGATGGCAGAACAGGTAATCCTCACTTAATGACCACAATTGGGACTGGCAAGTAAGTGGCATGACTGCTAAGGAGAAAATCTTGTGTCCATCTTACTTTGCCTTCAATCGTAGAGTGAAGTGGTGCTGTTACTAAGCGAAAAATTGTGACCATGCCATACAATTTTACTTCTGCCTTCTGCATGTTACAAGTCAGTTGCGAAGTGCCTGAATGGTGATCATATGACCATGAGATGCTGCAGCAGCCATAAATGTGAGGATTGATGGCAAAGTTGGAGTTTTTTCAGTTGTCATAACTTTGAACAGTCACTGCATGAGACAGTCGATAAGCAATGATTACCTGTATCAGAGTACTCCTCCACATAGGATTATGACTGGCAGCAAAATTACAATCTTTTCAATGTCTGCTAGGAATAGACATATTCAACTAGCATTTTAAACTTTTGACATTGTTTACATTTGCTTATTTTTTATGCTTCTCTACAGTTTTATAACAACTGTCCCCTTATTATCTTATACTGTTCAGCTAATTCCACTCATATTCATCATATATTGCTCAGATGAACAGAAGATAAATAATAGTTTATAATCAAAAACATAATTAGTAACTCTACAAGGTGTTCTTAATGGTGAAAAAAGTAAGGTTCTACATTTAGGCAAGAAAAACCAAATGTACAGGTATAGTATAGGGGGTACCTTGCTCAATAGTAGTAACTGTGAGAGGGATCTCGGAGTCCTAGTGGACAATCACTTAAATATGAGCCAGCAGTGTGCTGCAGCTGCCAAAAAAGCCAACACAGTGCTGGGCTGCATTAACAGAGGGATAGAATCAAGATCACGTGAAGTATTAATACCACTTTACAATGCCTTGGTAAGGCCACACTTGGAATACTGCATTTTGGTCACCACGATGTAAAAAAGATGTTGAGACTCTAGAAAGAGTGCAGAGAAGGGCAACAAAGATGATTAGGGGACTGGAGGCTAAAGCACATCAGGAACGTTTGCTGGAATTGGGTATGTCTAGTTTAATGAAAAGAAGGATGAGGGGGGGACATGATAGCAGTGTTCCAATATCTCAGGGGTTGCCACAAAGAAGAGGGAGTCAAGCTATTCTCCAAGGCGCCTGAAGGCAGGACAAGAAGTAATGGATGGAAACTAGTCAAGGAGAGACCTGGAACTGAGGAGAAACTTCCTGACAGTTAGAACAATTAACCAGTGGAACAACCTGCCTCCAGAATTGGTGAATGCTCCAACACTGGAAGTTTTTAAGAAGAGACTGGACAGCCATTTGTCCGAAATGGTATAGGGTTTCCTGCCTGAGCAGGGGGTTGGACTCGATGACCTCCAAGGTCCCTTCCAACTTTATATTATATTATTATTATTATTATTATTATATTATTATTAATTACATACCCAAATTTTTAATCACACTAAACCTGGGAAGCAGAAGGAATCTAGTAGCACCTTTTAAGTCAACTCCTTTTGATTCTTCGCAACCATACATTAACAAGGCTCACCTTCTACAATATTTAAAACTATGAACTAGACAAAGTAAATAAAAAAGTACTGGCCCACTAAATTGAAGAGTTTCACAAAGAGGGAAGCTTTGAAAGTTGAAAAAAAGAGATTACAAAAGGCTTCTACTGGGAGACAGCCAGAAGGCACAACTATGGTACTAACATCTCATTAGGCATACATTTCCACTTTACACCCAGTTCCAATCACATATGAAGGGAGAATAGGATCAGCTTCAATAGCTCATTTTCCTTGAACCGCCACTTCAGTCACCTATCTTCCAAAGGCTGATGAGTAATTTTCTATCAAATTAGTGTCCAAGGAAACGGATGGACACTATCTCCAAGTTCTTCCAGAAGAAAGATGAATGCTTCGACAATATTTCAAAAACAAGTTTGACCTTTAGTGGCCATTTACTTGAAATAGCCCAAAATTTGTTCAGTGTGTATAAAACCCATAAGTGGGGATGAGAAAATTATTCTTCTGTCTTGGTTTGATTATCTCTCAGAGATGGCCTTTTCTGCATTCTGTTGCACTTCAGCCAAACACATTTCTATTTTATTCTCCCCAAATCTCATGTGATTGCAATTATAGCAGGTGGATATCAAGGTTAAGAAACATCATTGGTTTTACGGTTTCTAAAAATGTTTCTGGGGAAAAAAGAGAATATTCACAATAGGGCGTCTTTTGAAAACCTTAATACTTGCATGAGGACATTGAGAAGTTCAGGTGGCCAGGGTATTAAGAGATTTCCAAATAACTTCTGTATCTCAATTTCCCCAGATCCTCAGACAAGTGTTAAAATCTTCAGATGAGCTCCTGCTGTGCATGTGCTCTTTGAACATGACCTGAAAATACATTGGAAATCAATGCATCTCTTTCAAACTAGTGAGGCAGCCTCAATTCCAAGTTCCGTAAACAGCATGACTCATATGCTGAACCACTTTGGGTTCTGTTCAGTAATGCTCTGATGCTCCCTGAGGGGATTGCAAATGGGACTAAAAAAAACAACAACCACTTAGGTGGAATCTGGCTGCCACCATGCTGGATCTCTCCTATCATGCTGAACTTCACCTCACTCTGAAAAGCTTGTTTTAGATTCTTTGTTGTTGAGAATTTCAACACTAACCCTCTGTAGTGTTGTATTGCTTGGGCAAAACATCTTTTTGATTCAGAAACCGTGCTTTCTGTGAATGTGCCTTAAATTATCTGGACTTTTTATTGTCCAGGTAATACACCACCACAATTGCTTTCATCTTCTCGTATATGGTAATTGTAGTGTATCGAGATGGCACTCATCTACACCTTACTTGTCAATACTTTTTGATATTTTAATGTTTTTTGTTGCTTTAGCTGATTTTTGTTATTTTTTTTATATCTACAATCCTAACTATTGCTACTTCTGTCAAGAAGTAAAACTATTTGTATTTATGTGAAACAAACTTTTATTTACTGTATATGGCCCCATTCTTTTTTATCCCATGTCAAGATACTATAGAGAACAAAGAGGTCAAACTGATCCTTGAAATCTACACACAAAGCAAATGTTTTTGAAGATCAACCACATCTGATTTTTTCTGTTTTCCCAATTAAATCCACTTATAACAGCATGCGAAGGTCAATAACATTCCAGATCCTATTATATCTTTTTAGCAATAGTCAACCTTGTGAAACATCAATTCTTTACGGACCATGGAAAGGGATGTGAAGGATTTTAATACTAACCAAAGAAAAGAAGAAGAATACTAAACAGAAGTAACTCATACACTTCTGAAATGTGGATATATAAAAAATATTGGAACCAAAACAAAACAAGCATTAATTTTAACATTTTTATGACAACTATTTTGCAATCCACTAAAATCAAAGAACCATTTCTATTGGAAGTATTTATTTCTTAGATCTTTGAACTTCAACTATAATTTCTTTGTATTATATTGTAATTTGCATCACTTATAGATATTTTTGTCATACACTGGTATGAATTCAAAAAATTATGTTCCCTAATTACCGTTAGACTGGCACTGCTACCCTTATACCAAAGACAATGGCACAGAGGTTTCTTTGCCATATTTTTATGCATATACTACTGCACAGTGTAGTAGTTCATAGCCAAATACACAATGTCTCTGAGTAATTCCCATATTCTAAGTAATGAGCTCCAGTTAAGAGAAATGTTTGGTTGGACATACAAGCAATTGGGATACCTGCAATGCCCACCCCATTCACCCAGGAGACTAAGAGCAGAAACTAAAAGCTCAATTGGTCCAATTCCTTTTTTTTAAAGGCTCTTTAAAAGGATAGTTTTCTTTGAAGGAACAGCAAGCAATTTTCCTTCAGATACCTGCAGGAGCAAACTGATGTCTATTGGGAAAATATTGCTTCTTGTCAGATAGTAATATTCCATCAAATGCTATGCCAAAATGTATTCCACATTACATCAACCATTTTCTCTCAATTTGATCAAGATCAAATTGCTTCAAAAAGAGAACACTTTGGTGAAATGCTTGTGGCTTCAATGTATTTTTTCGATGCAGTTACCTTAGTAACATGGTGACCAATGGTTATTTTTCACTGAATAAACATTCCTTAGAGATTTACAATAGGTACCTCCCTTTAATATAATCATATATTAAATAATTACACATTCATGTACTCCCATGCATAATCAAGTATTACAATGTGTGGAAATATATAGACAAAAATAAGCAAAAGCTTTTGTTCATAGGAACTGTTCCAGCATTTTTCAGCTAGACTGCTTCTGTCCGAAATACAAACAAAATGTGCATTTTGAGTTATTTCTTTTATATCCTTAATCCAGAATAATAATATATATTGAGACCAAAGAGTATTAATAGTATCAGAAGAATATGTCATTGAACACAGTGTTAATAGCAAAAAGTCATTGATTTCAATATTACATCCTATAAATTGGCAGGAAAAACAGCCATTGCATTCAAAAATATTCCAAGGTTCACTTTTGTTCCATATAAATTAAAATTTTACTACACACAGAGGGGGGGGGACATTTGAGAGAGAGACTCTTTTAAAACCAGTACATTTAGAAGATTCATATTAGGAATGGCAACATGGGTTTCATAGGCCACATGCTATCAGCCATCCCTATTTTTTTGGCCCTACCAGTGTCCTAATTCACATGACCGTTTGTCTTTTCTTAAGAAAAATGAACCCTGAAAATACATGAAGTAGGCTTCTCCAGGGCCACCTGGTTAACACAGAGTTTCCTTCCATCTCTACCCTTTCTACTAAAATGACATATATAAATTTCAATCTCCCCTCACTCGGTTATTTAACTATTTCATGCATGTGTTCTGCCATTTGGAAATGGAAATAATGCAAGTGTTGTTGTTTTTAGTTATTCCAATACAAAGAAAGATGCTTGATCCAAAATGTTTAAAATACTTACTGTGTTTTTTTCTATTTTGTGTACCAGTTTAATGTTTGAGAACATTGATACTGAAGTTTACAACTATTTTCTGTAGTTTTAATGCAACAGCAAAATGGGGCTCATCAGTTGTTTCTGTGTCTCAAAAAAGCAGTGACTGTTTAATTAATTGGAAGGACAAGCGCCTCCCCATGTAATTTAAGGAAACGATGTGTGCTGATGTCTAAGTAAACAATAAAATCAAATAGTTTTCCAGTTTATGTGACTATTAGGTTATAAGCATCAGATAGACAAGCTGGTGGTTTGTATGTATTGATTCTCTGCCACTAGGTAAAAGTACAGACACCTCCACCAGAGTGATAAATCTAGGTACCGGAATGACACAAATCTATGTTCTTGAGCTACATGGCAGGTTTTGCAGATAGTGGATGAAAACAAAAAAGATAAAATGGCATCAAGAAATCTATTTTTATTCTACATGTTTTGGAATGTATAGCCTCTCACAAAACAGAGAATGCTAAGCAACCATGATGGAAGTCCAATTAAGAGATTTCCATACTTGCAAAAAAGTAATTTGCATCCCAATTGTCTGCATACCGTTTTCAAAGACCCAATGTCTAGTCCTTTCCAAAAGCATCAGTATCAGGAAATAAGGCACAGAGATTTAAAAAAAAAAAAAAAGGAGAGCATAAGGCAGAACTACAGGAAAGAACAGGAAGTGGAAGTGATTAACTTTGCACTCTGAAGCATCTTTTGGAATCAGTGTCTTCTTTATTTCCTATGAAAACTAGCCATTCTGCAAGCTGCCCTACTCTATGCTGAATTTATGTGCATCCACCAGAATGAAGTAAATAGAGAAAAGATAGATGGATGACCTATGCATTGCCAAAAAAAAGATGAAATGTTTTTACCACAAAAAAAAAGAGGACCAAACAGGATGCATGATGGCCTAAATTTAACAGATGGCATTTTATATGTGTCAGTACAAATTTAGAAATCAATCATAGATTTTTAAAAAGAAATATATCTCCTATACTAATATACTAGGGAAAACTATGATATATTGAGGACATCTGCCTGCTGTTCAGCCTACAAGCCAGGGGTAAATGTTCCAAGGCAATACCATGGGCTCTCCTCTTGCATTTTCTGTTCTTTATCTTTTTTTTAAAAAAAAAAAAGTCTTGGACTGAACCGATATATGAATTTTAAAAAAAAAACCTTTAAAGGGAGTACTTCACCCTTCCTAGGTGAAATGGAAGAGAAAAGAATAATTCATCTGTGAAAATGGATACTAACTTATGGCAGTGAAAAACAAAAGTAGTCACGGTTTTTGAAGAAATAACTACTAAGCTGATCACAGATGCATTGAACGTTGCTGGATCTTCAACAGTTCTGCCATGTGTTGGCACATACAGTCCCAGCCATTCTCATACCAGTCATAGCTGCTGTTGCTACTAAATATAAATCCTACTGTCAAAAACAAGGCATCTCCTTTCCTTAAATTCTTTCAGGAATAATAGCTGAACACTACCTTCACACTTGTGTTCATTCGGCAAGCTCCACCACTGACTGTTAGTGGTAAATTACTCAAGATTTCCAACTAGAAGGAAGGAAAAGTGATGATATTCATTTCTCCATGCCCAATATATCTCCTTTCCAAGGAAATCCATTGATATTTCCAGATATGGCAATACAAACCTCAGAGTTATCTTTGTCATTATCTGACTTCTCCTCATTATATCACTTTCCAACCTGGAGTTTCCAGGGATGAATACAGATACTTAGGCCGTTAGGTCACTTAGATATCAATGCAAAGCCAGAATGACATACTATTGGCTTTCCAGGACTGAGTGTGGTTGGAGCTCATTGATTATTTCTGAGTGGGGAGGAGAGAGAGGGGGGAAGAAAGAGCAAGGGAGAGAGGGGGAGAGGGAGAGGGAGAGAGGGAGAAAGAAGAGGGCAGGAGAGGGGGGGAGAGAGAGGGAGAGAGAGAGAGAGAGAATGAGAGAGAGAGAGAGAGAGAGAGAGAGAGAGAGAGAGAGAGAGAGAGATGAGAAATACTCCCTGTGTGTTGTATATTTTGCTGATGTAGGGATCTGAGTTCCATGTTTCCAATTTCCTCTTCTTCAGGAACCATTCTGTTTCCCAATCCTACATCTGTAACTCAATTTCAGTCTCTTTAGTATTTTTTCTAACTTCTAATTTTAAACAAAAACCTTTACTCATGCTAATGTTTATACATTTAATTGAAAATAACCCTTAGACCTTGAACATACTGAAAAAGTATACTTGGGAAACGAAGATTTCCTCTCAATTTTATTTTCTCTTTCGCTTTCTTTTGAGTTTATGGCATTTGATTAATATGAAAACAACATTTGGAAGGGATTGTGTGTGTGTGTGTGTATATATATATATATATATATATATATATATATATATATGTTTTCTGAGGTTTTCACGGGTGTTTGTATGTAGGTCTTTGGTAATTCGGGTTTTCTCCCGTGTAAAATTGGAAGTGTCTTGGCGACGTTTCGACGAAGTCTCATTCGTCATCTTCAGGCTGGTGTCTCTTCGGCCTCGTGCTTCTAGAAGCAATGTGTGATCGCAGCTGTTTCTTCCTTTTAACTGCCAGTGGAGGTATGAACTGATTGGATGGGAGCTTGGCTGTGTTCTGATTGGGTGGAGGTGTGTTCTGATTGGTTAGGGGCTTGGCTGTGCTCTGATTGGATGGGGGTTGGCTGTGCTCTGATTGGCGGGGGGTGTGCTCTGCTTGGGTGGGGGCCCTGTTGTGCTCAGATTAGTCTGAGTTGCAGGGGGATTTGAGATGGAGAGCTGCATTGCTGTTGTTTGGCTTCGCGTTCGTGGTCGTGCCACATCTTCAAGGTGGGTGTCAGTTTGCTTCACGTATGAAATGGAGGGGTTTGAAATGGCCAATGATGCAGCTGTGGTCTGGTTTCTGGTCCGCGGTCGTGCCTCATCATCGGTGCGGGTTTGAGTCTGCTTTTTGTGTGGATGTGTGGTGGTGACATCATGTGTGGTCTTCGTGAGTGTGGGTCCAGTGTTGCTCCTTGTGCTAGGGATTCGTCTGTCAATAAGGCTGGGTTTCCAAATGGCTGGTAGGCGGGAGGTATCATCTCGTTTATTCATGCTGTGTGGGCGTTTTCTATCTCGATGGCTTCTCTGATTATTCTGTTGTTAAAGTGTTCAGTTTTGGCAATAGTTCTGGTATTTTTAAAGTCAATTTTATGTCCTGTGGCTTTGAGGTGTTGGACCAGGGAGGAAGTTGGTTCCTCTTTTCTGACTGAGTTCTTGTGTTCTTCAATGCGTGCACTTATTCTTCTGTTGGTTTGTCCGATGTATGTGGTGGGGCAGGCGGTGCATGGGATTTCATATACTCCTTGATTTTCTAACTCAATTTTGTCCTTGGGGTTTCTTAGGATGGTGGATATTTTTCGGTTTGTGCAGAATGCTGTCTTGATGTTGTGTTTGTGGAGGATCTTGCTGATTTTGTCTGTGGTGCCTTTTATGTATGGGAGGAGGGCTTTGCCATTTTCTTGTTCTATGTCTTGGATTTTAGTGGGGGTTTCTTTTTGGATTAAGTTGGTAATCCTATTTCTTTGGAATCCGTTGGATGTTAGTACATTAGTGAGAATGTGTAGTTCGGTTTTTAGGTGTTGTTCGTCAGCTAAGCGTTTTGTTCTCGAGATGAGTGTCTTGGCTATGGAGTTGATCTGTGCTGGGTGGTGGTGTGAGAGTGCGTGCAGATAGCGGTTTGTGTGTGTTTTCTTCTGGTAGATGGTGTGTCCTAGGGAGCCATTGGATTTCTTGTAGACTAAGACATCCAGGAAGGGAAGTTGCTTGTTAGCTTCTGTTTCCATGGTGAACTGTATTTTGGGGTGTAGGCTGTTGAGGTGTGTGAGGAAGTTGTCTAGTTTTTCTTTCCCATGTGGCCAGATTATGAAGGTGTCGTCTACGTATCTGAGCCAGAGTTTGGGTTTATGATTAGATTTTTCTAGAGCTTGGGTTTCAAAGTGTTCCATGTAGAGGTTTGCAATGACAGGTGAGAGGGGTGATCCCATGGGTGCTCCTTCTATTTGTTTGTATTTTTGTCCGTTGTAGATGAAGTATGTGTTGGATAGGCAATGGTTGGTCAGATCTAGGATGTGCTTGGGGGGGTTATATTTGTTTTGGATAGCTGTCAAGGCTTCTTTGATTGGCACTTGGGTGAAGAGGGAAATGACATCAAAGCTCACGAGTAGGTCGCTGGGCTGTAAGTTTTGTTTCTTTATGATCTCTATGAATTGGAATGAGTTTTTTACGTGTGAGGTGATGGATTCTGCATAGGGTTGTAGTTGTTTGGCGAGAAATTTGGCTAGGTTTTGTAGAGGTGAGCCTATGGAGCTGACTATGGGTCTAAGTGGAGTTCCTTCTTTGTGTATCTTGGGGAGACCATAGAGCTTAGGGCATCTGGATGATTTTTCTCTGGGAATGATTCTTTGCTGGATCTCTTCGCTGATGGGGGAGGCTTTTATTTTGGATCTAGTGGTTTTTTCCAGGTAGGTGGTGGGATCTGTGTTTAGGGGTTTGTATGTGGATTCTTGGAGTAGGTTAGTTAATTTGGTTTGGTAGTCAGATGTGTTCATAACCACCGTGGCGTTGCCCTTGTCTGCTGGTAGGATTATTATGCTGGTGTCTTCTTTCAGGTTAAGTAGTGCTCTCTGTTCCTCTTTGTGTAAGTTGCTTTTGGGTGGCTTGCTGGTGCAGAGGATGTTGGAGATTTCGAGTCTGATTCTGTTAGCGTCATCGGGGTTGATTTTGGTCAGGCTGGTTTCAACTCCGCATATAATGGTTTCCGTGGGGATGTGTTTGGGAGTGACTGCAAAGTTGAATCCTTTGGAAAGGACATTGGTTTCGGCTTTGGTGAGGATCCTATCTGAGATGTTATGCACTGTTTGTTTCATGTGTGGCTGTGAGGGAGGAGGGGTTTGTTTCTGGCGTTCAATCAGTTCATACCTCCACTGGCAGTTAAAAGGAAGAAACAGCTGCGATCACACATTGCTTCTAGAAGCACGAGGCCGAAGAGACACCAGCCTGAAGATGACGAATGAGACTTCGTCGAAACGTCGCCAAGACACTTCCAATTTTACACGGGAGAAAACCCGAATTACCAAAGACCTACATATATATATATATATATATATATATTATATATATATATATATATATATATAGGTGGCGTATTCGGGTCTTTTCCCGTGTAAGATTGAGAGTATCTTGGCGACGTTTTGACGAGGTCCCACTCGCCATCTTCAGGCTGGTGTCTTCAGCTTCGTGCTTGTGCGAGCAAAGCGTGATCGGAGCTGCCGTCCTTCTATAAATACTGGAGGGGGTGTGTGGCATGTTGGCTTTGTAGCTGTAAGCGGGTTGGTTGGCTGTGTTGTTACATCTTGATTGGAAGATGGAATTGATGTAAGCAAATTAGCTGATGTAGCTGTAAGCGGGTTGGTTGGCTGTGTTGTTATATCTTGATTGGAAGATGGAATTGATGTAAGCAAATTAGTCAGTTGTTTGGTAACATACTGTGTGGCTGAGGTGCTGGCTGTGTGCCCATTGTTCTTTTGTACCTGGGTAATGGTATTTTGCTTACAATTTGCTTACATCAATTACATCAGTTTGCTAACACACACCATAAACACATGGGCAGACCGCAAACTCGGAGCCAAACCAAAGCCCGTGATGTTACATCACAGCCATCTACTCAGGACATTACATCACAGAACTCAGGAGGTTACATCGCAAAGGCTCAGTATGTTACAACGCAGCCTACCTCCCATGATGTGGCAGCACAGGACTAAGGATATCACTACAATAGAGCTCAGAATGTTACCACACAGCCCATTACCCAGGTACAAAAGAACAATGGGCACACAGCCAGCACCTCAGCCACACAGGATGTTACCAAACAACTGACTAATTTGCTTACATCAATTCCATCTTCCAATCAAGATGTAACAACACAGCCAACCAACCCACTTACAGCTACAAAGCCAACACGCCACACCCCCCTCCAATTTTTTTTTTTTATATAGAAGGACGGCAGCTCCGATCACGCTTTGCTCGCACAAGCACGAAGCCGAAGACACCAGCCTGAGGTTTTCACGGGTGTTTGTATGTAGGTCTTTGGTAATTCGGGTTTTCTCCCGTGTAAAATTGAAAGTGTCTTGGCAACGTTTCGACGAAGTCCCATTCGTCATCTTCAGGCTGGTGTCTTCGGCTTCGTGCTTCTAGGAGCAATGTGTGATCGCAGCTGTTTCTTCCTTTTAAAACGGTTACATTGTGGCATGTGCACATAGCGTGCTTAGGAAGCTCGTTTAGAAAAAATCACATTGACAATAGCAGGTATACAGCAGTAAGTCTCCTGACAAGATTTAAAAGTCGCGCTTATCAGCTGTTAGGCGCGCAAGCCGGATCGTGCCTGTCAGCTGTTCGACGCGAGGTTAACAGGGGGCCGCGCGAAGTCTTGTGCCGGCTAGATTCTTTCAGTGGAGAGCAGCTTGGATGTTCGTCTTGCCCTTTCACGTGCAGGTGCTGTGGGACTGGATCTGTCAGCTGTTTGGCGCGTAAGTCGGATCGCTCCCATCAGCTGTTCGGCGCGAGGTTTTTCGGGGCGTTGCGTGAGGTCTTGTGCCGGCTGGATTCCTTCCGTAGAGAGCAGTTTTGATGTTCGTCTTGCCCTCTCACGTGCAGGTGCTGTGGGACCGGATCTGCAGGGAGAGAAAGTAGATGTCCTCGTAGGGCATGTAAGTGGTTTGCTTGTCCTTATTCCCCCCCCCTTTTTTTTGGAACGTTGTGGAATCGTCACTGTTATAGGAGTCACTGTTTTGGATTTTACAGTTTTTCCAGAGTAAGGTTGCTGCGTGTGTATGTCTTGTTGTGTATAATCAATTGGAATGTTTGTGTGTGGTTGTTTGTTGTGTTTGTCTGTTGTGGGTGGTTTTGCAGAATTTTGGAATTGGGTTGTAACAACTTGTTTTATTGCAGGTGTCAATTCTGGTCTAGGTCTTAATATTTTGCTTCTATTCAGGTCTTGTGTGTGTATGTTATGTTGTGTGTGAGTGTCTTGTGAGATTGGATTTATGTTTTGGATGTTTGTGTCATGGGTGCTGTGGTCAGTAGTGTTGTTGCTTCTGTGTGTGAAAGTGTCAGGATGTGTTGTGTTGGTTGTGCAAGTTGTCATGGTTGTGTTAGAGTTGTGTTCTTTATTTGGATTAGATGAAAAGGGTTGTGTTGAAGAAAGGATGCCTGTTATGTTGGTTAGGGGTTTGGCATGTGGTTGAGGTGGTGTTATTGTGTTGTTGTTGGTTGAGTTGAAGTGTTTAGGTGTTTTGTGTTGCTGTAAGTGACTTTTTAGGGTTTGGTAAGGGGGTAGTAGGTCAATGTGTCTGTTGATGGAATGGCAGTCTGAAAACCAAGCTTCTTTTAAAAGACGGCCGCCTTTGGTGGAATCTTGAGCGATGACTTTTGCCTCTTTAAAGTTGAAAGTGTGGCCATGTTCGGATATATGAGTCCAGACTTGGGAGCGTTGTTCCTGCCTTTTTATTGCTAAAATATGCTCGTGAATTCTTGTTTTAAGTCTTTTTGATGTTTCTCCAATGTAGTTACATTGGCATGTATTGTATTCAATTTTGTATATGATGGAGGATAAATCACTGGTTGGTAATGGTTCTTTGGGCCGCATCAGCTTGGAGCGTAATGTTTGGTTGGGTTTATGTGCAATGTTGATGTTATATGGGGCAAGAATCCTGGCAGTGGCTTCTGAGACTCCATTGATATACGGGATTGTTGCCCAAGTCGTAGTAGCTGGAGAATTGTGGATTGAGTGTGGTGTCCTATCCTTGCAGCAGCGCCTAATGAAACTTAGTGGGTAATCATTCTGTTTACATATGCGGAGTAGGTGGGCTTTCTCTTTAGATTTTGCTGTTTCTGTGCTGCAGTGGGTCTTGATTCTTTTGAATAATGTTCTTATACAGCTGACTTTGTGTGATGTGGGATGATTGCTTAAGTAGTGAAGGATTCTATCTGTGTGGGTGGTTTTACGATATATGGAGGTTGATAAATTTCCATCTGGGAGGCGATGGACTAACACATCCAGGAAGGGTAAGGAGTTGTTGCTCTCTTCTTCTGCTGTAAATTGAATGTCTGGATGGAACAAATTTAGTTTATGTAAGAATCTGGTAGTGTCACACCGCTTAATGACCGCAAAAGTGTCATCGACGTATCTAACCCAAAAGCTGGGTTGATAGTCAGTCATCACAACACGTTCTAGATCCTGTAATACAACTTCAGCTATGATGCTTGAGATAGGAGACCCCATGGGTGTGCCTTTTACTTGCTCATATATGGTGTCTTTATAAGTAAAATAGGTTTTAAGGCAGAAACCCAGTAGTTGTATGTAGTCCTCCGTGTTGAGAGAATTGGGGTGTTGAAATTCTCCTTTCTGTAAAAGTTTTCTAAAAACAGAGGCGGTTAGGTCTTGGGGGATAGATGTGAAAAGGGATACCACATCGAATGAGATCATGATCTCATCGTCCTTAACCTTTAATGGACGTAATCTCATCAAAAAATCTCCTGGGGATTTAACCATGGTTAGAGAGTCGCTGATCAGGTGTTTAAGTTTTAGGCTTAACCACTTTGCTAGGCCATAAGTGGGTGTACCTCTGAAAGACACGATAGGTCTTAAAGGGACTCCTACCTTGTGGATTTTTGGGAGTCCATATATGCGCGCCATGAACGTATCCCTGGGTCGGATGGATCTGTGGTCTTCCTCCTTTATTTTGTTCTGTCTCTTTAGTCTGTTTAAAGTGTTGTTAAGTCTGTTGGTGAGTGTTGTCATAGGATCTTTGTTGGTGACGTGGTATGCGGTTGTGTCACCAAGTAGGTCAAGGATTTTGTGGTCATATTCATGTTTATTTAAAATCACTGTAGATCTACCTTTATCGGCTGGGAGGATGATGATGGATTCATCTTTTCTTAAATCTTCCAAGGCTCTGCTCTCAGATTTTGGTAATGTGTGGTGTGTTCTGTGACTGATGAGTAGTCCTGATACTCGTTGTCTGATAGTGTTTTTGACGTTTTCACTGCTATCGATGCGGTGTATGATCGGTTCAAATGCTGCTGCAAAATCAAGGTGTTTGGCATCTGTAAGGTTAGTGCCAGCATCATGTCGTAGTAGTGAGGTTTGTTGACTGGTCAAGGTCCTCGATGAAAGGTTATGTACTAATTTCTCAACAACTTCTTTCTTGCTTGAGGTGGTTAAGCTTTCAGTTTTTCTTTGAAGTATCTCTGTTTTGTGATCTCGTGCTTTTTTGGTTGTGTGGTATATTAAGAGGTTAAGGATGTTGAAATGTTCTTGGGTGAGGATGGATCGGCATTGTTCATGATAATGCTGGATTCTGGTGGTTTGGGCATAAATGCGTCTGTGGTGGTGATTAATCATGGCACGCATGATGCGGCGTTGAAATTGCCAAACTGCTGCATACCCTTCTGGTGATTTAATTGGTGGCTTCTTGCGTAAAGATTTTGGTGGGATGTTGTTATAGATGCAGTTATGTAAAAAAGCTAGTTGTTCATAGCTGGTGGTCTTGCGTTTGGATAAAGTCTCCCAATATCTGGCTTGTTGTAGTGCTGCCCGTCCATATGTGTCTTTAATAATTTTAAATATTGGAATCCCAATATATATAGCTTCCATCTTTCCCAAACAATCCTCAGATATAATAGTCAAATACAACCAAAGCTTGAGTACCTTAAAAATAATTTTACAAGCCTAATTGTCTTTCCACAATCCATTTTCACAAACATAATATAGACTGCGTCATTTACAGTAAAGATTTAATTTATATGTGGGACGCCTAAGGGGAAAAATCATATATCTGAAAACCAGAAGGAAAAAGAAAAAAATATTTCAAAGTGTTAATTCTGTTATCAGCATAAATATGCATGTGTCTATAATAATAATAATAATAATAAAGTTGGAAGGGACCTTGGAGGTCATCGAGTCCAACCCCCTGCTCAGGCAGGAAACCCTATACCATTTCAGACAAATGGCTGTCCAGTCTCTTCTTAAAAACTTCCAGTGTTGGAGCATTCACCGCTTCTGGAGGCAGGTTGTTCCACTGGTTAATTGTTCTAACTGTCAGGAAGTTTCTCCTCAGTTCCAAGTTGCTTCTTTCCTTGACTAGTTTCCATCCATTACTTCTTGTCCTGCCCTCAGGCGCCTTGGAGAATAGCTTGACTCCCTCTTCTTTGTGGCAACCCCTGAGATATTGGAATACTGCTATCATGTCACCCCTAGTCCTTCTTTTCATTAAACTAGACATACCCAATTCCAGCAAACGTTCTTGATATGCTTTAGCCTCCAGTCCCCTAATCATCTTTGTTGCCCTTCTCTGCACTCTTTCTAGAGTCTCAACATCTTTTTTACATCGTGGTGACCAAAACTGGATGCAGTATTCCAAGTGTGGCCTTACCAAGGCATTGTAAAGTGGTATTAATACTTCACGTGATCTTGATTCTATCCCTCTGTTAATGCAGCCCAGCACTGTGTTGGCTTTTTTGGCAGCTGCAGCACACTGCTGGCTCATATTTAAGTGATTGTCCACTAGGACTCCGAGATCCCTCTCACAGTTACTACTATTGAGCAAGGTACCCCCTATATATACCTGTACATTTGGTTTTCTTGCCTAAATGTAGAACCTTACTTTTTTCACCATTGAATTTCATTTTGTTAGATAGCGCCCAATGTTCAAGTCTGTCCAGGTCCTCCTGTATCTTAAGCCTGTCTTCTGGAGTGTTGGCTATTCCTGCCAGCTTGGTGTCATCCGCAAATTTGATGAGTTCCCCATCTATCCCCTCGTCCAAATCGTTGATGAAGATGTTGAAGAGCACTGGCCCCAGAACAGAGCCCTGGGGCACCCCACTGCACACTTCCCTCCATGTAGATGCGGTTCCATTGAGGACCACGCGCTGAGTACGGCCGGTCAGCCAGCTACGAATCCATCTCGTGGTGATGCTGTCTAACCCACATTTTTCTATTTTATCAAGTAGTAGGTCTTACAATTGCCATATTAAAGCATCAGTTAAATGGAGTCCTGTCATTCTTTTCATTATGTTAATATGTTTAGCAAAGGAACAGGGTTTCTCTCCACTCTAAGCAATCAGCCATCTCTTATATCAGCAGAAAATGGGATCATTCTAATTAGAAGATACAGAGAAATAAGTGTTTAAATGAGTGATTATGTGGGAAAGATTGCCACCACTTCTGTATTGGTCACCAAAAATCCATAAGCAGTCTGTTCCATTGCCTCCAATATTGTGTGTTTTTGTTCTCCCACATATCATATTGCCAAACACCTAGTTACACTTTTACAATTTTACATTGGGCCTATGTCAACCTATAATAAGGATTCAACCCATTTTACTGAAAAACTTAACACATTCAGTCTGAGACAATGTGATAGACTAATCAGTTTTGATGTGCTTTCCTTTTTATCAAAGGACCAATTAAGGAAACATTATTATATAGTAAGGATTTTTTGTCAAAGACATTACCAACTTAATACATCATTGCTTCTCTACGAGTTATTTCCACTGGAATAATGAATTCTATGAACAAATTGCATGGGCTGCCATGAGCCACTCAGACTAGTTTCTGTATTATAAATATGTATATAGAGAGAATGAGTTTTGGACTTCCCATCCTAGTATTTACCAAAAAAAATTTGGTAGTCACCCAACTGCTTAGCTTTTCAAGAACAAGATTTTCCCCACATAGCTGGGGGGGGGGGGAAAGTAAAGGCATAGTTGAATCATACTCAACTCCTGATGATTACAAGGACACAACTATGCAGACTTATTGGGATGTTTTATTTTGTTTTTGTCATCAGTATAGAAGTGGCTTTGCCATTGTCTTTTTCTAGGGTTATCTTTTTAAACATTGCAGCCTATAGCCCTAGTACTTCCTGATGTTTCCCCTCGAGCTACCAACCATTTTTCTCTTTTGAGGCTTTTGAGTCAAGAAAGATTGACCACACTTTGTCACCTGCTGAAGCTGGAAGATTAATTTGTTTAATTTGTCTAATTCTATGAGCTACAATATGTTGCTGGCCTATAAGTTGGAACATGTAAAAAAAATAATGACCTTTAAGCTAGCTTTCACCACTTCTGCATCCTCTAAACATGGATGGGAATTTGGGAAAACAACTTCTGGATGTTTTTAAGTTGGGAAAAGCTTAATCTGCTTGTTGGTAAATTAGTCTTTAGATATATACTCATGTAAATCATGAAGGACTGTAATACACAGAGCCATGTTTATAAAATCAAAGTGATCAGCTGATAGAAAAATACAAGCTTTGCTCCAGAAACATTTGAAACAGCTTTTAAATATAACTTTTTCTTCTTTTTTTTGGATTAAAACTTGCATAGTCCCAGATGGTACTCTGCATATATTCAGAATAATTAAGATGCAAATGTATTCTAGCATCTTCAGAGATTGTTGAGCACACACAGTAGCATAACACACACCTTAAATTAGAAATGCAAATGAAGGAATAAGCTTAAAAACTGAATATTTTGCCAAGTAAAAGAATATAATAAAATACAGGTGATATAAATGTCACAGACTATTAAACTAATGTCCTCTTAAAATTAGCAAAATGGCACCATTTTCAGCAAGAGGTGAATTCTTTTCTTACTGAAGCATAGCAGAGAACTACAACAGATTTTTTAAAAAAAATCCAGGAAGATGGTTTAAAAAAAAAACATGAAGTAGTGGAAGCTCATTCATTAAAATGTTTAATGGGTTGTATCAGTTGCATGTAATTGAAATAAAACATCAGCTTTATTCCTGAAGTAGTTTATACAGATTGTGAATACGGGCTCTTTGATGCTGACATGGTTTCTCAATAACAGAGGCTTGATATAAAAACAGAAAAAGGATGTTTTTATTCATTTCAACATAGAAAACACAGCATATGCATACTTTTCTTTGTATTTAAAGAACAGCCTTCTCCAATATAATAAATGGAGAAGATGATGTGCATAACAAGGGTATATTTCCCAGCATTGAGATGAAATGTGTGATATCATAATGTTATTATTTAATCAAGGCAACATCTGATATGATACAGTACATAAAATTCTGTGTGAATTCTGATAGGTCCTTTTCACATTCAAAAGGTTTGCAGGCTGTCCTTGATTGCACTGTAAATCAAGACATGAGAGAATGATTCCTTGCTTTCTGCTATTAATGTAGACACATGTCTTTTTTAAAAAGCAAGAAAATTACTGACCCAACTTAGATTCAAGGTATGATCAAAACATAAGAAGCTAGTTAGTACCTAAACAATCCATTCATCTATCATGCCAACACTGAATATAGCATACGTCCATAATCCAAAGGCCCAAGATTACAAGTGGCCTTTTAACTCCTTTAAAAGTTATTACCAAATAGTTTTTTTAATGTGGCCTAAGGAGAAAAATATTTAATCACACCAAAGAAATAGATATGCAAGTAGTCCTCAATTTATTACCACAATTGGGAATGAAACTTCCATCATTACGTTGTATCTGATTGTACAACATTTTTAACATAGTTGTTAAGCAAATCACCCAGTCATTAAGTTAATTATATACATGTTAAACAAATCTTAATAAATATGTTAAGATTCCGGCATTAACTTTTTTGTTGGAAACCAGCTGGGACATTTACAAATGGTGATCATGTGACTCAGGATGCTGTAATTGTTATAAAAATATGCTGGTTGTCAAGTGCCCAAATTGAGATCACATGACCACAGAAATACTGTAATGATCATAAGTGTGAAGACCTATCATAAGTCACTTTTTGCAGTCATAACTTCAACTGTTTAGTAAGGAATGGTCATAATTTGAAGACTATCTGTACAATGTATGCAATGTATGAAGACAGTATTCTTATATTCTAAAGGTTACGTTTCTTAGGATAGTATGAAATAGCCAATGACAAATCCATAGATTGTTCACTTTGGTTCTGATACTTGATAAAGCTACACATCTAAGCAGGAACTCCACTAGTGACTTATTGCATCTTCTAGAGTCATCCAACCATCTTTGTGTTGATATAACTGTAATGAGGACAGGCTTTTTATCACTTTAATGATAGCTGGATGTGCTAGAAATTGCTATAAGTCACTTATAGAAAATGGCCTTATTGACAAGTTGAAGCTCAGAGTCTTAAGTCAATGGATGATGCAAATCATCCTGTGAGGAAAACATCTGTGTGAAGCCCAATCTCTCTCAAGAGAGTCTCTTTGAGAAACAGGACTGTATTATATTACAGAGGTTTGTGCATTGACAGCTACAGAATATCTCTTGAAAAATTTGGACTTGCTGTGCTGAAATCATTCCCAGACCTCTAAAAGTTGTTATCAAATTGTAATTTTTAATGTAATAAAATAAATAAATTGGAGAGTAGTTAAAATAACTAAATTTAATTTGAATGAACTTTCAGTAACAATGACATGAAATCAAGTTAATTTTTGACCTGGCTTTATTCTAAACAACCCCAAATAAAAATAAGTTCTGATTTAATTGAAATGCAATGGGAAAGAATCTCCATTAGCTTCTCTATGAAAATATAATGGACTGTACCATTTTTCTGGACATGTTCTTTCATTTCCTTTCTGAAGCTGGTCTGTTCATGCATTAAAAAGAACAATACAGAATATGGAATTAGCTAATATACAATGTGGGTTTAAGAATTCATGCAAGTACACCCCCCCCCAAAAAAAACCCTCCACATCATTATGACATCAGACTTGGAAAATGAAGATCTCATAAGGAACAAATTAAATTTCAACCAGTATATCCATGTTTCCTTTTCAGCTCTTCCAAGCAGCTCAGTAACAATGAAGAAGATTGTATGGATCTTTATTTCTTCCTAATATCTTAAACACTGATATTATGGGCATATTATATATTCAAGACTCTGAGACATGAGGATATCTCTGTTGCATCCTTAGAATGGACAGGGAGAATGATTTAAGGTAAATTGTTATAAGAAGTTTTCCAAACAATCAGCCTATCAGTTCCCCAGAACTTTACAATGATTTCATTTAACTGAGCTGAGAATATTTTCAAACTGCCTTTCTCAAAGCTATGCTGATATAACCATAGGCATATATTTATTTTTGCAAATCTAGAGCTTGCTGAGAATATCACCCTGTTGCCTCTAAGGTGGCAAATATTTCAGTGTCCTTGGTGCCATCTGCATATCCCAACCACCCGTCTCCAGTGCATCAGGTATGAATAGCAAATTCCTTCCAAAAGCATGCCATCTAGCTCCAAGGACTCCAAAGGTAGAGATTTTGTAACTAAAGAGAAAGCTGGCCTTAGGGATTGAGATAAAGCTTATCTTGGATGGACCAGAGACGGCAAGTTTGCTGTTTGAAGATATTCCTTGATCCCCCAAATGACACTGGATTAACAAGTAACAGTGGAACACATTTGTGTAACCAAGATTAATTATAACCCTTTCTGAGCCTGTCATCTTTGACAATAATTATCCTTGGTTACAACTTTTTTTCTATGTGGAACTACCCCTGAGAGTGCTCCCAAACTGCAATTTATTTGAAATGAATGCTATACATTAAAGTATAGGAAATTGTGCTTTTTCTTACTAAATGCCAATAAGCTCTTTGGCAAAAGACCTCAACTTCATGATGGAAGTGTGAGCCAGCCATTAATATATCCAATAAAGCACAAGGATACAAATAAATAATCCACATTAGTTTTTATTAAAACTGATTGGTTCTTTTTAACCACATGGTCAAATTTTTATTTTTTTGCTCATCTTCAGACTTTAATAATATGAAATTTTCAGTGTGATGAAACTTTCCTAGGTTCCTAGATGGTAAGATGTAGGCAATAGTCTATTGGCTTGGAAGATGGCCTCTATATTACCGAGATGTTGAGTATGCTTAGGATAAAACATGGCTTTGGTTGCTCTTGTGGCATACAGGCAAATTTGCCAAAACTGACTACAAGTAGTTCTTCTTATGATTGTTCATTTGGCAACTGTCAAAGTTATGATGGGGACTCAGAAAAGTGACTTACCACCAATCCTCACATTACAATTGCTGCAAAATCAAGATTTGGATGCTTGGTAACCGTCATACATTTGCAACAGTTGCAGCATTCCATCAAGAAGCTTGGGAAATTTTGAAAAGCGAGATAATAAAAGCCCAGTCTAGCACAATACCAACAAAGAGGAAAAATAACAGCTCTCAAAAGAAACCAGCATGGCTGCATAAAGAACTCTCTGATAAATTGAAAGATAAAAAGGATAAGTATAGAAAGTGGAAAGAGGGGCACATAACAAAGTCAGAATATCAGCAAATAGCCTGAGCCTGCAAAGATGAAGTGAGGAAAGCTAAGGCTCATAATGAACTAAGGCTTGCGACCAAAGCCAAAAATAACAAAAAAAAGCTTCTTTCAACATGTAAAAAACAAGAAAAAAGTGAAGGAAATGATCGGTCCATTACTGGGTGAAAGTGGCAAGAAGGTGACAAGCAATAGGGAGAAAGCAGAACTATTTAACTTGTTTTTTGCATCTCTCTTTACACAAAGGGAAAAAAAAGACCAACCTATCAAAAATAGTGCCATAAAAAACAGAATAGAAACAAAAGTTAAGATAGGCAAGAAAATGGTAAGTGAGCACCTGTCCAGCCTAGACGAGTTCAAATCACCAGGACCAGATGGATTACATCCCAAGGTTCTCAAGGAACTGGCAGATGTGATCTCAGAACCACTGAACTATATTTTTCAAAGATCCTGGAGCACTGGGGAACTACCAGAGGACTGGAGAAGAGCTGATGTAGTTCCCATCTTCAAAAAAGGGAAAGAAATGGACCCAGGAAATTACAGACCTATCAGCCTGACCTCAATACCTGGGAAGATTCTGGAAAAGATAATCAAACAACGAATCAGTGAACACCTAGAGGCAAACAAAATCACTACTAAAAGCCAACATGGGTTTGTCAAAAACAGATCATGCCAGACAAATCTTATTGCATTCTTTGACCAAGTGACAAAATTAGTGGATCAGAGGAATGCTGTGGATATAATTTACTTGGACTTCAGTAAGGCATTTGATAAAGTAGATCACAACCTACTACTTGATAAGATAGAAAAATGTGGGTTAGACAGCATCACCACCAGATGAATTCGTAGCTGGCTGACCGGCCGTACTCAGCGTGTGGTCCTCAATGGAACCGCATCTACATGGAGGGAAGTGTGCAGTGGGGTGCCCCAGGGCTCTGTTCTGGGCCCAGTGCTCTTCAACATCTTCATCAACGATTTGAACGAGGGGATAGATGGGGAACTCATCAAATTTGCGGATGACACCAAGCTGGCAGGAATAGCCAACACTCCAGAAGACAGGCTTAAGATACAGGAGGACCTGGACAGACTTGAACACTGGAAGCTATCTAACAAAATGAAATTCAATGGTGAAAAAAGTAAGGTTCTACATTTAGGCAAGAAAAACCAAATGTACAGGTATAGTATAGGGGGTACCTTGCTCAATAGTAGTAATTGTGAGAGGGATCTCGGAGTCCTAGTGGACAATCACTTAAATATGAGCCAGAAGTGTGCTGCAGCTGCCAAAAACACCAACACAGTGCTGGGCTGCATTAACAGAAGGATAGAATCAAGATCACATGAAGTATTAATACCACTTTACAATGCCTTCGTAAGGCCACACTAGGAATACTGCATCCAGTTTTGGTCACCACGATGTAAAAAAGATGTTGAGACTCTAGAAAGAGTGCAGAGAAGGGCAACAAAGATGATTAGGGGCCTGGAGGCTAAAACATATAAGGAACGTTTGCTGGAATTGGGTATGTCTAGTTTAATGAAAAGAAGGACTAGGGGTGACATGATAGCAGTATTCCAATATCTCGGGGGTTGCCACAAAGAAGAGGGAGTCAAGCTATTTTCCAAGGCACCTGAGGGCAGGACAAGAAGCAATGGATGGAAACTAGTCAAGGAGAGAAGCAACCTGGAACTGAGGAGAAACTTCCTGACAGTTAGAACAATTAACCAGTGGAACAACCTGCCCCCAGAAGCGGTGAATGCTTCAACACTGGAAGTTTTTAAGAAGAGACTGGACAGCCATTTGTCCGAAATGGTGTAGGGTTTCCTGCCTGAGCAGGGGATTGGACTCGTTGACCTCCAAGGTCCCTTCCAACTTTATTATTATTATTATTATTATTATTATTATTATTATTATTATTATTATTATTATTATTATTATTATTATTATTATTATTATTATTATTATTATTATTATTATTATTATTATTATTATTATTATTATTATTGTTGTTGTGGTTGTTGTTGTTGTTGTTGTTATTGTTGTTATTGTTATTATTATTGTTGTTGTTGTTGTTGTTGTTGTTGCTGTTGCTGTTGCTGTTGCTGTTGCTGTTGCTGTTGTTGCTGTTGCTGTTGTTGCTGTTGTTGCTGTTGTTGTTATCATCACATGATCACCATTTGCAACCTTCCCTTGCAAGATCAATGGGAAGTCATCAGGGTAGGTCACAAGTCACAGTCACATGATGTCCCATTTAATGATCACAATGATGTGCTTAATGTCCATGGCAAAAAAAGTCATAAAATTGGATGTGGTCACATGATGCTTTAGTTAGTCTCGCTGCTTATCTACAAATTTTCTAGTCCCTATTGTGGTTGTAAATTGAGGAGTATGTGTTAACAGGGAATGCTGCATATAGACATCAGGAGCCCCACAGAATACAAAACAGACCAACAACTACAGTTTGGACAACGATACCATACATTAATGGTGTGTCAGAGGTGACAGCACAGATATTGGCACCAAATAACATCAATGTAGCACAGAAGCCAAATCAAACTCTGCGCGCCAAAGTAATGCGCCCCAAGGAGCCACTGCCCCATGATGAAAGATCATCAGTGGTTTACAGGGTTAAATGTAACGACTGCCACTGCAACTACATCGGGGAAATGGCCAAGCGACTTAAGACCAGGGTCCATGAGCACAAATTGGCCGTCAGATGGCATGAGCAACACTCACAGGTGTGGGCACACATAGCCAGCAATAACCACTCATTCGACTTTGCAGGAGCAGAGGCCATTGCCCAGGACACTTCTAAGGGGGGCCGGTTACTTAAAGAGGCCTGGCTATCGAATGAATATTCAATCAACCGCCACATAGATTTGCTGCCAGCTTACCAGATGGTAAGGAAGCATGAACAACAACATAAAGATCCACAGTGTGTACAAAGAACACCGCCCACACACAAGAGGGAGAGGGATAAACAAGACCCAGATTGCTTACCCATGGGACAACATGAAATCACAACGAGCGAAAAGAAGGAAATGCCAACACAACTCGCCCGAGAATTAGGAGAGAAACGACAGACCAACGAGGACAGCGTGGTGCACACAATAGGAGAAATACCACCAGATATGATTACACAATGACTCACGAGGGCCATAGGGCGAGACCAATCGGAGGATGATCCAGCGATAACTTCAAACAACCAGACATGAGCAGAGCAGGCAGGGAAAGTAGAAATGAGAGGAGGAAAGATGTCAAGATCCAAACGCACACAAGCAGATGTGACGCAATTAGGGAAAATACGATCGACTGGGGTGGGTAGACCGGTTACGCGCTCGATGAGCAGAGCGCTGAAACAGCCGGCTTCATAAGTAGACTCTCCAACCTCCAGCTTTCACTCTGATGACGTCAACAGGGGACCGACGAAAGCTTAGCAATAAACAGTTGTTTTTTATACTTATCCCGGAGTTCGATGATTTTTTGCACTTTAAATCTATCATCTATCTATCTATCTATCTATCTATCTATCTATCTATCTATCTATCTATCTATCTATCTATCTATCTATCTATCTATCTATCTATCTATCTATCTATCTATCTATCCATCCATCCATCCATCCAGATAGATAGATAGATAGATAGATAGATAGATAGATAGATAGATAGATAGATAGATAGATAGATAGATAGATAGATGATAGATAGATAGATAGATAGATAGATAGATAGATAGATAGATAGATAGATAGATAGATAGATAGACACATACCAAACTGACAGCAACAGGTACAACAGCTAACTTGATCGTGAAGATATTGAAGTCATAGTTTCTGCCTTTTAAGATCAACCAACAACCACAGATTAACACTCAGTAGAGCAGACATGAAGGCCTTGGAAAAGATGCAGTGATACATATATACAGCAAAGATCAGAACAGTGCAAGCCATGCTATTCCCTGTGACATTCTATGGAAGTGAAAGTTAAATTTTAAAGAAGCGCATGAGAAGAATATTAACACTTTTGAATTTTGGTGTTGGAGAAAATTTCTGAAAATACAATGGTCAACCAAAAACAAACTAACAAACAAATCAATAAACAAATGGATCATTGACTAAATCAACCCAAAGTTCTCACTACAAACAAGACTCAAATCATCCTACTTTGTATAAATTATGCAAAGACCTAGCTCTTTAGATATTCTCTAATAGTAGGAAAGATGAAAAGAAAGAGGACAATTAGTAGCAAGATAGATGGACTCAGTTACAGTGGAAATGGGTGTACCAGTAGAAGACCTGAAAAGACCAGTTAGGAATAGATCATCATAGAGGAAATCTATCTATCTAAAGAGCTATGGTGGCTCAGTGGTTAGAATGCAGTATTGCAGGCTAATTCTGCCGACTGTCAGCAGTTCAATCCAGCTAAACGTTGACTCAGGATTTCCATCCTTCCGAGTAAAATGAGGAGCCAGATTGTTGGGGGCAATATGCTAACTCTGTAAACCACTTAGAGAGGGCTGTAAAGCGCTATGAAGGGGTATATAAATCTAACTGCTATTGTTATTGCTATTGCTATCTGGTTGCTAGGAGTCAACACCAATTTTATGGCACACAATCAATCAAATGAAATGAAATTTATATAAATGAAATTTATAGTGATATCAAAGAGTGGGATGGAAATAAATCCTATACACTTTAATGTCTCAGAGAGAAGAATGAAAAGAAAGTCATAAATGTAGTAAAATTATTGAAAAAAATGATAAGACTTCAAGTCTAGATGGCAATATTGAAGGTGTTCAAATATAATTTTGGCTTGTCTATGAAATGGCTGTGCAAACTTGTTTAGAAATTGCATCTGTGCCTGACACTTTGTGATATCGTGGAAGCGGGGGAGAGTTGGAAGAGTTCAGCTTATTTGAGAAGATGGAGCCCAGCCGAAATGTGGGGGGATGTTTCAGAGAACTTTTTAATTGTCTTGCTAAAAGTCTGCTTGGGTTTAGAGTTTTTCAGATTATGGTTTTGTAGCATTAAAGGGGCCTTTCAGAAATTCACTGGTTCTCCCTGCTTGATTTTGCCAGTTAGTGGGGTTTGACATGATTAAAAGTATGTTCCTATTGCTGGTGGCAAGAGTAAAATTCAGGGAGATTCATTTCTTCACTGTGTCTGAGTTGGATGGCCAATAAATTTAAATCAGCAACAACAACTTTGGAGCTAAAGCTTGATTGCTGAATTTTATTTATTTATCAACTTTAGATAGCTGCCCATCTCATCAGAAATGACTCTGAGCGGTGTACCACAATAAAATCAAACAACAATATAAAAACAGGCATTATAAAAGCATCATTATAAAAATGTGAACAATCATGATTAAAATTAAAAATATATATTTTAAAAGTTGAATGCAGTAATGATGTGAATGAATCATGCATAAGAATAGATGGCGTGCTTAAAAATGGTTTGACATGGATTCACAAGGCAGAGAGAATAAGATAAAGAATGGGTGATGTCCTTTTGATTTTTTAAAATATGTTTATAAATTGATTGTTGATGTTAAGGAATGCTATTTGGCAACAAGAATGCATTTGCACTTTTTGTAAGCAGACAATGACATGTGGGATGATGCCAGATTATTTTTGCAGCAAATATTTGAGCATTAATTTATCACAGACCAAAAATGAGGTGAAATTTTTCAACATAAAAAAGAGGTAGATGAATTTGTACCTTAATAGAATGTTTACCAAAGATGAGGAAATTGAGAAAGATATTTTGAGACATGCAACTACCTCTGTAGGTAGTGGATATATATATATATATATAATTTGATTCACTGACTCCATGTCTATGGAAACAAGAAAAAAATAGTTGTGTTTCTGCCCACCTTGTTATACAGAAACCCGAGCTGGATCTATCAGGAGAAGCATACAAGTAATTTGAAGATGGTGAGGATGGATTATTTAAGAAATATATGTAGTAAAGAATGAGAAGAATTAATGGGTGCTGAATGGAGGGGAATTAATAGAAAGGTGAGAACCCAAAACAAGAAAAGCACACAAAGAGATTTGGACATATATAGAGAGAATAAATGAAGATATATAAAAGAAGAATGGGTTTGTTGGTCTAAAGCAGGCGTGTCCAACCTTGGTATCTTTTAGATTTCTGGACTTCAACTCTTAGAATTCCCCAGCAAGACATGCTGACTGAAGAACTGAAGTCCACAAATCTTAAAGTTGCCAAAGTTGAACACCCCTAGTTTAAAGTTTGGGTAGGTTGATGAGATTCTGAAAAAGAAAGAAGTTTAAAACAAAAGGCAATGTCTGAAGCAGCAAACAGATGTAGTGAAAGCAAAAATGGTTTTCAAGGATAGAAGGGTTTGGGAGGAATAGGTAATAGTGTTCTTTATAAACTAGATTTAGTTAGATCTCCTTTTCTTTCCTCCCATCTCCCACCATTAAATTTGTTTTGCCTAGCACTGCTCACTCTTTTTCTCTGGCTGTGCATAATATTTTTGTCCCAAAAGGGAATTGTGTGTGTGTGTGTGTGTTTGTGTGCATATATAAATAAGCATTCACTGTCAGTTTTGGGTTTATGTTTTCAGAGAGTTGGCAACCTTTGAAGGACTGGCAAGCCAACCCCAGTCAGCTTCTGATCAGTTAAGAACACAAATATTATCATATCAAAAGGCAATTATTTTCTGAGCATTTTATAGTCCCTAAGGACTAGCCATGAAACACACCTCCTCTTCCAGTGCAATCATATTTCATCTATCAAGGACATGACCCTAGTTATTTACAGACTGTAATGAGACTGCCCACTGCTTGATGTTACCATAAATAAGCAGGTAAGACTGCTGAGTTTCACAAAATCCAGAATGATTGCTTAGTAGACAGGATCATTTTAATAAAAAAGAATGGCATATGTAATCACTAAATTTATATTATGTGTGCCGGAGTGAACTCTCATTTCACACAAGTGCCTAGGCTTCATGCAGATCTATTACCTTTTCAGAAACCATCCTGTCTGTGTTTTTGTGATATGATAGAGTGGCATTTCTCAACCTTGACAATTTTAAGGTAGATGAACTTCAATTCCCAGAATTCCCCAGTACAGCACTTAAGTCCACCTATCATAGTTGTCAGGAGGGGAGGGGAGGGGAGGGGAGAGGAGAGGCGGAGGAGGAGAGGAGAGGGAGTAGAGGAGAGGAGAGGAGAGAAGGAGAGGAGAGGAGAGGAAGAGGATAGTAGAGGGGAGGGGAGAGGAGAGGAGAGGAGAGGAGAGGAGAGGATACTGGAAGCATATAATAGCATTCTCTGCATATCTGGTCAGAACCATTACATATCCCAGGGTAAGCATATATAGAATTGAAGCTTCATGCAATTTTGGGAATTCCTACTTATCACAATGCAATAAAAATGAGTTATGAAATTGCAGAAAGCTTCAGTTGAATTGAGGAAAGTTGATCAAGCCAAGGTCCAACAGAGAATATTAACTTTTGAAACTGCATACAGAGTGAAAGGGAGATGAGTGCACAAGTTGCCCCTTAACAATTTGGCTTCCCAGTCAATCACAATCCTAAGAGACAACTGTTGTTACAAACAAATAAAATTAAATAGTTCCACACTTCAAGCAGATGATGCAAGAAAATGAAATGAGCTAAAAAAAATTAAATGGAAAAATTATAATAGCTATGCAAATCTTCAGTGGGATGATTCAACTCAAAGATAATCAAACTACCATACTGAGGCAGTCCGTGAAATGAAGCAACACTTTTTATATGGAAAATCAAAGAAACCGCACTACTTTCCATTGGCCATTTCTCTGGCCCTTCAGCGTACTCCTGTGCATATCCATATTCACAGAAGCTACTGGCCTTGGAAGTGAAATGATTGGTCAATGTGTTTCAGCTCACCTGGATTTGCTCCCAATTACACTGGCTTAATTAGTTGTCTATGCATATTCTTGTATGATGTAGCATCATGCAGCAGTCTACATAATATGTAATGCTATAGATTAAGTGACAGCTAGGCTGGCAGACAGACATTCAACTGAATCAGTGTATTAGGCAATAGTTACCATAGTCAAAATTGAATAATCTTCCGATTCCAGTAATGCTAGAAAGAGAAAATGTTTCACTTTATTTTTAACTAGTTTAATTTGGTGGAAGAAAATTTGTTTCAGAAACTCAAAGAAGGGAAACCCTTCCCCCAAAAAACCTGAAGAATTTTCCATGGATGGAATATGATTAAGGGGTATCTGTGAATGCCCTATCCTTCGTTGAAACAATCCTCTCTTCAGCACTCTGTACTCTCCACAGAGTTTTGAGTTTCAGCTACATCCTAAGAGATGCTTTTTTGGTAGTTGTATTATTGTAACTGCTATGGAGAAGTCCAACCTTTGAGAAATTCTTCTATACCGAGAAATTCATACATGTCTCTGCCTACATCTTTGGTGGTGAATTTAGAAGGATAGTTTCAGCTCAGCTCTCACTGCAAATGAAAGACAGCACTGATTATAGAAGTTCTATTGTTTGTATCACCAGGTAGATGGTATATCAAGTGGCAGTAGTGACAACTACCAAGCTACCACCCTAAAGCAAGAGGTAAAGTCAGGGTTAACAATTTCATCTGGGACCTGAGATTTAAGACTTCTATTTTTTTTTTTTTTACTACAAGCTCAACCATCCACTATAGCAGGTGTTGGAAAAAGACAAAGAAAAAGACATTTTTTTATAGTCCATCATTCCTAACTTCAACATTATGTGGGAAACTGCACTTAAAATGCTATGGCAAAACAAACTGAACAAACAGATTTACTATGTCATTCATCCTATAGTAGACTTTCCCAGTACATTTTCCCATTGCCGTCCATTAGTTCTAAACAAGCCCATAACCAGTTTATGGTCTCTATAAGTTATTTACAGTTCCTTTCTAGTATTTCTCTCTGGCATGACCCCCTGCTCTCTATGCAGCTGCTTTGAAATCTCTAGAAAAATGTCTTCCTTTTCCTTTTCCTTTCTCTCTTTTTAGTGGCAATCTCTATGTATCACTGTTAGCTTTGTAAATGACATGGTTGATTTCTCTATTTAGAGCTTCTTTATACACCAGATTCATTTTTATTCCAAAAATGCTCATTATGCACAGTGGGGATAAGGAAGATCTTCCCTTTATTGACTCCTAAAACAGGAGCAGCTTGATTTTATTTTTTCCTTTATTTATCTGACTTAGTCTAGTGCCAACTAGACTCTCCTGGCAGTTTGTAGTAAAAGCTTTCTTCACTAGCCCAACTTATTCCTCTTAGTAGTACTGATCGGAAGACAAATGTTTCCATCAGTAAAATGCAGTAATATGAAAGGGGTGGAAGTTTCAGATCACTTCCTTCTTATGAATTTTTTCCTGTAGATATTCACAGCAGGTTTAAAATATTCTTCAAAGTGGCTTTTTTTGCTTGATGCTCCTCATTGTCAGGATTGAATCTACCCATGTGGTAAAAATATTATGACAAAACAAGCTCTGTGTCCCCACTCCATGTGAATTTAGGAGAGCATGGGCTAAATTATATGTCTGCTTTTTTGTTAGCCCTGTATTTTGGAACACCTTGCCCCCAAACATTCATGAAATCAATCCTCCCCCACACAAATCATTTTGGTATTTTGTAAGGCCATCAAAACAACTCTTTTCCATCATGCTTTTAACCATCATTGAATGCACCTGGTGGTCATCTTGAAAAGATTTGATTGTGTGCTTTTTATTTTTGTTACGCTCTATTTCATTACTCAGTTGCACCTTCTCCAGAATTTACACAAAAGTACGAACAAACAAATAAACTGGCTTTTACTTAAATTTGGATGGCTTTAAAATAAGGGACATATCTATCAAGAGCTATTAATCTTCAAAAATACAATGTTATTTCTGGCTTGGTCCCAAATATAAGTTGCAGGACAGAGGCAATGGAAGAAGGGTACACAGTACCTCCATCTCATCTATGATCAGTGAAAGGGTTTAGGGTATAGGGTTTCCTGCCTGAGCAGGGAGTTGGACTAGATGACCTCCAAGGTCCCTTCCAACTTTATTATTATTCTTATTCTTACTTGGCCAACCTGAAAAATATGTACAATCAGTACAAGGTCGATTGGAGCAACATAAAAATCATTGGCCATGCTACTACCCGCCATGCTCGTGAGTTCATCGAAGCCTGGCACTCCACAAGTAATTCCATCAACAGACACATTGACCTACGAACCCCTCAGAATCCCAATCAACCACACAGCCAACCTGAGACAGCATCGACCCTCAACAAACCCATGCGAGCCCCCCCACCAGCAGTTCACCTCCCAGTGACCCTGATCTGATGTAACCTTCCCATCACAAGAACCATCACAAGATCCTCACTCGACACATGCACACCTGAAGCCCTTATAAACAGAAGAACACTGACACTGACATCCCCTAAATATCTTCCCTAGGAAGATGTTACCTAGCCTGGTAACAAAACGTTCCACAACCAACCCACAAGCCTGGAGAACAATCCTTCACCCTCATAGGTAGCTACCACAAGGAACTGATTTTGGTTGGAACTGAAATAGCAGCAAACTTTTTATTGTTTAGTTTCTTACTATAGGCTCTTTTTTGATTGCCAAAAGAGAAAAGATATATTGTATTTGTTTCATGCACCAGAATAACTTAACCAGCCTTTATTTCTAATGGTAGAACACTTGGGGGGAGGGCATTTGTTGCTCTGCTTCAGGCTAAAGAAATGTGATCACTGAGCAAAAGAAAATGAAGGTATAGGTATAGGGCCTATATTTTCCAAACTTTATCTCATAGGGTTGCTATGAAGATAATTCGGTATACATTACTTTGAATCCCTGGATATAATGTCTCAATATAGGATCAAAATGTGACAAATAAAATAAATTAAATACTAGCTCCTGGAACATAAGCCAAGTGGTATCGTTGTGATCTATCTAGGATTATGTGTCCATTCTATAGGCCACCAGAATGCTTTATATTAGAACACTTTTAATTTAATTCTCATTCTCAGGAGAAAGTTATGTTATTAACTCAACTTTTCCTGCTATGCCATGTTTCATATTATTTTTTTCCTGGGAAATCAGCTTGTGGTCGCCCTTGTCTCAAGTCCCTATAAACACCTACATCAGAAATAAAGAAAAATAAAACAGGCTTTGTTTTACAATTTCTTTTTCTAGGAATGAAATAATGTAACCTATTTGCAATCTGTAATTTTTAAAATGCTAGCTTTTTGTTCTTGTTTATTGTTATGTAAAGTCATTCCCTGAAATATTCAAGTAGCACAGCAAAAAAGTGTGATATATCAAAAGCCATGTACACTGGGAGCAACATTATCATATCCATATTGCTAACAAGAAATACAAGTTTTAGGGAATCCATCAAAAGCTTTTTTCCCCAAAATTACCTGCCCAAAAATGTCCAAAAATTGGGCAGATGGGGAGTCACCCAGCCATGATCTCCCAGCCATCATGCTATTGTTGTGGAAGAATGTCTGTCCTTGCAATGCAGAGCAAGTTTTCCTGTTTTGGATCCTGTGACGATATAGCTGCTGTGTAAAAGTGACATGTAAAATTTCCATATACACAGAGAAATGGCATTTTGACATGTCTGGGGATTATTACAGGGTATCGGCTGAGAAAAGCTGACCTTGCCTACCCAATCCTGTCTCTTTTTACTCTCAAAAAGCTCCAGTGTGAAGCCAATAAGCAGAGGGAGGGATTATTGGACCAGAAGGAGCAACGGTAAAGTAGGTCCAACTTTTTGTCTCATTAGCATAACAAAAGAAAAGAGGAGTAGTTTTATATATTAAAGAGACAATGGATTCTAAACAAGTCTATGCAGATGAAGAAGGAAGAATGTTAGGTAGAAATAATGATAAATCAAAAACAAATATTGATGGTAGCAATATATGCACCAAACAACAAACAAGAAGAATTTTACCAAAAACTACGTAAGAAAATAGTGGAAACAGAATACCAATTCCTAATCCTTCATTCTTTCCTCTAACCAACAATAAAATAAGTCCCAAGTTTGGTAGTAATCTGTGTCTTCTTTATCTTTCAATCTCATAGTTAATCTGTCCATCTCTGCGCATTCCAATATTTTTCTGATTATTTCTTCCTCTGATGGTAGTCCTTCATTCTTCCAATATTGCGCAAAGATTATTCTTGCTGCTGTAGTGACGTGTAAAATCAAATATAGACTTTGCTTATTAATCTTTTCAGGCATTATACCTAGTAAGAAAAGTTCAGGTTTAAAATCAACATGTTCACCTAATATTTTTTCTAACCACGCATGTATCTTTTTCCAATAAGCCTTTGCTTTGCCACATGTCCACCAAATGTGATAGTATGTACCTGAGTTGTGCTTACATTTCCAGCATCTATCTGACATATTTTTAAACATTTTTGCTAATCTTGCTGGTGGCAATTTATTCATCCAGATCAAAATGGATTTTTACCCAAGAGACAAATAAAAAACAACTTAAGAATTACCAAGATCATGGCATCCGGCCCTCTCAATTCCTGGCAAATAGATGGGGAAGAAATGGAGGTAGTGACAGGTTTTATTTTCCTGGGCTCCAAGATCACCGCAGATGGGGACTGCAGCCAAGAAATTAAAAGACGCTTGCTCCTGGGGAGGAAACCTATGGCAAATCTAAACAGCATACTAAAAAGCAGAGACATCACCCTGCCAACAAAAGTGCGTATAGTTAAGGCCATGGTTTTCCCAGTTGCAATGTATGGCTGTGAAAGTTGGACCATAAGAAAGGCTGAGCACCAAAGAATTGAGGCCTTTGAACTATGGTGCTGGAGAAGACTCCTGTGAGTCTCTTGGACTGCAAGGCATTCAAACCGGTCAGTCCTAGAAGACATCAACCCCGACTGCTCTTTAGAAGGCCAGATCCTGAAGTTGAAACTCAAATACTTTGGCCACCTAATGAGAAGGAAGGACTCACTGGAGAAGAGCCTGATGCTGGGAAAGATTGAGGGCAATAGAAGAAGGGGACGACAGAGAAGGAGGTGGCTGGATGAAGTCACTGAAGCAGTAGGCATGAGCTTAAATGGACTCCAGAAGATGGTAGAGGACAAGACCTGGAGGAACATTGTCCATGGGGTCGCGATGGGTCAGACACGACTTTGCAAATAACAACAACAAAAAGAATTATTTTGGATACACTGGAATATTATGAAATGCATCCAGGGAAACAAATAGCACTAATTTTCCTAGATGCACAGAAAGCTTTTGATAACATAAATTGGTAATTTATGATACAACAATTAAACCGTATGGATTTTGGAGAAAAAAATATAAATATATTTAAAACAATATATTTTAAACAAACAGCAAAAGAAATTGTAAATGGAGACTTTACAGAGAATGTTAATATAAAAAAAGGTACAAGACAAGGGTGATCACTATCTCCATTGCTATTTATATTAACTTTGAAAGTCTTGAATAGAAATGTTAGACAAGACCCAAAAATTAAGGGAATGGAGATAAAAGATGAAAAATACAAATTACAACCATTTGCGGACAACTTGGTATTTATACTAGAAGAACTCTTGGAGACAAGCTCTAAATTATTGAAAAAGATAGAAGAATTCAGAGAAGTAGCAGGATTGAAAATAAACAGAGAAAAGATTAAAGTCATAATCAAGAACCTTACAGATAAACAAAAAAAATCAACTCTCAGGGAAAATAGATCTCCAGATAATTAAGAAAGTCAAATACTTGGTAATATACCTGACAGCAAGATGCACAGCAATAAAAGAAGACAGTTACATAAAACTGTTAAAACAAATAATAATAGACCTGGAAAAATGGAAAAATTTACAAATGTCAATGTTAGGAAGAATAGCTACGATAAAGATGTATGTTCTACCAAAGCTATTGTTTTTATTCCAAACAATACCTATAAAAATAGAGAAAAATGTTTTTCGTGAGTTAAACGCATCAATTTTGAAATTTATCTGGCAAGGGGGGAAAAGCTAGAATTAGACTGAAATTGTTACAAGAATCTAAAGAAAGTATGTGCATTAACATGGTTAAACGAATGGATTACTCTTAGACATAAAAGTTTATTATACTTAGAAGAGCATTACTTATAATTGGGATGGCATGCTTTTCTATGGTATGGGAAGAACAAAATTCATAGATACTTTCAAAATCATTATATAAGAAATGCTTTATTTTTGATATGGGAAAAGATAAAAGTGAAAATCTATATGAAAATTCCAGGGTGTCTTTCAATAATGGAAGCTTTTGCTCACCCAAATTTAATTAATTCTGAGAAAATTGTAACTTACAAGGATATCTTGAATATGGAAGAGAATTTAAAAACTAAACAAGAGTTGGAAAAACAGGGCATCGATTTATCATGTGGCCTCATTTGCAAATACAAACAAGATATGAGAAAGATAACAAAAGATGTGGTTTTTATAAAGAGCAGACAACATTTGATCAGGTATTATTAACATCAGATGAAAAACTGATTAAGAAATTGTATAATTTTTTATTAAGCTTAAAGATGGAAGATGAACAAGTAAAAGAAACAATGATAACATAGGCTAAAACATTTTGGGCACAATATAGAGCTAGAAAATTGGCAAAATCACTGGAAAGAAACTATAAAATAACAATGGCAACTGCATATAAAGAAAATCTATATAAAATGTTTTATAGATGGCACCTACCACCGGCCAGACTAGCAAAAATGTTTTAAAATATTTCTAGCAATTGTTGGAAATGTAGGCAAAAACCAGGTACGTACTATCATCTTTGGTGGACGTGCCTTAAAGCAAAAAAAATTTGGATAAAAATTCATACTTGGTTAGAAAAAATGTTAAGAAAGCATGTAGATTTTAAGCCAGAACTTTTTCTATTAGGTATAATCTCAGGAATGTATGAGAAAGAAAATGTATATTTAATGGTACGTGTATTAACAGCAGCAAGAATGGTTTTTGTGCAGCGTTGGAAAAATGAAGAAAAGCCATCTGTACGCCATCATAATTAAGAAAATACTGGAATGTGCAGAAATGGATAGACTCACATTGAAGATTAAAGAAAAAGAAGATACAGAATATTTTCAAATATGGGATGTATTTTACCAATGGCTGGAAAAACGGGATAGAGATTAGGATTTTATTATATGTTATTAGGCTAAGACCCAGACAACATGTTGTTTAATAAGCATTTATGAATTGTAAACGTAAAAAAAAACCTAATAAAAATATAATTATAAAAAAAAATTATTGGACCAGAAGGAGCAAAGGTAAAGTAAGGTCCAACTTTTTGTCAGCAATTGGTTGCTGACATTATGATGGAACCTCACGGAAAAAGAATCTTGTATCCTTTTTCATAGATAAGAGCAGGATGATAATGAACAAACACTACACATAGCTCTTACCAAAATACCAGGCAATTTTCTTGCCATTCAGATGTCTAGTATAAGAAGGAAGAGCTACACAGAATAGAGAAGCTTTGTTTCTTGGAATTAAGTAATTATAATTTCTTGGAAGATCTGCAACAGGGTTTACACTTGCCTGAGCTCACTGCAACAAAAGGATAAAGCAGAATCTTACTGATCTACTTTTTTTAGAAGGCAGGGTTATTCTTTGCCTGAATGGCTAAAACTGCCACTTTCGTTTAATTTTGTATCATCTCAAATTCACTCAATCTGCTTCTAAAGAAATCTGCTAATTTTTCCTAGAATCTTATGAATAAAAAAGGAAGTGGTCACTAATCCCCACTTGTTTATTTGGTTGTTTGTAAAACATCATTATATGTGGCCTTTTTGTCCCCAAAACAACTAATTAGATATGGTATTTCTTTCTCTCTTATTCATGCATCTGCTCCCTTAATACAGAGCTATGAGTCATATTTGGTCTGGAGCAGACAAAAACAGGGTCTTATGAATTAGAAAATAACAGACATTTTAAAATAGAAATCTTGCATTTGACAGTTGCCTAGATGCTTCCAATCAGTCTATTATTTTTGCAATGATTATTTTTCCCTTAAAATTAAATCTTGTGTGTGTCTGTGCATCTGTGCATCTGTGTCTGTCTCTGTGTGTGGTTTTCATTATTTCTTTTTAAAATGAATTTTAGGAGTGTTACTATTTATTTATATGCTGCCCCAAACAAAATTACTGTGGGTCACAAACTGCAAAAATCAAATACATTAAACAATCAATAAAACAATTAAATAATCAATAATATCAGCCAAAATTTGCAACGGCTGTAATGCATTGGGCTCCAAAAGCTCAGCAGAACAGATCTGCCTTATGATTCCCTCCCAAAGGTTAACAAAGAGGTTCCACAAGGCAAGGATAACCACTAAAAATACTTGCTTCTGGACCTTCATCTGCTTAATATCATGTTTTCTCAGATTGCACCCGTAGGATCAGCAAAACTGGAGAAGATTGTTTTGCGGATAATAAACATCCCAGACACAATGATTTTTACAAGTCAGAACCAGGTCTCTGAACTGTGAACTACATCTGAAAACACATGGGCACTCAATGAAGCACTTGTAGTATGGGTGTTATTCTGCCAAAATAGCTACTACTCATCAGCAAATAAGCTGCAACATTCTGTTAAATAAGTTACATGAAAAGACATAAGCCTTACGGTACCCTACAAAGAAATGGACAGGGGCTCAGTCACTCAACTCCCACTAGTAGTAACTGGAACCACCATTCTGGAGAAATGGAACCATTGTGATACAGAGTCCTCCACTTTGGAAATTGATATTTCAAAAGAATATAATTATCAATGGTATCAAATGCAGTTGATAGATCCAGTACAACCTGGATGGCTACCCACATATCCAAATCCCACTAGAGGTCATCCCCAGGAACTATCCGTAATATTGTTCTACTGTCCTATTGTCAGGCCTTGAATAACCTTGGATAGGCCATGGCTTTCATGGTAATCATGAACCTCTGAACCACCTCAGACCCCACTCCCAGAGAAGGCAAATTGATATTCCCTTGGACTATATACCTGGGGAATTCCACCACAAGTCTCAAGATGGTCTTGAGAAGCTCATGCAGGGAGGTTACTACACAGCAGGAAGGTTGAGACATATCAACAGTCGCAACTGATCCCTAGAATTCAACTTCATGAACAGAGTCTCACATCCAATAATTAGCCATAAGATATCACCAGATGAAATCACCACATCCTTATACCTGCACTGGAATCTCAGCTTATACAATAAGTGAAACCCATCTGGACATATTTCCAAGAGGTGAACTCCCCCTTCTATTCCCAGTTAGGTCTTGGTGATGCACACCAGGTCAACCCTCTTATCCATGATTAAGTTACAGATGAGGGAAGTTTTATTACAGATTGACGTGGCATTTAGTAGCAACAACTAAAGACCAGGGCCTCTGAAGACCCACTGACCAAGAACTAGAGTTAAGATTTGGGAGCTGGAACATTAAACCATTACAAGGCACTGGGGCCTTGTTGCAGTTGGATTTTCTAGGATTGTACAACTTTTCATATTCAAAAAGTGTAGAGTGTATGGGATATCAAAGAAGCATTTCTTAGAACTTGAATCCAAAACACTGCCCTTTTTTACTCCAAAATGTCCTTAGATGACATTAGGCCTAGGACACTGTGAAAAACAAGACATGGTCCACCAATCCATCTTTTGTTGATGATAGCTATCATGATAGTGGAAAAAAAGAATAACTTAAAACTGAGTTACACCTAGTGATGTAACTGAGCGTGTAACTAAGACTTCCAGGGAAGATGGAACCACCTGGCCAGTACTGATTCTTTTCAAGACAGAGCTGGACCTTCACTGTACCCAATTACTCTCAGATAACTCTCCAAGGATATGATGTCTTTTTGCTAGGAATTAAGTAATGTCTCCACCTGCACCAAGGCCATCAAGGCTACTTCTCTGGGCTGTGGGGTATTTGATTCCACAAAAAGCCAATAGCCATTGATTAAAAAAGAATATACAAGTTTGCATCAGACACAAGAGGAGCAGAGCTTACTAGCCTCTTCCTTCTTTTGACTTATTATTCAGTGTTGCTTAATTTAGAACACAAATCAATATATGAATAAAGAGGCCTATAATTTTTTAATGTCATCTCTGCAATCACACTTAAGATTGATTCTACCATGAACTCATTGTATTATTTCTAATGACAGAAAGCCCACACTCTACTTTATCAACTGAAGTCTGTCTCTGGGAACTTTCTAATTAGAGCTACTAATCACTTATTCCTTCTCTGGGAGAACGATGCATTATTAGACTGACTGGTGAAATACGTTGAACAACATATACATCTTGTTAAAATGACACTTAGGAGATACCATCCTTCACTTCCATCAGAGACAATCTATCAAAAGGAAATATTGCTTTAAATAGTGCTTGCACAGTTAGCTTCATTTTAGCATCTTCCCCCCTAGTCCCTGCTAGCTTCTACATCTCCAAGATTATGATTTTGGAGAGAAGCCAAGACTCTTAGATCACCTAGCAATTAACATAACCATACTTGGATAGCTTGAAGTTAGGGAGGCAGGAGAAAGCATCTACGGAGTGGAGGCAACTGATGAAATTAGCTTCAGGAAATCTATTTTGTAATAAAACTGTTCATAAAAAGGGAAATGTCATTTAAAGGCACAATTTCCATGGAGAATAACTTTTTATATCTGCGTGCTTCTTTAAAACAAAGGAGCTTTGCATTTAATATGCCTTTTATTTTAAATAGGTTTACCGAAGCTTGGAATTGTCAGAGACCCCAGGGAAACTTGTTATCTTGGTCTTGCAATTCTTTGTCAATGGATTTTTATCCCCTGCTCTACTTCTACATAATCTTGCAGCCATTTCTTTTCATGTGAAAAAATTATCAAATTAGCACCTGTAATTAATGGTAGGAACAAGAGGAAATAACTTGTTTTCTCCTTTTAAAAAAATCCAATCTAAAGAAAATTGGAAAACATGGATTGGCCTGAGTAAAAATAAGGACTGGTTGCAGTTTTCAAATGTGCAAGTTAAAAAAAACCAACCATGTGCTTTTAACAGTAGAGGAATCTGCAAACAATAGCAGATGATAATGAATATCTCCAAAGCAGCATGAACATTTTCTTGGGAAAATTCCAATAGTTGTCAACACGTAAAACTAATTGTCACCACTTTATATTCACAATTTTAAGAAAGGAAACGAAAACAGATGATTTTGAACCATCTTGGAAATTATAAACATTGATATGGATAAATGAGTTATAGCATTTCCTAAACCATCATACTAATTTGGGGGGGGGGGGGAATGTAGGATTCCTCAAAATCTTTCTAGACAGTCATAAATCTTTCAGGAGCCCTATGGCACAGTGCTTAGAATGCAGTATTACAGGCTAACTCTGCCCACAGTCTGGAGTTCAATCCTTATGGGCTCAAGGCTTCTACCTTTCCGGGGTCGATAAAATGAGGACCCAGATTGTTGGGAGCAATACGCTGATGTTGTAAACCACCCAAAGAGTACTGTAAAGCACTATGGAGTGGTATATAGGTCTAAGTGCTATTGCTGTTGCTATCTGAAGAAGATGACTGCCAAATTGCTGTTATGGGTCTCTAGAAACTTGTATCATAAATATGGGGAAATATTTCTTTATCTGTTATGTTAGCCTCAATAATTCTTGATTTTAAAAGGCTGGAAATAGGGATGTATCGTTATTAGGGTACAACTGGGTAGTAAGAGAAATGGCAGCAGAAGAAATCACAATAGCCAATTCCAGTTTATAAAAACCACAAACCCTTCATTTACATTAGAATTATGTGATATGGTTAAAATGTTCATAATATTAATCAGAACATGCATACTGTATCTATAGACACTCCCCATCCCAACATACACAATGCATAGTATGCAAAACAAAGATTTTTGACAAAAATAACTAACATAAACATAGTTAGAAGTGCTGAAAACCTGATTTGCTAAATAAATGCACAATTGCAATTTTTGTAACAGTGATACAGCAAAAACATTTATCTGATCTTCTACATTCAATGTGGGAAAATATCTGAGAAGCTATTTCCACTCAGGTTTCAAACTGGAAGCAGGAGAAGGAGATGGTTCATGCTATTCAGGAACTAAGAGCGTGCTTAGGACATATTCCCAAAGGAAATAATGAGAGGCCATGATGTCCTAAATCCCTTTCTGTCATTAGCTATCTTCTGTTCTCAGGTCACCGTGATCAAAACTTCTTCCCATGTCCAGCAAAGTATGTTGTCTTATTAGTAGAACATCAGTGCTGCCTCTAGTTCATATCATGCATTATGGTATCCAGTATCATATCATGGCTTTGGAATTGACTAGAATAGGGAGAAAAAATAATTGAGGCTGCAGCATTAATTATTAAAAATAATTAAAAAAATGTTTAGTGAAAGAGGAGATTACACTGTTTAGAAGAAAGTTGTCTGAGATAAGATCCTAAAGACAAAAGCATCCAACAGTGACAGGTACAGGAGAAGGAAGGGAGGAGAACAAGGAGAAAAGATGGAACATTTGTTAGCTTCACAATTGGAATTATATTGTTAGCAATATAAAATCTGACCAGTTCTGTAATGTCATTGCTATCTTAAAACAGTATTGCCTCTATCTTAACCTAGAAGTGACACCAACTATGTGGTAAATATGTCTGTTTCTCCTTGTGGATATATAGGAGAGAGAGATTAGAGCCTGGTCCATGTCATTATTTATTGTGTCAATCTAGTGCAATTCAATATAGTGGGTTAATTTCCTTTCTCTTCCTTTTTAAAGAAATAATCTATCAGCCCGGTTGTAACGATCCTGTCTTTTTAATGGAAGCACACGAGGCAATGGCATTGAAATTGGATTGGTCCAAATGGAATCATTATTGTGTGTCCATTGAGAACTTAAATGGCTCTATCAATCGAAGAGTATAAGACAGTGCCCAAGGTGTTTGCAGGAGACTTTGCAGTACATCTAAAGGAACCTGAGCCTTTGTGCATCTTGGAAGTGTGACAGTGTGAATTAAAAAGGCACACTTCAAAAATCTCCCAGAGACCCATTATCTGCAGATTGTATCCACAATGGACTTCTTTGGCACCATGACTGTCCATCATGTCAATATGCATTTAGTGAATCAGCAGCACAATAGATCATCAGGGTTTTCACCCATCAGTAAGGGAGCTTTTCCTTCATAGACCTTCACACAGACAAGGTTTCTTACGGCCATTTTTTAAAAAGCAATCCTGTGGATTTTGTTTTATTTTCTCTTTAGAAAAAAGTTGGCAAGGAAAAAGAGAATAACTACAGTGAAGAAAGAATCCCAGTAGATATGAATGTTATGTTTGCAATGTCACTGTGTTGAATTATGGTTTTAAGGCTGGAGCTGCCACTTGCCATTCTTGTGCAAGTGTTGATTTTTACCCAAATCACACACACACAAACACACATACACACACATTATTTTGTTTTGAGCAATGATATTCAACTAGTTTAGCCTCTCTTTTAATTTTCCATCAGAGCCTCAATCTCTCATCATTCCCACATCAAAAGCTATGTGGGCTTTTACAAGTTTTAAAATTTGGGCTTAAAAAGAAGGAGGAACAATCTTTATATTGCACATAATTCTTTACCATTGACCATCAGTTATCATATCTTTCGTTGTGGAGAGATATTGCTGTGTTTCTGTTTAAATATGCTAGTTCTTTTCTAAATAAGCAGATCTAGGACAATTCACCGTGGCCAACTCTCCGTGGCCATCTTGCCACAGCCATTTCGCTGCTCACCATGGCCATCTCACTGAAGCCAACCTGGCACAGCCATCCAGCCATGGGACAACTTGCCATGGGACAATTCCACACAGGATAACTCAACGCAATAAATATTATCCACCACTGGATATAATGGAAATAATGGAAATAATGTTTAAGAAACAGTGGTGGATAACATTTATCATGTTGAGTTATACCGCATGGAATTGTCCCACAACAGATTGTCCCGTGGGGAGTTGGCAGCAGTGAGATAGCTGCAGTGAGATGGGAGGACCAGGTTGGCCATGGTGAGATGTCTATGGTGAGTTGTCCCATTCCATAAATAAGCATTCCATACTTGAAGGTCAAGCAACTTTTTCTGAACTGACATTCACACTTGATTCTTAAGTGATATTCTGGAGTTTTCCTCCAATATGCAGATAAGTCCAGAATAAGACTTAGATTTTATTTCTTTTATAACAAAAATGGTATTATTTAGATCTAGTGAATATGGCTGATCCACAGTTAAGTATTTAGTATTTTTCCTCCTCTGCTATATTGGAAATTCAATTTGAAAACAACTTTTTAGCTTTTGGGGTCTGCATGTAGTACTGGACATTCAGGTTATGAAACTCTAAAATTAGGCCATATTAATGCAAATTTGTTACATTCATTCATTCATGATGATGAACAATTCACTTTTTACTTAGGCATCTATAGCTATTCTCACATGAATAGCAACTGGAAAAATAATACATTTAACACTTAGAATCTTTTGTTTTGTTACTTGAGATTTTGGTCCCAAGCAGAATGAATGTAACATAGTTCTTCAGATTTTGATCTTCGATACAATTATGCACTAGGCACAAAAGTATGAGTTCTGCTTGTGCATTTTGCTCTTAGGGTCTCCTTCTCCATAATGTCCTATCTCCTATCTTTCCTTTCAGCCAAACAAAGTAGAAAATGAGTAGCGCTTCTTACATTACTGTATTTTTTTTCTTTTTATGACTCTGTAATCCCATTTCATCAGGGTGAATGGAGCTGAGCATTTACTGGCCGGATGCCCTTCCTGACACCTATGCTTGGTTTGCAGCAGATATTTTCTCTTTGTGCTCTGATAGAACTCTCAGCCTTCCGAGTGGGAGGCAAGCATCTTCACCTCTAGGCCACCACACCACTCTGATACATTATTGTAAATATCAGTGATCAAAAAGAATAAAATCATCAAAACCAATGCAGTGTTGCTATATGGGTATCTTGTCAGTCTCTATTATGGACATCAATGCTAATGAATTTGATCTAAAACTTGACATCTTGAGAGCCTGTATAATTACATTCTATACAGCAAGCCTGGGAAAAAGAAAAAGAGTACTGCGGAAAGCAACTATAAAATGTGATTTTTCATTATTTTTCCCCATATGTGCAGTGAACAATCAGAGCACCCAGAGAGAAAGTTTGATATAAATCCAATGTTATCTTTTACATCGATTGATTGCGTTTGTATCTGCTGCAATCAGACTCTCAGTGGTTCATAACAATAGGAGTAACATAAACAATAATTAAAACATCCACAGGAAGTAAATTAAAATTAAATCATAAAATATCAGAACAAAATATCACATGATGTACCACAACAGTAGCAACCCCAAAAACAGATGGCATCAAGTTACTTTCTGTAATTCCTCTGAAATACTTATTTTTTCATTGGACTGATTTTTAAAAGGTACAGCTACATAGAAGCAGCACCTATGACCTCAGCTTCTCCCACCTTACAGAAATGGGGACTAACAGCAGCTTTTTCTGGGATGAATAAATCAGTTTGTTGTGTTCAGTTGGAGTAGGAAAAACTACTTCATTGCAAAGCAGTATATGGCTTTATAAGTCAAAAAACAGCACTTTAAATTGCAGCTCGAAGCCAAAGGAGACAGTGCAGAACCCGAATTAGGTTATAAGCTTGTAGTAGCACACAATGACCAATAATTGACCAACTGCACTCTGGACCAACTTCAAAGTCAGCCTTTCAAAGACAGCCTTCTGTAGAACGCATTGCAGTGGTGCAAGCAAGAAGAGAGGATGAATCACATCCTCTCACACAGATAGGACCACAATTTGCATACCAGTCAAATCTGGGCAAAGATATCCCTGGTCACAGCCTCCAGTTGATCATCTGCAAATCCAAGAAGCCCTCCAAGTTGCAGACTCAGTCACTGTCTGTTGAGAGATATAAGAAACCATCATTTCAATAATCTTCTCTAGAAATGGAAAGTTACAGAAAAGTATCTCAAAAGTGGTTTTTCAAAAGGCAACTGGACTGCTTTTTCCTTGAGAAAGAAGAACTGTCATGTGTCCAGGTACTGCCATGTCCACTATCCAGACTTGTTTTGTTTTTCTTGTTGACATGGTCAGGTCTGGAATGTTATGTGGGAAGTGCATTTTAGCTGAGCATTTTAGCTTTTTCATTTTCTATTACTTTCTCTAGTTTATGGTCCCACCAGTTCTTGCTTGCAGACAAATGGTATTTCTTGCAGATATTTCAATGCACCATTGTTGCTACTTTGTCATGCCATTGTTGGTATTCAGTGTATAGTCAGTCTTTGACTGCTGTTACTTCTTGTAGCAGCTTATTAATATTATAATTTTGTAATGCATTTTAAGTATCCTCTTTTTTTCTGAGCTTTTTCTGAACTACAGCAGGATTTCAGCATTCTCTTTAAAATATCTTGGTAAAATGGGCTTGCCAAAAATCTCCATTCATGAATAGGATTGAGAATTGCAGATATACTTGGGAAGTACAAGAGTATTCCACGAAATACTTCAACTCTTCACCATTCTTAATTAAAAGGTCATTTTCATATAAACATCGTGCTTTATTTCTTAAAACATTAAATTCACCAGTGTAAATAACCTTCACCTATTTTACTTCTTGCCCCTGAGAACATTTGATGAAAATATATTTCAACATCCACAAATGCTCTGGAGAATTTGGAAAGACCAGTTTCCTCCACCATGTATACCACCTGTCATATTACTTTAGGCACATTACTGCTTTATGAGCCAGAATTGCAGACAGTATAAATTCAGTCTTAAAAACACACATATGCATCTATATGTATTGCATGAGTGCACCTGCACAAACCTCACACATACTTGCACCTATCTTCCTTTCTAGACACGTGCACTTAAAGTTAGTCTCTATTTTATCTATTTCCTTTTGTTTGTTACTGTTTGATTTGGAATCCTGAAAATACACCTCTTACACTAATCGGATTCACATAAATAAAACATATGCAGAGCTGGAGCAGGGGAGGCAACACTTCGTTTTGAATGGTCTGTAAATGGTCACCCTACAAAAATATAGCCTAGGACCAATCTAAAGGGTAAGTACACCCATGACTAAACTTTTATTTTATTTATTGATCAAACTTGTATGCCACCCTTACAAGGTGACCCAAGGTGACTTACAGACATTTGTCTTTCAATCTAAGTTAATTAATTAAAAAGTTAATAAAATACCCCCAAGTCATCACCTTAAAACCATACTTAGAAGGAAACTTTCTGGAGGGACTGTATATTCCTAACGTCAAATGTGATATGAACTTACATAGGATATATCATTTTTATGACTTGTCAATCACAGGCACGGAAAAGACAATCCATGTATTTCCCACTGAAGGACTGCTTTTTCTCTGGTACCTCATCAGTATGTTTCTTGTAACAATTCTTCTTTGGAATTGCCCTGCATGTAGTCAGACAACTGTCTCACCTCATCATCATCTCCATAAAGTCAAAATATTAATCAGTAAGCCATACCCCTTACTTCAATATGTTCTGCTTCAGGAGTAATCCAACAAGAGACTTTTCAACCACACTGTAATTTATGAGCCAGCTGGATTGCAATATATTTTTAATAAAAAAAATTAGGTACAAGCAGATACATAGGATTAATAGTTGTATTATAATTTTATAGTTTCCAATATGTGCCATCATAGAGAAGACAATCAAATATGTGTAGCATCTCAAGAATATAAAATAGGATATTTATTTTTAATGGGAAGAGAATTTCAGGAATTATTGAGGCACGAAGAGTTGATGAATCCAATCGCTGAGCGAAATAAAGTCCCACCTGTAAGACTATAAAGGACAAACAAAGGAATTGCAATTGTTTATGTTGGATAAGAGGTACTCTCAGCAGAATTATTTATCATTTCTGTAGTTTATGAATGTATAAAGTGTTCTATACGAAATATAGCTGTTATACTAGCAATGTGCTGGTCATTATGGATGGAGGTGTCTAGGAGGCAGGATTGGAAAATGCAAAACATCTTTATTTTATTTATTTATTAATTTTTAAGCCTCCCATCTCTCCTACGACTCTAGGTGGCTTAAAGGCAGCTATTCTTGTGAAAAGATATATTATACATCTTTATACCCATCAACTGCAAGTTTAATATATAGTTCTTCACATTATCCATTACCATTGTCAAAGGAGAAGTTGCAGTATACCTGTTGTTCCTATATATCATTGACTTCCCAAAAGACCCAATTATTATCTAGTTATAAAAACAATAGGAATTAAGGTTTGGTGTTATCTAAGCCTGCTTGTTTTCCTTCCTCCGTTTCAGCCTTCTTTTCACTCTTTACTATTTCTTTTAGAGACTATAAAGCAAAATTGTGTTAGAGAAGTGCAGTATTTTTTATTTAGTTAATGAATCAACTTGTGGTGCATGTGAATATTGGAAATAGATAGAGGATGGCAACATCTACCACCTCTTTATGTTTTCATTCCAATACATGTCAAGGGCAAGTTCTGATTTCCTATAGAAGAAATTGGGGTGTTTTACAGTTCAGATGAATTTTGTTTCCCATCTTTACCCAATATACTATTCTGAATAAGTGGAGATCACTATAATCTGAGGAGACACCCATAGCAAAGCTAGCGTAGATCTGTGAGAATTCTGCTGTTTATTTAAAAACTTATGTGGCCACCTATCTTATCAAGATAATCCTAGATGGATCACAATATTACTAAATAAAAACAGAATAAACCAAATATCCCCATTACCACACCACATATCCCAAGCACAGCATTACAATATCAGTTAGACTCCCCATTCTCTTACATTTGCTAGACTCACTTCTATCCTAGCCAAAGAACAGCCAGGTTGTTAGTCTTCCAAGAAGCTTGTAGGATGGGGCCCTTCAAATATCAGGGATGGCTGTTCCAAAGGATTGGGATGACAAAATTTAAGAAAAGGACCTAGAACATACCCACATTATCAGACCTGGTGACAGGAAGATAGCTTCAAGGAGAGGCAGTCCCACTAATAACCTGGCCCCATGCCAGTTTCAGCTTCAAAGGTGATAACAAGCACCTTGAATTGCACCCAGAAAGCTACTCTAACCCTTTGTAGCACAGGCAGTACACTTGAACATGTGCAAAGCATGAAGCACCCAGATCTGCATTTACTGATATATGCTGGACTAGTTGTAACTTCCAGGTGGTCTTCAAGGATAGCCATGTAGAGTGCATTGCAGTAAAGATGACTAAGGTCCAAGAAAGGGCACAATTGAGCCACAAGCTGAGCCTGGGCTAAGACCCCCTATAAAGCAGAAACTGTGAGTCAAGAAGGACCCCCAAATTGTTTACTAATTCTATTGAGAGGAATCCATTGCACTAACATGGCAAAACAGTATGTTCCCTGAAACCAGCGCACCATCAGTCCATAGCTGATGGTATCAAAAGTTGCCAAAATAGTTTGGAGGATTATCCTGAGCTTTCCGAAAGTCATCCATAAATGCATTTAATGATTTTTGAGAACAATAATCCAGCCTGAACTTCAAATGAAAAGGGTCCCAATAATCTGCTTCATCTGAATGGATAAAAAGTTGTCCAATTTGGTTGAGCCCATGAATTTTATCTTTTCAAAGTACATATATCGTAATCCTCCACATATAAAAAACTATTACATTAGGAAAATGATTAAATACAATCCATTCCCCCAATACCTTAGCTTTCTAAAGGCAGAATGTTTTTATATTGCATTGTAGTATACTTGTTCCCATCTAGACAAAACTTCTGTTTTACAAATTTAACATGCACATGATAAAAAGCCAAGGTGGTACCATCAGATTACCTCATCTGAATTGTACTTAAAATAGGTAGTCTCAAAAGTGTTTCAAACCAAAGCTGTTAAGATCCTTAGAGTAATGGTACATATTTAAAGTTGCTTAACAGCTGATGACTAGTTGAACAGAGTTTCTAAACATAGGCCTTGATCTCTCCCTTGTGGAGTGTATAATTTGATATGGGAAAATGACTGTAGTACCAACTGAAATTTTTATACATAATCCATCTGTAGCAGCAGCGTAGCCCAATCCTTAGTTTTGTTTCTTAATCATGTTAAAATGTGACAGATGAGGCATTTGGGCAGCTAATTTAAATACTAAATGTTCATCAAAAGATTCAATTGAATAAGTCAAAGAGGCACTATGGTGCTTATGAACATCGGTATGCTCTCAGATACCTCTTTGTCCAACAATTCCCTACATTACCCAGTTGTTTATATTTATATATTATTTATAATGCCTTGGTAAGGCCACACTTGGAATACTGCATCCAGTTTTGGTCACCACGATGTAAAAAAGATGTTGAGACTCTAGAAAGAGTGCAGAGAAGGGCAACAAAGATGATTAGGGGACTGGAGGCTAAAGCATATCAGGAACGTTTGCTGGAATTGGGTATATCTAGTTTAATGAAAAGGAGGACTAGGGGTGACATGATAGCAGTATTCCAATATCTCGGGGGTTGCCACAAAGAAGAGGGAGTCAAGCTATTCTCCAAGGTGCCTGAGGGCAGGACAAGAAGTAATGGATGGAAACTAGTCAAGGAGAGAAGCAACCTGGAACTGAGGAGAAACTTCCTGACAGTTAGAACAATTAACCAGTGGAACAACCTGCCTCCAGAAGCAGTGAATGCTCCAACACTGGCAAGTTTTTAAGAAGAGGACGGGAAAGCCATTGTCCGAAAATGGTATAGGGTTTCCTGCCTGAGCAGGGGGTTGGACTCGATGACCTCCAAGGTCCCCTTTATTATTACTATTATTATATTATTATTCTTATTATTATTATTATTATTATTATTATTATTATTATTATTATTATTATTATTATTATTATTATTATTATTATTATTATTATTATTATTATTATTATTATTATTATTATTATTATTATATTTAAAACAAAATACCAGCAATCTCTAGCATCACTCTACGGTGCCACAGGATCCTGCCCAGTTTCTGCAAAATATACTCCATGTTCTAAATGTGCCCACTAACCTAGAAAGGTCAACCCCATGAGTAATGGAACATCCCACCCTTAAAATGTTTTTTTCATTATTATTTGATGATGCTTGTTGTTTTTATCCTTTAGAAAGTGAGAAACAGAGGAAAGGTACTGCTTTGAAATTTCCAGTTTCTCACTAACCTAGAGTGCATAAGAATTTTATAGCATAGTATAATATTATAACATTCCATTCAGACAGCTGAAACACAACAGATTAAGACAGTGTCAGTAATATAAAGGTCTTCCAAACATTTGCAGCCATTGAGTAATACTAATAATTATCCTTGAAGGAGAACTTCTTATTAAATCTTTCCACCATGAGATTATATACAAAGGAGGAAAGGCGTTTCCCCTTCTTTTGCCCAGACATATAGAGATATACAACTGAAGCAACCCCAAACATTCTGGAGGTAATCATTATATACTAATATTACTCCCTGCCCCCACATTTCTCTCTATATATGTTTCTTCCTAAAAAATAAACTTGGCAGTAACTCAGAAAGCATAAACTAAGAAATTCAACAATTATAATTTTGTGAAAAAGAAATATGCCCAGCTGTATAGCAAATCTCGCTCTCAACTGTGCCTTCATCATCAAAGATTCACTATCCAGGGGAATTAGCATAAGCAATGGAAATTTTACCAACATCTCTCTTTCTGGAAGAGATGGCATCTTTAAAGTTACTAAACATGAAAAGGTACTTTCTATAAGACAGTGGAATATATGCCAAGGCCTGTGGGATGGTCTTTCAATATTTTGTTAACAAATGTGATATACAGTATTATTGTGTACAAGCTGGTGTCAAATTTACAGCAGAACACTACTTTGATGTGAATTAATATGGGAAGTGGTGCCGTTTTTCTTGTTTTCTATAATAAAAATAATGATTCAAACAATAATAATAATAATAAAGTTGGAAGGGACCTTGGAGGTCATCAAGTCCAACCCCCTGCTCAGGCAGGTAACCCTATACCATTTCGGACAAATGGCTGTCCAGTCTCTTCTTAAAAACTTCCAGTGTTGGAGCATTCACCACTTCTGGAGGCAGGTTGTTCCACTGGTTAATTGTTCTGTCAGGAAATTTCTCCTCAGTTCCAGGTTGCTTCTCTCCTTGACTAGTTTCCATCCATTACTTCTTGTCCTGCCCTCAGGTGCCTTGGAGAATAGCTTGACTCCTCTTCTTTGTTGCAGATCTTTGGGAAAGACTTAATAGGCAGATAAGAATGTCAAATCCAGTCAAAACATCTGGCTGACAAGGAGGAAGGAGGAAGGTGAAGCTGACTGCTTCGAGGCCTCCTCCTCACAAAAAGAAGAGGACATTAGAGCCAGATCTGCAAAAACTAGGGGCTGCTCATTCATATGTGAAATTAGAAGGACTTGTTTTGTTAAATGCAAGGCATCCAACAAATTAGATAAAGAAGTTTCCTCCCACATAAAATAGCTGCAGAGATTTTGATTAACTGTATCTGCAAACTACAGATGCAACTTATATTAAATTTCAAATCAATTCAAAATGGACTGCAACTGGGCAAGGTCATGGAAGAAAGAACTACAAAGATTTTAGTATCTTTAATGTGAGTTGGGGTAAATACAAAATCTTGAAAATTTATTTATAGTGAATTAATTGAGTGGAGTCCCTTTGGATCAGGGGTGTCAAACTCGGCAGTTTGACACCCCTGATCCAAAGGGACTCCACTCAATTAATCCACAGGCCGGATGCGTCATGGCGAAACTGCGCCCACCCCATTGCCAGCAATGGAAATAAAGTCACGATACGTCACGACACATCACATGACGTTGCGAGTTTGACACCCCTGCTTTGGATGATCTGGAATGCTTCTCTTCTGGTTTCTTTCTACTTATGAGATAAGATGTCAAGTGATTTGCCCACTTTCTTTTGATTGTTTAGATCTACTCTCTTTCCCTTCTATTCCTTTCCTAGTCTCCTGACAATCTCTCACATCTTGTTGACTTCAGATTTTGAATTTTGATTTTGAATTCAAATCAGATCTGATCTGATTTTCAAACTCTGTATCAAGTTACATGTGAAGAATTATTACTATCTCACATGGAAAGGTACTATTTTGTTTAAGATTTATAGCTATCTAGAAGATCAATTATGTGACAACATTTAGTGTAGTTTTCTTCAAGAGTTCCTCTTCATCCTCTGAAAATTAGACTTCATCCTTCACCTGTAGTAAGATCAGTAACTGTAGTAGCTGCAATTACAACTTTGTTTAACAGAATAACAGAGTTGGAAGAGACTTTTGGATCTTCCTGTCCAATCCCCTGCTCAAGTAGGAGACCTATACCATGGGTGTCAAACTTGCCATGTCAAGTGACGTGTCATGACGTATCGTGACTTTTTTCACATTGCCGGAGCTGGGGTGGGCGCAGTCTCCGTATGATGCAACCGGCCTGCAGGCCGGCAGTTTGACACCCCTGCCCTATACCATTTCAGACAAATGGCTCTCCAGTCTCATCTTAAAACCCTTCAGTGATGGATCACTCACAACTTCTGAAGGCAAGCCATTCCACTGATTTAGTTTCTGGGACCCCAAATCAGTATCCACAAGAAACACTTGTAAACATTTGGCAAAGTGTAACATCCCTATGCTTCAGCCTCCGTTAAAAGTCCTTCTGTTGTATATGAGGAGACATGGAGAAATTTCTACTCACTTCTCTCTGGCATGGAGAAAGCAAGGCATGGAAGGCATAAGAGATATTACGTTTCTCACAGTAAATACCACACATACCTTATAATCATCCAGTCCACAAGTATTACTCATTTTCCCACCTCTTTTTTGAGATTTCTAGAGAATCCCTTCCATCTTTTAACTTGATCCCAGTCTATAGTGGCTCGGCCCACACAAAGATAAAAATGCTGATCTTGAAAATGCTCATTGTGAAAGTGCAGATTCTGAAGCACCGTGTCAATTAGCCTGCACAAGAAATTCTCTGTTTTATATAATTTCTCATTCAATTTGATTAAAGCAAGTTTGTGTTAGAAATTATTTCATAAGAAAGGGGGAATTCTCATTTTTGCACCTAATAACAAGTTGGTTAAGAGGGATCTGGAAATGATCTGTCTTTCATTCTACAATCATGTCTCCAGCCATCATCAGTTTCCTTGGCTTCTCATGTTTCAATCAAAACCCAAAGGAGGAAATCATAATAGAGTAGAGCTTACAGAGCTTATTCAGTAGCATTGGTGCTGGAGGGTTTTTTCCTTTCCTAGGAAAAATTCAGAGAAATAATTCTCCAGCATCTATGCCTACAAATTTGGTGGAGAATATTGAAAGATTATTTGTGCCCAGCTAAAAATAGAAAGCAGATTTGCCCACAAAGCTGAGAAACTGGGGAAAACCTACAGGAAACTTTTATATAAAAACACAGCCCAGATCTAAATATCTATGAACAGCAATTCTTTATCAATTGCTTTGGTAACAAATGCATTAAAAGCCAAGTCAGGTCTCCTGGATTTTTTTTCATCATTTGGGATCAGTTTCTCCACACAGTAGAAACTTATGAAAGAATTAATCCAGTTGGCACAAATACTGCTATTTGGTTGTATATTTCAAAACAGTTTAACAAGTTACAAAATCCCTATTAAGAAGACAAATTATTCTGAGTGATCAGCACTGTTGCACTGTTTAATTATGCAAACATCAGTGCTGAGCATATTTAAATATTAACCAGATTTTTTTTCAGCTAGTGATGACCCAAAGCAACTTGTGTATTTAATAATTACTCTACTAGCAATGATAGGGTCCCACAAACTACATCCCCGTAATTTAGGTTAAACAGAAACATATTTTAACATAGTTAATTTTTACTTTCATATGGTATCTCACGTTATCCTTGTGGTATTCTATAAGTATCTATTTATTTACACATTTACAAATGTTATAGACCTCTCCAATGAGAATACACAGTAGCACACAGTAAGGAAGCAACATTATTCACACAAATCCATATTAAAAGCATTCAACTAATAGCAGAATAAGATGGTTATGCCCAATCACACTATCATCTAAAAACATTGGCAAAAAATAGCTCCAAGATATAACAAAAATATAACAAACAAACCAAACATATTTCTCACCTTGTGGTGAGACGGGCAGCAAATACATTTAATAAATAATATTTCTAAGGACAGTGTGCTCTATAATGTTGAGCAGTGTTTTTCAACTTTGGCAACTTGACAATGTGCGGATTCAACTCTCAGAACTCTTGGGTCAGCATGATAGCCTTCACCACTCTGACCTCACATAAGAATGGGACTCTGAGCACATTCTTATTGAACATTTATATCAAGGAGGCAGGATCAGGCTGAGCAAATCAGTTATTCACGTATCAGCCTACTCTTCAAAATAGGACAGATTATGAAACAGACTGCAAGAATTACAGGAATTTCAAAGGTGCTTTTTCAAGAGGCAACTGGACTGTCTTTGTTTTTCCTTGAAGACATTTCCCTTCTCATCCAAGAAGCTTCTTCAGTTCTGACTGAATGGTGGAGAATGGAAAAAATTATATTCCTTGCAATCATCTGGTCATTAGCACTCTTTCTGAGAGTTGTTGAGGCCACTTGGAGGTTTATCTGTGCACTCAGATTCACCTGAATAGTCAAATGGAACTGCTGAAAGGACTGTCTATGGAGATTCTCAGTCATCCAGGTCATGGTTGTTCCAAATGTGCTTCTTCAAAAGGCTAAAACAAAGTCCAGTTGCCTTTTGAAGCACCTTTGTTGAAAGAACTGTGTTGTAAACAGGAGATAGGTGGCATCGTATCTCTCCTGCTCCCTCTCCCACCTATATTTTTATTGTAATTCTAATAAGATCTTTATTTAGTGCATTTTTTTAAAAAAATCTTTGTACGGTTATCTTTTGAAAGTGGGCTTGTTAAAATAAATAAAATATGAAATACAATTATTGAAGCCATTGTGGGATCTTTCATGGAGAGTTGGAATACTTAATGCTGGGTATCACTACTATGGATCTGGGAGTGGCAGACCAGTAAGACCATCAGAGGAGGACAGAGAGACAGAGAATGATGAAAGCAGCAATGGAGCTTCACTCCTTTCATATGTGATGTCACAAAGGAATGTTGCTTGCAGCATGAAGGCGTGATACTACTTTTGTCATTTTGATGAAAGCAGGAGGCTCCTGTGGATACCCATGCGTCAGACTACTTCAATGAGACAGTACTACAACCAGAAGCATTGTCTCCTCCCACCCCAGTTCCAAAACATTCCCTACTGAGTTGAATGCAGGGTGGGCAGATTCAGACTGAGAAGATGCTTTCACAGATAACAAGGACCCAAGCTATGTGGGGTTTCATAATCAAACCAGCACTTGGAACTGTATTCAAAAACAGCTCTACACCCATGATGAAGAAGATGTGTTGAGCTACAGTATGTGTTCTATTCCCTGCCCAGCTGTTTCTTTACTTTATCTAGTTTAATTTACTAAATATTTGATTATATATTAAGATTAGTTTACCATGTCTAGAAAGGAGACTTGGTGTAAAAGAAAATGGATTAAGCCCTATTTGGAAGAATCATGGTTGGATGAAAAGGTACCCCTTTCCAGTAATAAAGGAGATGTCATGAAGGAAGAAAGCCCTTCCTCCAGGAGCCAGTAGATGCCTGATATGGACTTGGTAAATAACTAATGCATTTTATTCTCACCCATCAATGTATCTATTGTGGCTTACTCTATTTCAGGTTTTTTTTTTAATTGCATCACGGCAGTAATGACTGCTGCTTTCTCAAGGCAAATTGCAGCTTTAAAGAACAAGACCAGTTTTCAGTAGCCTGTTAGAAAGATCCCTCATCTCCATACTTAGTGTAAAAGAAAACAGAAATAAACAAAATTCCAGAGTATAGAATTAATGTAGTTTAGAATGGCCTTGGAGTCAAATTAAAATGATCATAAATCCAAGAACCAAAGCACAAAATAAGGAATTCACACTGATGCAATGATGATGGACAATAGCGAGTTGTAACTATTTCAAATACTTCCACAATTCATGCATAAATCCAAGGCTATCTAAAATGCTTATATCAACAGGATATAAATTTGTGTGCTTAAGAAAAATATCAAAGCCTACATTATTTCTCCGAGAATTCTAGGCATAACACTAAAAAACTTACTCTGATGGCTACAGCATATTCCACAGTCATTGAGATTGGTGAGGAGTTACCTTTTTCCAGTTTTTTTTCTGATCTATTGTTACAGGAAGACTTCGACTTATGACAGTTCATTTAGTGACCATTCAAAGTTACAACAGCACTGAAAAAAGTGACTTATGACCATTTTTCACACTTACAACCATTGCAGCATCTCCGTGTACACGTGATCAAAATTCAGGCGCTTGGCAACTGACTCACGTGATCACCTTTTGCGATCTTCTAACAAGCAAAGTTAATGGGGGAAGCCAGATTCACTTAACAACCATATGACTAACTTAACAACTGTCCCTCTTAGCAAGAGAAATTTAGGTCTCAGTTGTGGTCGTAAGTGGAGGACTACCTGCATTACACTTTTAATCTGCCCAGTAAACAAACCAGAAGCCAAAGTTCATATTCATGGTGCTTTCATAATAACATTTTGAATGTGATAAAAATGAATCAGAACATTAGAGAAGTCAAAGATGGTGGGGAAATGCATTCAGTCTACTTCATAGTATACTGTAGAAAGTGAAGACCAAGTGAGTTTCAACTGAACTTCATAAAAGCAGAATGCACCTCCCACAGCAACTGCTGGTGAATCTTGGCTGTCCAGCAGATAGAAACAGGAGCAGGTGGCCATTTGGCTACTCTGTTCCCAGCCCATGACAGCAGCCTGCACTTGGCAGGTGTTTGGATGAATAAATAATAAAATACCAAGCCTTTTAATGTTCTGCTGTTTTAATGGTGCAAGTTTATTGTTTTAGATTTTAATGTTTTATAGTTCTTGTTTTTTAATGAGATTTTATTACAGTCTTTCTTCTATTTTTGTAAAGTATCCAGAGCAATGAAGAGTATTTGCTGGCATATAAGTGATCTAAATAAATAAATAATCTGAAAGATCCCACCAGAAGATTGGTTCAGTTCCTAATAAAGAGGCCAATCCACTTCATTTATTCACTTATAATGCTCTGGAAGAAAAGCTGGATATCAACAATCAGAGCTAAGTAATTAGCTGACTCTTTGGCTGTGGGTATATTGCATTAATTAGTACAATAACACTTTAGGGAAGAATACTGCCAATGAGTTGATCCTTGCAACTATTGAGCTCAGGGACTAATTTGTACAAAATGCTAATCTCCTGAAAAACAATGTCTTGCTGGGACAAAAAAATCCAGCTGCAAAACAGCTTTGCAGCATCCATGAATCTCAATTCAGGCCACTTGCTTTAGTAAATCCACAACGTTTTATAGTGATTGCGTTCATTTTGTTGCAGTGTTAAACTCAAATAGGCTAGGAGGAGCTTCTCATTGGCTGACAGCGTATTTTCCACTAGGATCTGGGAATGAGATTTTCTTTATATTGTAAAGTCTTGTGGAAGAAAATAGGGCTATCAAACCCATCCCATTTTTGAGGAAACCCTGCTATCTTACATTGTATTGCAAAAAGAAAGCAAGATGGAAGGAATGAAGTTCTTGAAACAGTAGATCCTTCAGGACATTTTTAAGCTGCAGTCTTCAAATATACCAAGGCTACCCATTTTTGAAGCAAGTAAAGCCATTGGAAGAGAACATTTAGCTCAAGTCTAAAATGTCATAGCACATTCATACTGTATTCCTTTCAAAAGCTCAAACACTTCCCTGAAATGTTGAAAACATTTAAATGGGACTTTTGTAGAATCCACATTTTTGGAACAAGTCTGATGTAGCATGAATAGAACAGAACAGAATAGAACAGAATAGAATAGAATAGAATCTTGGAAGTCTTCTAGTCCAGCCCCCTGCTCAAGCAGGAGAACCTATACCATCTCAGACAAGTGACTATCCAGTCTCTTCTTAAAAACCTCCAGTGATGGAGCACCCACAATTTCTGAAGGCAAGCTGTTCCACTGGTTAATTGTCCTCACTAGAGATGATTAAAAGTTTCCTGTGCAAACAAACAACAATATGGCAATGAACGAAATATAGGTAGTCCTCGAGTTACGAATGTAATGGAGCCTGCCCACTCCATTCATAACTCAAAAATTCATGGGAGTGAATCTCGTACCTTGAACATGATTCACTCTCCTCTTTCGCCAATGCATTCACTAATCAAATGCATGGGTGAATGCGTGGCTCATTAACCGCACATGAGGTATCTCAGGGTGGGGAAGGCCATGCAGGGCCTAGTGATGGAACAGGCCCCCAAGGCCTTCCTGACCCACTAAGATACCTCATGCTTCCCCCTCCCTTCCTGCCATGCCGGACTCACCTTGAAAAGATCCATCTCCTCTCTGCCACCCAGATCTGATGCTGGGGCACGCTTCTGTGTGCCTCTGGAGGCAGGATCTGGGTATCGGAAGCCTTTTCCAGGCCACTTCCCCCTGGAAGTGAGGCCGGGGGATGCTTCTGTGGCCCCTTTTCCAGGCAACAGCAGCCTGGAAAAGGCTTCCAACACCCAGATCGGTCCTCCGGAGGCACACAGAAGTGTCCCCTGGCCTCACTTCCAGGCAGCAGTGGCCTGGAAACAGCCTCTGACACCCAGATCCAGCCTCCAGAGGCATGCGGAAGCATCCCCCGGCTTCGGTTCCATTCTCTGCTGCAGAGAATAGAGACCTAAAGTACCATGACATTGCACAAGATCAGTAGCGTGAGATCTCATGCCACTTATCTCATGCGATCTTGCATTACTTTAGGCCTCCATTCTGTGAGAATGCATTGAAGGCCTGGAGCAGCCAAGAAAGCAAAGGATCTCGTTCTTCACAGGGTGAGTATTGAAGGCCTAGTGGCCTGGGAGAACCAGGGCAGGAGGGGAAGGGAGGGAATAACCAGGGTGAATGTTGCAGTGCCACTGCAGTCTTTCATAAGGGTGAACGACTGCTGTTGTGCGGCAACATTCATAATTTCAGGACTTGCTTGTAAGCACCAGGGGGCACTTATCGTGTAACTTCGAACGTTCGCTAAAGGAACATTCGCAACTCGGGGATTACCTGTATGTAAATCCACAGCCACTCCTCCTCCTTTCTTGTAACATTGAATAATAAAGTTCTATGCTCTAGAATAAAGATGCAGATGTGGTTATACATAAAAGAAAATTTGGAGATGCACCCATGCTTTCATGTCCACCTGTTAGCTGGAAATCAAATGCTTATGAAGTTCTCTCAAGACCACTAGCTTCAAGATCCTTCACCTTCAAATTATATTGTATGTTCAAAAACAATGACACACACACATACATACTTTGCAGGGGAAGATACCTTCTGAAAATCACAAGGCTGATTTTGGCACATGATTTTTAACAAATGTTGTGTATTAGGAAATAGCAGATCTGACTAATCTTGTGTGGGCTCAAAACTAAACTTGAAATTAAATCCATCTTCAGCACTCTCTCCACCCATCCCAAGCTTTGAGAAGTAGTACTTGCTGGTCTGATGCTGTATCCTTTTGAAAGTAGATATCGCACCATTCTGGAGCTGGAGCTGTGATTCAGTTATGAGGACATTGTTGCATTTCTCAAAAATCATCACCCATTTTTTAACTATCCAACCTTTCAGTGGACATTCAAAAGTTATGAAACAGTTCATTGACCAGTGATGCATGTTTCAGGAATTTGTTTATAATATCCTAAGCATCGTTGTGCATCAGCACACAACGATGGACTTTAAATACACATCAGTGCACAGTAATGAGCTTTAAAAGGGTCTTTTAATGAGCATTAGTGTACAGCAACAGTCTAAAAATGAGTCTTTTAATTCTGCATTTGTTTTAAAAGGCAAGCATTTATACACATCAGCACACAATGAAGTGGGTTTAAAAAGAGTCTTTTAACATGTATTTGCATATGCATCAGCTCACAGCAGTAAACCTGAGAAGAATATGTATATTCTACACACACACACACACACACACACACACACACACAAACAAACAAAGAGAGAGAGAAAGAGAGAGCTGAAAGGTAGATGTTTTTCTTATGTTGACTTTTCTATACACTTCAAAGGAACAGATTTTGCACATAAAATCAAACACCATGAAAATTCAGCACAAAACTACTGCATAGTTTAAAAAGCTTCCATCTATATCCATTCCCCAATATTTATCACTAGCATTGTTCATAATACTGTAGTCAGAAACAAAAGAGATACTTTTTAAGTAGGAAAACCAGTATCTACAGTGAATAATAAGAGAATAGAATAGAGCTGGAAGGGACCTTGGAGGTCTTCTAATCCAGCCCCCCACTGAAGCAGGAGAACTTATACCATCTCAGAAAGTCTCTTTTTAAAAACCTCCAGTGATGGAGCACCCACGATTTCTGAAGGCAAGCTGTTCCATTGGTTAATTGTCCTCACTGTTAGAAACTTTCTCCTTAATTCCAGGTTGCTTCTCTCTTTGGTCAGTTTCCAACCATTGTTTCTTGTCCTGCCCTCTGGTGGTTTGGAGAATAATTTGACTTCTTTGTGGCAGTGTCTCAAATACTGGAATACTGCTATCATGTCACCCCTGTTTCTTCTTTTCTTTAGACTAGCCAAACCCAAGTCCTGCAGCCGTTCTTCATATGTCTTAGTCTCCAGACCTTGGATCATCTTAGTTACTCTTCTCTGAACTTTTTCCAAGGTCTCAACATCTTTTTTGTAGTATGGTGACCAAAATTGGTTGCAGTATTCCAGGTGTGGTCTCACTAGGATTTTATAAAGCAGTACTAATACTTCATGTGATCTTGATTCTATGGCTCTGTTTATACAACCCAGGATTGTATTAGCTTTTTTTGCTGGCTCATAGTCAAGTGATCATCCACTAGGACTCCAAGGTCCCTCTCATAGTTACTGTTTTGAGCCAGGTCTCACCTAATCTGTACTTATATCTTTGATTTTTCCTGCCTAAATGTAAAACTTTGCTTTTCTCCACATTAAAATTCATTCTGTTGGATAGGGCCCATTGTTCAAGTTTGTCAAGATCTTTTTGAATCCTGAGCTTGTCTTCTGGGGTGTTGGCTATTCTGCCAGTTTAGTGTCATCTGCAAATTTGATGAGTTCCCCTTCTGTTCCCTCATCTCAGTCATTTATGAAGATATTGAAGAGTACTGGGCCTAAAACAGAGCCTTGTGATATCCCACTGCTTACTTCTCTCCATGTGGATGTAGTACCATTGAGAACTACTCATTGAGTATGGTTTGTCAGCCAGCTACAAATCCATCTGGTGGTAATGTTGTCTATTCCACCTTTTTCTAGCTTACCAAGGAGTAGATTGTGATCTACTTTGTTGAATGCCTTACTCAAATCTAAGTATACTATGTCCACGGCGTTTCGCTGGTCTACTAATTTGGTCACTTAATCAAAGAATGAAATAAGGTTGGTTTGGCATGATCTGTTTTTAATAAACCCGTGTTGGCTACCAGTTATAACTTTGTTTGCTTCTAGTTGTTCACAGATCTGTTTTTTGATTATCTTTTCCAGGACCTTCCCAGGTATTGATGTTAGACTGATTGGTCTGTAGTTTCCTGGGTCTGTTTTTTTCCCCCTTTCTTGAAGATGGGAACCACATCAGCCCTTTTCCAATCCTCAGGTACTTCCCTGGTGCTCCAGGATTTTTGAAAAATATGGTGCAATGGTTCTGAGATAACATCTTGCAGCTCCTTCAGAACTCTGGGATGTAATCTGTCAGGTCCTGGTGATTTATATTCATCAAGGTCGGATAGGTGTTCTCTTACCATTTTCTTGCTTATTATCATTTTTGTTTCTAGTTTGTTTTTTGCAGTATTTTTTGGTATGTTGTGCTATAATTTCTTTTTGTGTGAAGACTGAAGCAAAGCATGAGCTAAGCAGTTCTGCTTTCTCCCTATTGCTTGTAACTTCCTTGCCATCTTTTCTCTTATGATTCTTTAGTATTGAGGCATTTTTTGTTATTATTGTTCACATACTCACTGAGCACTCATACATTCCAAGATGCTATTCCAGATGGGAATTAAACAAAATTTACTACCTTGAAACAAGGTTGTAAAGTGAGAGTGTGATTCCACTAGAAAGAATCTCTTTGAAACCTTTATTGACTTTCGTGGGGGCATTAACATATTTGTTCAACTTTTGCTGGAACTTTCATATATTATATACCTATGGATATGTACATGCAGAGGTTAGACAACCATCTGTTTGGGATGCTTTAATTCATATTCCTCTTCTAAGCAGGGTGACTTAACTGCCTGTGACTGTAAGATTCTTATGTCTGAGCTCCTATTTTTCATGATAAGTGAGATCCAGCTGCCATCTGTCTTCTGGCATAAGTCTCTCTGTGAAGTCAGGAACCTAAGTTGCAGGATCTTAAGGCTTGGAGTGGCTATAAGTGATCATAACAGCATTTTCACAACATGAATCCGCTGATTATCAGACTGAAGCCAGCCCAATGAAAGTCAACACTGTATACCTCTGCTGCCGAAGGCAAAGATAGCCATCCCATTTCAAACATGGAGTCATAATGAGTATTAACTTTCAGATGGGGTCTTCTAATGAACCTGAGGACTACTGGTCAGCTTAGATGTAGGAAGCCTATATTGCACACACAGTTCTCTTGAAGCTATGTCTCATCCCTCCCTCTGCTACTTCTGGCAACTGCATCACTGTCTATTATAGGACTGGGATCTATGGGATGAACTATCTCATTCAAACAATGCTTGGAAATACAGTGTGTGTCAGCTTTACATCCAAAATTCCAAATAATAAAGACTCAGATCTGCTGAGAATATTACCTCACGAGATTTGTAGGATTCTCCAATGATATTTTGGCTATGTGCCTTCCACAAATGCTAGAGGAATCTTTGGTTTTCCACCAGTGGAATCTGCCACAGGATTTCTGTGATTGTCTGGCCAATTTATACTATAAAGTAAAATGTGGAGGGTGAGGTAAGTGGAGGTTTCCTCTTTGTTTTATTGTTTCTTACTTTTAAAATGTAAACTATCCAGAGTTGTCTGGGAGTTGGGTGGCCTCTAAATCCAAATAATACAAGCTGTGGCTTGGGTTGTATTCATCTTGATCTGCAATTTTGTGGAGACAATCTAGCCTTCTTTTTTCAACATAGTTGCCTCCCCTTTTGGTGGCCACATTTGGAATTTTGAGGACATGTTACAGAACACTAACATGATAGTAGGCAGAAGCTTTCCCATTTACAAAATGGCATCCAGGTGCTCATTTGTGCTAATCCAATATATAGCACAATTCACATGAAAGGGGGCAATCATCAGAGATGTGTTTGGGATGAGGAAAGTTTGGGCTTTTTCAACTGTAATATACTTACCTGAGGCTTACATTACAGTTTCTATTGATCTCCCATTTCAAAATGGCAGGAACTCATTTCAAAATGGCTACTTTTCAGAAACAATGACCTTTCAGGGCCATTAAAAGGGAACTCAAAGGCCACATGTAGCTTCAGGACTAAGTTGCCAATCTCAGTTTAAGGGCAAACATGATGGAACAGAAAGCATGCATTCAATACAACTTCTGCCTAATGGGATACTTTCCTCAATATGGGGGGGGGGACATCAAAACTACCCAATCAACACTCTGTTATTAGACAGAACAAAATGCCTCACAAGACTGCAGCACTCACTTCTCACACCCGCACCTAATATTATACTGACCTGATTTGGTATTCATATCCCTAGTAATAACAATGAGAGTAAGTAAGATGTTAAAATGAGACCTGGAGTTCCTATGACAGAAAGAAAGTTTGTGAAGGGACTGCTATTAGTGTTCCTCAGCCCCTATTGCCACATGAGCCTGGCTTGTATTAGCATATTTTTCACAAAGGTAGCCATGATCAACCAAACATGGCATAACAGTATTGATATAACCAAGGGAAAGAAAGGTGAAGGAAAAGAGAGTGTAATATAAAAGAAAGAAAGGTATGACCATTTTCCAAGAAGTGCTGAAAAACACATTTTAAAAGACAATTTCCTTGGCTGCTGCAAATAAAGGCTCAAAAATATCAGTGAGTAATTTCAGCTCAACTCAAATTCAAAGGATTTTCATGAACAATTCTATGAAATTCCATTTCCATTCATTTGCATTTGATATACAGCCCACACTTTTATATGATATAGTAGTTACAATGAGTGCAGTTGTGAATTCTTAAGTTATTAGAAGTTATATTCAATTGGATTTCTGGGTTTGTAGCACAATGTCACTTTATCTTATTATCATTACTTTGTATTTTATATTGGAGAGCTTTAAAAACTAAGGCAGACAGTTAAATTGACTAAAATATTTTACCAGTTAACAGTCCATGGCTGGATTGCATGTCCAATTTTTTCACTGCTGCATATACTGTTGACATCTGAATAAAGTAAACATAAAATAATTGTTGCTATTTTGTCTGACAGTTTCATGAAATGGCCACAGAAGGCTCAGTATGAAAAACAAAACAAAAAAATGGTAATTCCTTCAGAGTTTGATTACCCATCATCTATTAGCCTGACATCCAGTGTTTGGGCCTAAAATCTCTAAATTACAGAGCTATCTGGGCTTTTCCATTGATCCATAAAAGCAGGCACTTAGCAAAATCTAAAGACAGGTAGAAGCTGCTCAGCGCACATGATGGGTTGCCTTTTCATGATCTCTACCGAGGCATGCAAAAATCAACATATGCTGGGGGAGCTGCACTGGGTGCTATTTGTACAAAGTAACACAGCAGTGACCTGAAGCAATAAAAATATCTGCAGATTTAAACTCCAAGGACTGTCTGTTGCATAGCAATAGCAATGAGAACAGCAAAAAAAATGGACATATATTATTTATAGGCCTATTTATAAAAAAACTAAAATACCTTGCTGCAGAACTATTTTCTCCAAATGGAGCTGCTTTTTATTCTAGCACATTGTGTGTTTTTATGTGGCATGAAGGAAGGTCCATTAAGGAAAAGAGTTGCAGGCAAGTGCTAGATCTGCACCCCTAGAAGCACTTTTTTAAGAAATGAATCTGATGTGGTCTAGAGAGCTAATGCCTAGTGTTAAATAATCTATATGTGAAGTTAAGAACAATGGGAGCCAGTCTGGTGTAGTGGTTAAAGCACCAGGCTAGAAACCTCAGAACCTGTGAGTAAAGCCATCTGAGTGACTTTCGACCAGTCACTCTATGTCAGCCCTAGAAAGTTGAGGGTAGAAAATCACTTCTGAAGTCTTGCCAAGAAACTGCACAGACTTGTCCAGCATAGGTAGACAGACAGGCAGGCAGGCAGGCAGGCAGGCAGGCAGACAGACAGACAGACAGATAGATAGATAGGAGAGAAAGAGAAAGATGGGTTAAAGCTACATTACAACAACTTTGGACACACACACACACAGACATATACATTACTGCACACTATTTTACCTATATGCATGTTTTGTACATGCTTTCTCTACATATATGTCCATCTGTGTGATGTGCATTTCTTACATATATCAAGTCTTTCTTCTGCTTGGAGAACACTATTGCATTTTTTTTTAAATGTAACTTTGAAAGTATAATTATATTTGGTTCAGGCAATCTTTATGATTTGTGAATGAAGATAGTTCCATTAAAATATGTATTCCAAACAAAGTTCTCCCTCTTTCCTACTATTTCTTATCCATATGTTTCTAAAGTATATGGGAACTAATTTATACATGTCTGGACCCTAGGCATTCAGGCAACATCTGTTAGGAGGAAACAGATGTGTTTCTTTAAGAAAATCTGGTCACAGACTTCCTGTATAGTAAATAAATTTTACTTTGTTATTCTGTATACTGTGCCTTTTAAAGTTTATCTTCTTTTGTGCAGCAAAAAGGGCATACTTGCTCCTTGAGATTATCTACAACTTTCTGATCTTTTAAATACATCAATTTCAATAATTTTATCCAAACATTTTGTTGTTGTTTTGCTATTTTTTAGACTAAGTAACTTGCAAGTGTAAGTGTGTTTTATTTACTCCTTAAACCAAAAACAAGTAAATGATTGATGTGCCTCCTTGATTATTTGAAGTCCAAACAGATGTTGGTAACATAACAGGTTTACTTAGCAGCTCCTACAAAGCGCTCTTAACAGTAGGACAGCAGTAACATTTCATCTAATTCAAATTCAAAAGAATGACAGAGGGAAAATATGGTGGCTGGGTTGCCTTAATGCATCACAAATCAAGACTGATAAGCAACTAGTGGGTCCTCCTGGATTTGCAGTACTCTTTGAGGAGCAAGTGGCACCAGTGGCCAAGAGGGCCTTTGCCTAGATTCATCTTGTGCACTAGTTGTGCCCTTTCCTCAATTTGAAGGGTATTTCAGACAATCTCTCATTCCTGGATCACCTAACAATTGGATTCTTGCAATGCTGCTCTTGAGGACTACCTGGAAGCTACAAGGTTTCAAAATACAGTGCCAGCAATAATGGGCACATCTTGGTGTGTTCATGTGTCACCACTGCTACACAAGCTGCAATCTGGCTTCCGAGTGCAATTCACGATGCTGGTTATTGCCCAGAAAGCCCTATATGGAATATCTGAGAGATCTCTTGTCTTCCTTCGTTTTTGCCTCCCAGTATGTTCGAGCAGAATGGGTGTGCTCCAGGTCCTCTCCATTAAACATTGCCATCTTGTGGAACCCAGGAAGCATGCCTTCTCTGTTGTGGCCCTCACCTTCTAGAACTGCATTCCCACTGAAAATGGATGGTGCCCTCTCTCCTGAGATTCAGGAAACTTTTGAAAACCTGGCTTTGGTCCCAGGCCTGGGGTTGATGTTTATTATTTGTTCAATGCCCCCTATTTTGTTTTGTTTGTTTTGCTATTTATTAGATTATTTTAGTCTGGGCTGTCTGTGTGATTCAATGTTTTAATAAAACCCAAAGATTTTTATTGCGAGTCAACTGGACTTTCTTGTTTTTCTTTGAAGACGTTTTGCTTCTCATCCAAGAAGCTTCTTCAGCTCTGACTGGATGGTGGGGAATGGAAGGATTTATACTCCTTGCAGACAGCAGGTCATTTGCATTCTTTTAGAGAGTCATTGATGCCAAATGGCTGTGGAGCCTTCTTGGAACTGTTGAAAGTACTGTGTTGTAGACTGAAGATAGATGATGTCGTATCCCTCCCCCTCTGTTGAGAAAGAGCTGTTCAGTTTTGACACAGATGGCCTCTTTGACCCCTCTTTCAAACCAGCTTTCCTCTCTGTCCAAAATGTGGACTTTGCTGTCTTCAAAAGAGTGGACTTTGTCTTTTAAATGCAGATGGACGGCTGAATCTTGTCCTGAGGGGTTTGCATGTTGTGCCATGCATTTATGAAGTGCCAATATACAGATCTGCACATGGCTCACTGCATTGTGTGCATATACCAATTTGTGTCTGGGTGTTTTATCCTTGGGGTGTTTATCCTTGGGGTGGGCAAGCTTCTGCTTTAGTGTATTCTTGGGTTTGAAGTGTGCACATATGCTGTGTTGGCTGAAGATCCTCCTGAGCTTTTTCAATATTCCTGCAGCATATGAAATGACTATGTTGCTTCATTTATTGTTTTCTTCTTTGTCTGTTATGGAGGAGCTCCTGCTGGGTCTTTTTTGGAATTTGATAAAGGCCCACTTGGGATAGCTACGAGCTCTGAGGGCTTCCTTGATGTGTTTTAGTTCTTTTTCTTTCCCATATTTGCTGGTATGCAGGCCTTCAGCTAGGTGGTGAAGGGTTCTGATAACTCCCATTTTGTGCTCCAGCAGGTGGTAAAAATCAAAATGTAAATGTTGATCAATATTTACATTTTGATTCTCACCACCCACTGGAGCACAAAATGGGAGTTATCAGAACTCTTCACCACTGAGCTGAAGGCCTGCCTACCAGCAAAGATGGGAAAGAAAAAGAACTAAAACACATCAAGAGCTGAAGAAGCTTCTTGGATGAGAAGCAAAACATCTTCAAAAAACCCCAAGAAAGTCCAGTTGCCTCGTGAAAAAGCATCTTTGGGATAACTATGACCTGGATGACTGAGAATCTCCATAGACATTTTAATGAAACCACTGTGTGTGAGTTTGGCAGCTTTATAAATCTAATAAATAAATAATAAATAAAATGTTTTAGCTGTTTTGTACACCACCCAGAGTCCAGTGAACTTGGGTGGCCAATACATTTAAATAATAAATAAATAATAAAAACTAAATAAACAATAACGCAAATAGAGACTCTAGCCATGCCAAAATTCAGCGTTGCATTTTCCAAGCTTATCTAATAATCAAACAGGTAAGGATTTTTATTTAAACTTCATCCTAGATCAATGTTTTCAAACTTGACTAGCTGGGGAATTCTGGGAGTTGGCCCACACATCTTAAAGTTGCCAAATTTGAGAAATGTGGTTCTAGATGGCTAAACCTAATCATAAAATTACATAAAATTACATAGGCTTAAGCATTGTAATATCACCTGATCCTCAAAAACTGATATGGTTTAATTTTGAAGTTCTGTGTACCCAACAGGTCAAGTCAGAGGTCTAGATTTGGGGGCTGCTTGATGAAGATGAATGGGAACAAACGGATGATTAGGATAAGGGTGGGGCTATATGGATAGGTGACTTTCAGGATTTCATGTTTCCAAATAAAATAAGAACAATCTTAGTGATGTTAATGTGTATAGGTAGTCCTCAACGTACAGCCACAACTGGGACCAGATTTTCTGTTGTAAATTGGGGCAATCGTTAAACAAGTCATCACATGACTGGACCCAAGTTTACATTTTTATAGCAATCATTAAGTGAGTCACATGATCATTAAGCAAATCACATATTCTAAATGAATCCAGTTTCCCCAATTGATTTTTTTGCCAGAAACTTACTGGGAAAGAGCAAATCACAGTCATGTGACCACAGGTTGTTATAACCAGTTGTAAATGTTAGCCCAGTTGCCAACATCTGAATTGTCATCATTGTGACCGTAGGGATAGTAAGTCCAAGGACAGGTCGTAAATCATTTTTTCTGTCACTCTCATTACTTTGAATCAGCATAAAATGAAAATCAAAGACTACCCCTATTAGCCTTAAAAAACATTTAAACTGCATTAAATCTGTAAAAGTCAAATTAGCTGGACTGTTATAATATTTTATTTTATACATATTCTGAATAAGCACAGCAGATTCTTAGTCATTATAAAAGCTCTAGCTACTGCAAAATGGGGAGCTATCTTTCTGAGTCCCATGCTTGGCTAGGAAACAGATGATTCTGTAGCATTTATCCTTAAATCCTCAAACCTTTTTACATATATACCTTTGTGCACTTACAAAGGATCTTTCTTACCAATCAAAAACTAGTGAGATAGAAAGGGTTTTCTGATGATTCAATTAACTGACAACAGTGCCATCTTGTGTTGTACTTTGTCAGCCATTGTATATTTTATACATGTCTATGTAGGTACACACAGACACACAAACACACATTTAATATAAAAGCACATTTAAGAAAGTGCTTGAAACATGTCAGTTATGCAAAATACTTTCCTTATAGCATGATAATTAATAAGTGCTCTTTATTGTTACTTATTTTCCTTCCACTGGATTTGTGTTTACTGTTGACATGAGGGTAATTCAATGATAGCAACAGGGAACATCTCAGGAAGTTTATGTGGATATACTTTGATGGAGCTGCAAATCAATATTACTTTCTCAATTTTTAATGTTTGCTCTGTGCATAATGCTGCAAATAAAATAAGCTCATCTGTAAAGACTATTCTTCATTGTTTGTGTGTGTCATTTCAACAAAATTGCTAACTACAGACTATAGATATGGCCTTAAAAATGTCTAGACTAATAAATCAAGATTAGAATTTGAATAACCTCTAGTGGCAGGTAATTTTTCAGAACTTCTAAACTCTTACTGTAGTTCTAACAAATTGGTGAAGGTGGGAGGAGAGGTGGGAAGAAAAAAGAGTCAATGCAGTGAGTTACAGATATAAAAGTAAAATCAGAGGTCCAGTTGCATTATAGCATATCTGTATTTAGTGAAGTAAAATGCAAATGGTGGTATTGATTAGCAAAAGCAATAGCACTTAAATTTATATACTGCTTCACAGTAATTTACAGCCTTCTCTCAGAATAGAATAGAATAGAATAGAATAGAATAGAATAGAATAGAATAGAATAGAATAGAATAGAATAGAATAGAATAGAATAGAATAGAATAGAATAGAATAGAATAGAATAGAATAGAATAGAAGTTGGAAGGGACCTTGGAGGTCTTCTAGTCCAGCCCCCTGCTCAAGCAGGAGAACCTATACCAGGGGTCGGCAACCTGAAACACTGAAAGAGCCACTTGGACCTGTTTCCCTTACAAAAGAAAAAACTGGGAGCAGCAAAATGCGCACCAGATTGCTCCGCCGCAGCCGCCGCCACCGGAGATGAGCAGGCTGTTGCTCCCACGGAGCAATCTGGTGCTGTTTACATGGCCCTTCGTCCGCATGACTGAGATAGGCAGCGGCCCCAACTCTGCTCCGGATGGCTCTGCTGCCGCTGCCGCTGCCGCCGGAGATGAGCAGGCTGTTGCTCCCGCGGTTGCCGTCCCGCCGCTATGGAAGAGGCCTCAGCCTCCAGCAGCCCCGCCATGCCCGAGACAGGCCCCCCACTTGCCGCTTCAGCAAAAGCCTCTATTTGCTCCGCGGCCTGCCCGGGTTGGGCAAAAGTACTCTGGCCAGGTAAGCGTGTCCCGGATGCAGGCATTCCCGCTTCCTTTGATAGGTCGCACCAGGGGGGAGATCTGTGGGAGGAAGCCAGCGTGGTTCGAGGGTCGCCAGGAGCACGCCGCATTAGCTGGCACCGCAGAGGGTGGTCCCACAGCAATGCCATCAGTCCGGGCCATGCACCACCGGTGCCTCCGGTCCCGAGCCACGAGCCGTGAGCCGCAGGAAACATCCGGGCTCGAGTTGTCCGCTGCAAGGACACCCCGCCCATGGCAGCACCACCAAACCGTCTTCTATGCTGCTGGTGTCCCCGAGCTGGAGCAGTGAAAGCCGGTCCAGCTGGTCATCGGGGTGCAGAACTGGGCTGCAGATGGCAGGCCTTGCTCACCGGCAATGCTGGAGCCTCCCACGCCGACCGGTAGGTCTTCCGTGCCGCTCTGCTCGGACCGCCGGCTTCTGGCTGTGGGGCTGCCTCCCTCCAGAGCTGTCTTTTCCCCCTCCCCCCTCCTGTCTATGTTGAGCCCACGGGGCTTGACAGGCGGACGGTGTCCCACAAACCAAAGAAGTTGAACCAATCAATTCAAACTTCGCGAGTTTTTTTTTCGTGAGAAGTTTGAATTGATTGGTTCAACTTTTTTAATCCCACTTTTTTTTTTTTTGGCACTGCACATGGCTGGGAGATGCAGGAGACGGCTGAAAGAGCCGCATGTGGCTCCGGAGCCGCAGGTTGCTGACCTGTGACCTATACCATTTCAGACAAGATAGAGTCAGCATATTGCTCCCAACAATCTGGGTCCTCATTTTACTCATCAAATTTGCGGATGACACCAAGCTGGCAGGAATAGCCAACACTCCAGAAGACAGGCTTAAGATACAGGAGGACCTGGACAGACTTGAAGATTGGGCGCTATCTAACAAAATGAAATTCAATGGTGAAAAAAGTAAGGTTCTACATTTAGGCAAGAAAAACCAAATGTACAGGTATAGTATAGGGGGTACCTTGCTCAATAGTAGTAACTGTGAGAGGGATCTCGGAGTCCTAGTGGACAATCACTTAAATATGAGCCAGCAGTGTGCTGCAGCTGCCAAAAAAGCCAACACACAGTGCTGGGCTGCATTAACAGAGGGATAGAATCAAGATCACGTGAAGTATTATACCACTTTACAATGCCTTGGTAAGGCCACACTTGGAATACTGCATCCAGTTTGTCACCACGATGTAAAAAAGATGTTGAGACTCTAGAAAGAGTGCAGAGAAGGGCAACAAAGATGATTAGGGGACTGGAGGCTAAAGCATATCAGAACGTTTGCTGGAATTGGGTATGTCTAGTTTAATGAAAAGAGGACTAGGGGTGACATGATAGCAGTATTCCAATATCTCAGGGGCTGCACAAAGAAGAGGGAGTCAAGCTATTCTCCAAGGCGCCTGAGGGCAGACAAGAAGTAATGGATGGAAACTAGTCAAGGAAAAAGCAACCTGGAACTGAGGAGAAACTTCCTGACAGTTAGAACAATTAACCAGTGGAACAACCTGCCTCCAGAAGTGGTGAATGCTCCAACACTGGAAGTTTTAAAGAAGAGACTGGACAGCCATTTGTCTGAAATGGTATAGGGTTTCCTGCCTGAGCAGGGGGTTGGACTCGATGACCTCCAAGGTCCCTTCCAACTTTATTATTATTATTATTACCAACCTTGGAAGGATGGAAGACTGAGTCAACCTTGAGCCGATGTGAATCGAACTTCTGGTAATCAGCAGAATTAGCCTGCATACTGCATTCTAACCACTGCACCACCACGGCTCTAAACAATTAGAATTTGCACAGCACATGCTGGAACTGAAAACTGTTTAGAAATCTGTGTGATCCAGCAACAGATTTGCAAAATGTTTGAAGGTATAATTGCTTCCAGCATACTCTCTTAAACTTTGCCCATTAAACTAGCCAAAGGGGAATTGACTTAGTGGATTCATGATGGAATAGTATTTAAGTAGAATGCCTGTCCCCATTATATCTACCCATTCTATAACAGTGGGCATGATTTGTAACCCATTCATTAAGCAATGTTATTTAACAGGACTTAGGAAATGCACTTTCTCTGTTGTTTCACCTGCTCTGAAATAGCATCGCCATGGAGGTTCAAACTGCACAATCTGAAAGCCTTTAAATGTTAGGATGGGATAGATTGGAGCTTATCCATCTGCCACACAGTATCTGTTTTGGTTGGGCTGTTTGGTTGGACTTTCACACAAGTTATGTTCACTATTTTTTAATTTGCTTTTAGCTCCTTTATCTGTTTTTACTCTATATCCAGAGTCAGTTCTGAGATTGGCAGCCAGACAAATCTAAATCATGACTGACTGAAATAATGATAAAGGAATGGTAGTTTGCTGAAGAAACCCTTTTTGCCTTCAGAATATTTCATGAGCAATATCAAATATCCATTTTCTGGGCAAGACGCTTGAGAAAGTGGTGCTTTCAGGTAGCTGCACATGTTCTTGGGGGAAATTTATTATCTCACCTTCTTTCAATCTGAGTTCAGACCTGGTTGAGAATAGCATCAACCATAGTTACCCTAAAGGCTGTCTCCTGCAGGAGAGAGAGACAGCGGAAATATCACTCTTCTGCTCTTTCTCTCAACAACTGTTGTGAGTACATCATTGCCATTAGTGTATTTTCTTGAGATTGGGATTGGAGGCTGTATTCTGTGGTGAATTCACTCCAACTTGCAAATACAGTTTCAAAGAGAAGTATTGGATGACTGAACTTGGCAATCAGTGGATATCTGTAGGAAGTTCCTAGAAGAAGCAATGAAGAATTGGGGGGGGGAGGGGATATGTCATCAGTATTTTTATGATACTCATCTATATGTCTCCATAACACCAGAATCAAAATAGATTGTACAGGTTTTGAATCATTGTCTGAATGCAATGATGAGGTAGATGAAAATTAATATATTAAAATTGAATCCAGATAAAATGGAGACCTTTTAAGTGAGTGCAACTAGATCCCAAAAATTGGAGAATTTGCTCTCTGAATAGTTATGCTCCCTAAGAAAAAATAAGCACATAGTTTGTGAGTCTTCCAAAAATCATGACTGTCATTGAAGGCCTAACTGAACTTTGCATGCTTTTTACCAGTTTGGGTTTGAGTTAGTATGCTAACTACTCCCTTTTCTGGATAGGCAGAGGGTAGTTGCAGTGGCTTATGCAGTGGTAATCTCACATTTAGACTACTAAATGTGAGATTACCACCGTGAGTCTGCCCTTGAACTCAGTTGAGAAGTTACAGAATGTGGCCACTAAACTGCAGAATGGGGCATTTAGCTATACATTTGTTAGACTAATTCTAAGCAATTACACTGGTGCCAATTAGATAATCAAGCCAAACTCAAGGTTTTTATTTACCCAGTGTGAAACCTGAGAGACGTCCCTCACTGCTATAGGCAATGAAAATGATTCAGAGGGGTTGCATATGTTGTATTTAGGCTGTTAAAACCCAATTTAATTTATTTCTACATTTAATTATTGTTCACAAACTGATTCAAGATTTATAATAATGGAAAGCAGTATGCAACTTGCATAAGGCATAGATCACTTACACAGTACAATAGTTTTCATTCCTCAAGTCCTCAAAAGCAGTTTCAGAATAACTTGCTCTTGCTTGGTGCACAAATCATTGAATTACAAGCCTTGGGGTTTTTTTTTTCTTCCTAGCATTTTTTGAATCAACCAAATGTTGTGACAGGAATTAACTGATTAGCTTGTCTCCAGAGCTTGACACTGAGAGAGAATGATTGGTCCAAAGTTACCCAGCTGACTTTCATGCCTAAGGCTGTACTAGAAGTCATAGTCTCCTGGTTGTAGCCTGGAGCCTTAACTACTAATGTTTCGAAAGAGTCTTTAGAATATCTTTAGAATGGATCTGTTTGTGCCACAGTGGAGTAGAGGTACAGCAGCTCAACTGCCTAGTAGAGTTAATGGTGAAGATTACAAGGAGGCAGAGACAATTCAGCACTGACACAAATGTTATATATAGAAGAGATATTAGATCACAGATCTCCTTTTAAAAAGGAGGAGACAGGAAAATATGCTCCAAACTATTACTCTTTATATATTATATCCAGGGACAATGTCACAGCTATATGAGGTACTTCCTCAATCAGAGATGAGCCACAGGGGTATCAAAATGTGAAAATGGTAGCCACAACCATCTGATCAAAGCCTTGCCTCTTTATTCCCAAGCAGTTGGCAGTTGGAGAGCTGTCCCCAAGAAGTCCTACTTCCTGGCACCCTTTTTCTTCACTTTTCCATGAGAGAGGGATTCTCAGGTTAACTTCTTGGCCTGCCTAGAATGGGCATGCAAATTCTACCTACGTTGAAGCATCTCAGTAGTAAATCTATGGTTGGACAGTTTCTATGAATTTTTCCAAAAACAGGACAAATTCTCCACTAGTAGCTCAAATGCAGTACTCCCCCCTTAACAAGGAAAATACCTTGAAAAATGTAATGGGAACGTTCCTCAGAAAGTTTTCAGTTGTTTTTTAATTCAGTCACAAGAAGCCAAGTGTGGTATACTGGGTTATTATTACTTGTATGTGTGATTTTGTATTGTTACTTGGTTATTTTAGCTTCCTGGTATATGTTGTGATTCTTGCAGAGTATCTGAAATTTGTTCTTCTGGAGGTATCAGAAAAGCAAGCAGCAGAAAAACATAATCCTGACTCAAGTATCATTTGTTTGATTGGTTGAAAAGACACAACAGAAAGGCTGCAATCTGCTAGACAAAGAACTGAACTATAAAGAAGGCAAAGCTGTGCAGATGGCCTGAGCATCTTCAACAGAGCAGGAAAACCATGTTCCACTTGCAAACATTTCTCCAAAATTCTCTCCTTTCTGAAGAGATCATACAAGCAACTTCATGAGACTGGATGAAAACTACTAGGAAAAAATGTGCAACTGTTTCTCTGCCTAGCTCAAGACCCATTGGCAGTGGTGGGATTCAAATATGTGAACAACCAGTTCTCTGTGTGGATGCCACTTCCGGAACTCCATTCTGGGCCTGGGCAACAAAAAATTAGCTGCCGAAGTGGTGCGAACCGGCTGAATCCCATCACTGCCCATTGGCCACAATTTCCCTGACCATTGGAAAATCAAGTAGCAGTAGCAGCAGATCATTGCAGGCTTCTTAGATTGCCCAAAAATATTTCTTAAGGGCAAAGTGACAAAAAAAAAAAAGCTACCCATCACCGGCTGCAAAGATCCTCATTATCTAATGGTAATGAGTTTTTTTCAAATAGTCTAAGTTTCCAAATGCTAATGACTGGCCTATATGTAGCCCAACCATAGAGCTTCTGTATGTTTGAGGGAATGTCCTATAACTAGGGCGGAGGAATCTGTCAATATTGCTGTTAAAAAATTTAAAATTTTAATTTTTTTCTATACTGTTTATGAAGAAGCATGCAAATGTTTATAATTGAAATTCTCATCCATGTCTATCTGGGAATTATTTATTCATTTATTTGTTTATTTGTTTGTTTGTTTGTTTTATATTCCACCCTTTCACTTTCCAAAGCAAATCTGCTCAACTATCCTATAGAAATGTTTATATATACAGTGCAGAAGATCTGGAATTAGGAAATCCTGAATCTAATGTATAGAATAAATCATTATTATACACCCAACAATCAAAGTTTTCTAAGCAAATTAAAAAAAATAAAGTGTCCATCAATGAAATGACAGCAGATAGCTGACAGATAATATACTATTGTCATGTTCAACTCATAGTGACCACATAGATACATTTTCCCCATGAGATTTCATAGATGTGTAATTTAACTTATTTGAGCAAATATGTTAGAGGTTGTAGCATGCTGGCTTCCTATTATTTTTCTGCAATTCATTTAATTATTTTGGAAGATTACATTTTAACACATGGAAAATTTCCAAAAGATAAAAACAATTCTTGCAGAAAAATAATAGGAAGCCAGTATGCTGCAACCTTTAACATATTTATTCACATCAATGCGTTTGGGTCCTTAGAAAAGGGCCCAAAATAAATATGTCTTTTCTTTTGTAGCTTCACTTACTGGAAACATCTGGAGAAATTCTTCCTAAGATGACTGAAGACTCCAGTCTGGTTTATAAGTGAGGGGGCACTCCTATTTATATAATAATAATAATAATAATAATAATAATAATAATAATAATAATAATAATAATAATAATAATAATAATAATAATAATAATAATAATAATAATAATAATAATAATAATAATAATAATAATAATAACAACAACAACAACAACAACAACAACAACAACAACAACAATAATAATAATAATAATAATAGTTGGAAGGGACCTTGGAGATCATCTAGTCCAACCCCCTGCTCAGGCAGGAAACCCTATACCATTTCAGACAAATGGCTGTCCAGTCTCTTCTTAAAAACTTCCAGTGTTGGAGCATTCACCGCTTCTGGAGGCAGGTTGTTCCACTGATTAATTGTTCTAACTGTCAGAAAATTTCTCCTTATTTCTAGGTTGCTTCTCTCTTTGATTAGTTTCCATCTGTTGCTTCTTGTCCTGCCTTCAGGTGCTTTGGAGAATAGCTTGACTCCCTCTTCTTTGTGGCAACCCCTGAGATATTGGAACACTGCTATCATATAACCCCTCGTCCTTCTCTTCGTTAAACTAGACATATCCAATTTCAGCAACTGACCTTATATGTTCTAGCCTCCAGTTCCCTAATTATCTTTGTTGGTCTTCTCTGTACTCTTTCTAGAGTCTTAATATCTTTTAGATTAGATTAGATTAGATTAGATTAGATTAGATTAGATTAGATTAGATTAGATTAGATTAGATTAGATAACCTTTATTGTCATTTTTTTACTGTGGACACAACGACACACATTAAAAATGAAATTTAGTTGCTTGCTCTTAAAGTGTACACATACATAACACACATTTAAACATACTATATACAACATATGTATACTAACAACAAATACATATTTTTTACATCATGGTGACCAAAACTGGACGCAATATTCCAACTGTGGCCTTACCAAGGCATTGTAAAGTGGTATTAACACTTCACATGATCTTGATTCTATCCCTCAATTAATGCATTAATTGATTGATTGATTTGTACAGTCACACATCTCAAACCAGTGATTGTGGGCAGATACATGGTTGATGTATATTTGAATCTCCAACTTGTTACAGATTTGAGCTTTGACATTTTATGCAGAAATAGAAACACAGTTATCCACTTAGTCATGCTGATTACAATTGCTTAAGTATCACCCATTCAAACATTCATACTCACCAAGTTTCACTAAAATACCAGCTAGATAAAACAAAGAGTATTGGACAAGAAACATTGCTCAATAGATGGTTGCCTGCACTGATGAAGTCTTTTGACAAGCCCCTATATAGCTGTTGTTTTTATTTCATGCCATCAGCCCCCATTGCAAGTCATCTCCATTATTGTGCTACCACTTGGTTACTGTCTTGTGGTTTCTTGGAATAGCCTATCCAGCTACTTCCAAATTCACTCTCTTCTTTAAAATGCACAGTGTAATGGTTTTGGAAAGCCTATATTTTATGGCAAATAAATTTAAATTAAACCATAATCTTTTTCCTTGAAGATTAAATTGCCATGTGCAAATTCTGACTTTTGAAATAAACTCTCAGTGGGAAGAAAGAATCACCGATGAGCTGAGGAAAATAATAAAAAAAAATCATGTTAAAAATGAAATATATAAACAGAGACCAAGCAAAAGTACCATCAGTCCCTAAACCATTGGGGACTAATTTCTAACAAACCATTAGCAGTGTGGGATATTGTCAAACATTATTAAATATAATTTGCCACATCTGTTTTATTAGAGAATTCATTTGGCACATACATTATTGTCATTATAAAGTATTGGGGATTTTTGCTAGAGTTGCTGTTATCATTTGTAAAGCTGATGTACATACATTCACTCTTGTCTCACAGATCTTTGCATTAATTCTTATTAGTGTAAGACTGTATTTCTTTCTTTCACCAGTTCTAATTTTTATGGAAGAGCAAAATTTTGTTTTTAAATTATTATTTTTTAAAAAAGAATGATATACTGTAAATTTCTCATGCGTGGAGCATGATTTTTAATTTATTTATTTTATTATTTATTTATCAAACTTGTATGTGGTCCATCTCACCAAATTTAATCTCTTTGAGCAATTGCTAGGAAAGAACTTCCTTTGTGAGGCTTTTTCAAGCTGGAAAGTCTAGGCAGCCAGGGAGGGATGGAACAAGGAACATAAAATTATCGGCAGCTGTGATAGCAATGAAGTATATAAAATGATGTCTTTTTTTAATAAGAGAACAGAAGTTTGAGAATTTGCAATATTTAATTAAAAAAAATAAACCACATAACTGGCCCCATTTCCAAATATCCCTTACACAATCCTATTTCCCTATACATTTTAATTGGAGAAGACTCCTGAGAATACTGTGGACTGCCAAGAAAAACAAATGGATTACCAAATAAATCAACCCACTTTTGTGCTCACTTGAAGCACAAAAATCCAGGCTCAAATTATCTTACTTTAGGCACAATTTGTGAAAACCTAGGTCTTTGGAGAAGGTCCTAATGCTTGGAATGGAGAAATGAAGGAGAAGAAGAGGACAACTTCAAAGTAGATGGATTCAGTTACAGCAGTGATGAGTGCATTGTTGGAAGATCTGAAAGAACAGGTTAAGGACAGATTGTCATATAGAAAATCTATCTATGCTAGGAGTTAAAAACAACTTGAAGGCATAAAATTAATCAATTCAAAAATCCTAAATACTATCCCATCTCCCCCTCCTTACCTCCTAATATATTTGGTGGCAAATGAGTGGCGGCAGTAGCATATGATAGAATATAGGAGATTTTAACACAGAATTACTGTGGTTCTAAAAACATAGATTATGTTTTTATTTATTTTTATTTTTGATAAAAATTGAGAGAATTGGTGAACAATACAAAGGCTATCAGAAGTTCAGAGTTCAGAAACAATGTGTGAATGTGAAAAATGTGCATATTTGGTAAGCTGGAGGAAACATAATAAAATGAATACACCTGAATTAGGGAAAGTCTTTTGCCAATAGGGAGTTGAAGGTGATTGCTGAATGTGGTAAGAACGGTGCAGTATATGATGCAAAGGAAGCAGGCATAAATGGAAGGTTAGCAAATGGTTTAATACTGAGCAGGAAGTAGAGACTAAGATAAAAAAAATACAATGTCCCTTTGGCTGTTTAATGTTTATGAATAAATCTATATAAGATGTGTGCTGATCGGGAATGGAATTGTAGGTATATCCTTATAAGCAGACAGTGCTTTGTGTGAGGATACCAAATGAGTTTGGCAACAAATGTTTAATAGATTGCATGTTGCATCATACCTACAAACTATATGTTACAACAACTTTCAAACTCAGTCAATGTGGTGTAATGGTTAAGGCAGGGGTCCCTAACCTATAATCCGCGGTCTAGTACCAGGCCGTGGCTTGTTGGCCACCAGGCCGTGATAATAGCTGGTGAGTCCCCCCACTTGTGGTAGCACTGCCACGCGCGCACTAGCACCCTTGTTTGTGCATGCGCAGGGACGCTAGCACCGCCACCAGTGGCAAGCAGATGAAATGAACTGGCAGATAAATAGTTGGCTCCCTTAAAGGATTTTTTTTAGAAGCAATTAGACCGATCCTTTCAAAAGTTTTGATACCTAGGCCATGGGGTTAGTTAGATTGTCTGGATTTGGTTGATCTGCTTTGAACAATAGGAACACTTGCAAAATAGCTGACTTTGGTCTTCCATGGCTGGCACCTCCAGCAAGGCAAGGATGGAGAAGAGGATTAATGTTGTGAGGAAGTATCAAGAGGTTTTTAAATTCTTTCCTCCTATCCTGTAATGCACAAGGGTACTTCAGGGGCAAGGAAAGTAATTACACTAATAATGACACCCAAGATACCTACTCATTTAAAGCAATAAAAGCAGGGGTGGGCAACCTTGTGTAGCCTGGGCTTTCCACTACCAAATTTTGGCATGAGGAATATATGTATATACACTAGGAATTTGTTGTATATTATTAAATGCATTTAAATTCAGTTCAGGCTTACTTTGGCTTGACTCCAACATCATTTTAAACTATAGTAGATGCTGATCCTAGAGTGGGAATAAAATTCACTTGACAAAGTTGAGCAGGAGTGATGTTGTTCTGAACAGTTTGCATTTATTTATTTCCATCCATTTGGAGGAAACAGTAAGTGATTGGTAACTTTGTGTATTTGTGTGTGTATGGTATTGACAGGATGGGAACAGGGGGAAAGGGACTGAGTAACACTGTGTGGCATATGATGGCTTTAATAACCTATTTGAGAAAGAAAAGCTTCCACCTCACTCAAGAGAATAAGATTTTTTAAAAAATGTCTTCTTTCTGTAGATTTAGAAAAGCTGTTCCCCACTGTCCATACTCAGTGTATTTTGCTAGATCTTCTTTCTCTTCTCTTTCCTTGCATCAACAGACCACATTATGATCAGGTGCTCACGTTAAAAATAAACATCCTTTTAAAGAAATTACCAGAGGAAGAAGATTCCTCAGATCACAAAGCAGGAGTAAACAACTCCAGCTGATTCTTCCAAATGGATAGGAAACTTTCTTTGTTTCCCCCTTTTCCCTGTCCCCCCCCCCCTTGGGTGAGTGAGTGAGTGAGGAGGAAGCAAGATCATTTTACTCTATCATGAGCAAGAGGGAGAAAAAAAGCATGTCTCTTTTGCAAGAATAAAAGTTAGCTGGGTGGGTGTGGAGATTCAGACTGCCTTTAGGCAGAACTCCAGTTTATGAGTCTCTACAGCAGGGATCTTCAAACTTGGCCCTTTTATGACTTGTGGACTTCAACTCCCAGAATTCCTCAGCCAGCGTGCTCTACAGGCTGTAAGAAGAACTCTAGTTCAGCTATGCCCACAGTGCAGAACTTTGTATTCAATGCCTCAGACCCCATTCAGTAGTGTGAGAAGATGTTACCACACTAGGAGCAGCCCAAATAATTTTGGAGTCAGAAGTAAAGAAGAAATCTCGGGTCCTCGTACAAATTGGATTAAGATATAGCTGCATCTTAAACTGGTAATGGGAGCACCATCTTTCCTTACATATAAAGATGTCAAGACAGCCAGGGCAGGTTCAGAGACATCCAGAGTTCTATTCTCCGATTCCTCTTCTTCCAGAATCTGCTGCCTGAAATGAATACATCACTTTCTACCAGACAAAGGGCTAACATTCCTCCAAACACAAGAGAGCTGGCTTGTCATGTTTTGAAGTCATAGAAATACAGATCACTGTCTAGAAGTAGAAGGTTATAAGGTCATTAAGCCCAGAATATAAAATTATCCAGTTTCATTACAGACCTTCCTTGATTAAACCCAGCAATGAAATGTTGGTTCTGTCTTATGATCATACAGTAAAGACACATGTGTACAGGTTGTCCTTGACTTACCACCATAACTGAGCCCAAACTTTTTTTTGATATTAAGTGAATTTTGCCCTGTTTTACGACCTTTCTTGCCACATTTGTTAAGTGAATCGCTTCAGTTGTTAATTTAGTAACAGGGTTGTTAAGTCAATCTGGCTTCCCCGCTGACTTTGCTTGTCAGAAGGTTGCAAAAGGTGATCATACTGCAATTGCCAAAAATATTAGTCAGTTTCCAAGCATGTGAATTTTGATCATGTGACCATGGGGATGCTGCAATGGTCCTAAGTATGAAACATGGTCATAAGTGACTTTTTTCAGTGCCGCTGTAACTTCGAACTGTCGCTAAACAAACTGCTGTAAGTCGAGGACTATCTGTAGTTCTAGACAGTGGCTATGCACAGAGACTTCTGTGTGGAAGTTAGAATAGCAGGTCTTTTTTTTTTTTTAGCGTTTTTTCTTCCATGTAATGCCTTGCATTTGTACCACTGAAGGAATGCAGGAATAGCTTTCCCATCAATATCAGTGAGCTATTAAATATTTTAATAGAAGTATGCTCTGAATTACATTAGCTTCCTTCATTTTAAAGAAAGTCTAATACGTGAACTGATAGCCCATACACATCAACACCAGCCACATCATCGAGTTTCAGCTCTAATCTTGATCAAAACTAATAACCCCATCCATAATGCTGCAAAGATTTATCAGTTCTGACAGATCTATACGTTAAACAAATCACATTGCAGTCCTGAATGCTAAGTCAATGAAGCTGTGCTTTGAAAGGGAGGTGTGTGTGTGTGTGTGTGTGTGTGTGTGTGTGTGTGTGTGTGAGAGAGATTTACAGTTGTCTGAAAACTCAATTCCAAAGCAACAAGGGCAAAGAAGTTCTGCTGTGAAAACAGTCATGGAGTTGAAGGATACTGAGACTTGCCAGGGACAATAATTAAGACTGCCAGGTCCAGAGATCATGGCGGGCAAAAAGAAACAAGAAGGGCAGGGAGATTTTTCAGTTGTAATTCCTTTGATCTTAGTTGCAATCTCACCCAAAATGTAGCACCTGCACACATTGTCCTCTTATAAGTACTTAAGGAAGGGGACCTTGAGAGTCATCTCATGCAACTTCCTGTACATGGCATTTCCCTTGATGCAGGGAATACCTGTGGTCTTTCATCACCCAGGAATCTCAGCTAGCATACCGAGAGATACTAACAACCATAATTCAGAAAACCCTGCAGCACCAGAAAATTCATATTCCTGTCCATATACACTGTCTTACTCTATACAACTGCTTTGCTCATGTGTAATGGTATGCGGGAATGACCTTGAGAGACAGGGAAAAAGAGATGCAGTCAAAGCAGAGATCACATATAAGGCAATTTAGCCCATAGCAGGAATGTTGGTGGGGCAAGAAGCTAAGGACTCTCCCTAGTTTCCTGGACTGTAAAGGGGATGGGGGGGAGAGAAGGACTTTCAGACTTACAAGATTCTGTTAATGTAATCTTATAATAAAGTAAAATTAGCTTATAGACAATGTTTCTTGCCTATTTCTAGCAGAAAATTAGGGTCCTCTAAATATTGCTGCCTCCCTAACACACAATTATCATGTGTTTAAAACCTTTTGGCCATTAGGTAAAGAGTTAGAATGTTGCATGTCTTGGCTGCCATCTGCTGATCGTCCAGATCTGTGCAGCTGCTGAATAAGTACTGTGGAAGAGCTAAACTTTGGAAAAGGAAGTTAATGTGAGAGCTGTAAATTCTCATATTGTTGCATGAGGATAGGAAGTGAGGAGCTAGGGCTTCTGGGAGCAGAGGCATACTGACACATCTTCTGGAAACAGTGGGTGGCCTCACCAATGGCAAGAAGACTGTGTGGATTTACCAATATTCACTTCTTATTTCCATAATTAACTGGAATGATGATTCCAGTTCTATCTTCTGGGTAACAAGATACAACAAAATTGCTCCAGCATCAGCACAAAAGCCATTCTGATATACAAAGACTGGTATTGAGGTTTTCCTTTAATTTGCTTTTCTCCAATATGTAAATATGTGCATAGGTTGGAATGATAAGTCAAATCATGATTTTATAAGGTGTTAAAGCTAGAAAATTGAAATGAGACCCTGAAGAAGCCAATCTTCATTTCTTTAAATGTATTGTGCTACTAATAAGCAGTGGCTTGTGGCCAATCTTATCTTGGCTAAGAAGTTAAACAAAGTTAGACTTGAATGGAGACCGTCACTATTGCAAAGAATATGGCCAAAGAATTTATATGAATGTGTCCATCAGTCTAGCATGAATCAGGCTCAACTTGAACAATATGTTTTAGTAGCCCGGTCCTCTCCTAAAGAAAGATCAAGATTTATGGTAGTGCACATTTGATCTAAATGGTGTCCTCATTTGTGTTTTGCTTTCAGTCACTAAAACCTGTCATCCAGTTTTGCCATGTCAATAGTTTCTAGACCTTTTCATTGTTATTGTAATAAATCTTTCCCTCACACACACACCATCCCAAGCATATCATAAACATACACAGACTAACACACTGGCGCAAACACTCCTAGCATCTCTTTAAAACCTAACAATTTTATTTCACAAATAAATCTGCTTTCCTTTTTTGCAATGCATTTTTGTCAGTGTCAACCACATCTAAGTAGCTACTCTAGTAATGTTGTACAGAGAAAAACTAATATAAATATTGTCCAAGAGTTCAGTCTTGTTCAGTCCAGGACTGAAGATGCCTTCTATGCACTGGAGTTAATCATGGTCAAGGCAGTGCAAAACCTAATAACTGTGACTCATGTAAGAAAAAACTTGCAAAAATGTTATCTCACCCATACCTAAATTCCACACAAAAAAGTGTATTTAATCCCAACATGAAGATATGTTTTTTGTCATTTGTCCTTAAAAATATGGACCTATTATAAAAAAGAGATTGCAATCCTCAATCATCCCCAGTTTTAATGAAAACCTCCAAACTTATTGAATCATGAGGATCAGATCTTTGAGTAATTATTCTCTCTCTTCTGCACTAGTAATCTTTTATGCTTTTTCCCACATTTGAAAGATGTATTAAGAGAAAGAAACAAGAAAAGAGTTTGACTGAACCCAAGTTTTAATTTAGTTTCAGTGATTGCTGCTATTTTTGTTGCTTTGGGCTTTTTTCATCCTGAAATATTGCCTTTACCAGAATATTTAATTTGATCATAATTAAAATTTGTTTGAGGTGCCGTATTCTGCTTATAAGATAAACTAACAAGCTTATTTAAAACAATTCAATGCCTTTGTTTAGCATCAAAATAAGACCCATTTAGTAGATATAATGGCCCAGGAAGAAAGACACAGTCTTCCAGAGACGCATCAAGGCAAATAAAATAAATGAGTGATCCAGCTAAGAAGCAGATTTCTTACAGAGGGAGGTGATAGAATATAACAGTGGGAAAGTATTAGGTACCCTCATATCAAACAAAGTTTTATTGGTCTTCAGGATGTCTCCAAATATCACACTCTTTTGCATTAGTGCTATAAATTTCCTGGTTCTGAAGAATTCTAAGTAGTACAATTGTCTGTGAATGCAGAATCATATTGCATACCACTACAATTCATCTGTGCTTGAACTTACACAACATGCAATGATGAGCATTATGATTGTAGCTGCGTTCACAATTATAAATAAAAAAACAATTTATTCCTGGAAAAGGCTGTATCAAAACAATAAGGCTTCCTTACCCCACCCCCACCATCAGTAAAACTGTTCCATTACAGCTTATTTTCTCAACCTGGACAGTTCTCAGCAATGGCCATCTGGGAAATACAGTAAAGCCATACCCGGAAGAGTCTCAAATCTTTGAGATAAGTAGTATGGAGTACATGGTCTTTGTTGAACTGTATTCTTATCAGAATTCAGAATGCTTCTTTTTGATCCCATTCCTAAGAGATTAAAAAAAACAAAGAGAGGGACTTAGGGAGGACTTGTAGCTTAAAAGGACAATCTGTGTTTTCAATGCAAAAAGGCCCACATACAATCCCTACCAACTGCATAAAGGAAAATTTCTGCCTGAAACTCTGGAGAACTGCTGCCAGTCTGGGTTAATGTATCTGGGCAAAATGGTCTCAGAAGTCAATATGGCAGACACAATGTTTGCCATATGGTTTATTATTGAGGGATTGATTGATGGAGTGATCATAGTTTCATAAGTAAATGCTAGTGTGGGAATGGGGACTGTGAGCCATAGTATGATAGAGGAGAAGGAATACATTTAATTTATTTTAAAATATGTATCCCCTTCTATATTTGGCTACCTTGCAATAAGGTGTCTCAAAATTAACTTAGCATCTGTGCAGAACTTTGAGAGTTAAATATCTCTGCTTCAGCCTGGCCTAAGGAAGATTAATTCATCACCATGGCCACAGTTTTCATCATGCCTCTTCCCCAGCCTAATAAATCTCTCTCAATCCTTTTAGTTCCAGCAATTTGTCCAGAAACAACTCCGCCTTAGCCCTTTTCAGTTTTCAGCACTAATAGATTCCTATTGCAGCTTTCTCTTTTTCCTGACCCCAACCCAAATCCATCCCTTCTCTATTGTTTAGATAGCCCTTTTATTCCCATCCTGGTATTGATCATGATATCCCTGACTTCCAATTCTCCTCCAGTCTTTGAAAATACTTGCAGGAGCCAAAGGTTTTTGTTCAACTGACAAGATAAGGTCAAAAAGCCTATCCAAGTTTTCATATTTGCAATGGCTAGTTTACCTTCGATGCTGTGTTGAATGCACAACACATGTAACCAAGTACTAGTTATCAGAGTTTGTAAATCCCAGTTCAAGCCATGTTCTGGATATACCAGGACATGGCCTTTTGAAATTTTTCATCTGATTTCTCTAAATATCTCTAGAGGAAGGATAAATTATCCATCAGTTACTCAAGGGCAGGATACCCTTTTAGCAGTGACAGGGGAAATCACTCTTTTTTTAAAAAAGCCCATGAGAAGAATTCACTCAGAAGGATTTACCTAGGTTTTAATTTCATTATGAGAAGCTAGGAAACTTACAAACCATTGGAGAGATATAAGTTCAATAAAAGACCAATCATTTCTTCAGCTCTCATGTCCACTTTCTTACTAAATGAACAAAAAAAGAAGTCATACCCTGGTGCTTAATAGTTTTTCAAAAGTCCTCTTTTCCTTTTAAAGAATCTTCAAAGCAAATTCTCAGAGGAAGGTGAGTGACAATTTTATTCTGAGCCTAAATCCAGGCAACCAAAAACTGCTTCCCTCCAGAAGTTTGAAGTACAGCTCTTATTAAATCAATCTCCAAGCACCAATGTCTAGAGATTGTGGGAGGCCTATTTCAAACTATATCTGGAGGGTAGAAGGTTGCCTACTCCAATTCCTGGTTTAAACAGAGATGAAAAATTCTAAAATTATAGCTCAAAGCCTTTTTTTAACACCAATTTAAAAAAGTTTTTTATTACTGTATTGTCCAACTCACATCCATAAATGAAGAATTATAATACAGCTACTGAATCATATTATTCTCTTTCTCAAAAGAGTCCTAATAGGTAATTGAAAGAGGAAGTGGAAAAGGCTTCATCAGCTTTGATTTTCAATCCATGTTTTCATTAAGAGCCTCCATCCTCCATGATTCATTGTTTCAGGGTAAATACGTTTATGAGTAACTGAGTATTTAATTGGCTGCCCTTTTGTTTTAATTTCCAATGCTTTGTATTCAAAAATAAAACATAAAGAGGAAGATTTCCAGTAAACAGTACTGTGTTAGATAGTACTTACTCTTTGTTTTTTATTGTTGTTCTTTAAAGACATACATAAAAGCTTTGGGTCTTCCAAAAATCCAAGGACTGTAATGGAAATCTGTCTTCAATATTGCAAAACAAAGTGAAAAGTCACTTTCCACCTGAAAACAGCAAAGACTCTCTTCACCATTATTTTTCCAGCTCACCTATCTAACCTGAAAATCACAGACTGAACCATCAAGAGGAAGGACAGGTCCAAAATGCCATTAACATTGCCACAATATGTTCTTCTCCTGCCCCCATGCTCCCTACAAAAGACAGAGAGTACATATGGAAAGTCATCATGTAAAGTTTTTTTAAAATGTTTTTCACACACCAGAACTAGAATTAGAAAGCAAGAACATTACTATCTTAAGAAATCCTGCCATCAAAAAATAATAAAGGTGAGCAAACCTTTTAGCATGAGGTGCAGTTTATGGGTCAAAGTTTTTCTCTCTCTCTTGTCTCTCTCTCTCTGTGTCTCTGTCTCTCTCTGTGTGTCTGTCTCTCTGTCTCTGTGTGTGTGTGTGTGTGTGTGTGTGTGTCTGTCTGTCTGTCTGTCTGTCTCTCTCTCTCTCTCTCTCTCTCTCACACACACACACACACACACACACACACACACCTTTAGATACAATGCACTCATTCAAAGTATCCCTCCAATGATATTACCACCAAAAGTAGAAGCCATAGCCATCTGTTTCATTAACGCTGCTGGATAAGGGGAATTAAAGTCTGAACTTCCCATCTCTGGTAGTCTTAAGTGCTCCCTCATCAGGGAGAAAGATTTTCTTTTATGTGCTTTCAGTGAAGCCAAGATAGTTGTCTCTTTGCTGCTCAAGCAATGGGGAAACAGTCATTTCAAGCAGTGTAGGCAAAAGATAAACGGTTTTAATCTCCACACCCAAAAGAATCTCAGCAGCATCAAGATCCCTTGGAAGGGAAAAATAGAATGGGCTTTCCCCATTCTAGACTTCAGCTTCAATGAGATCACTGGTAGCAGAGGATGAGGAAAGTTCAGTGGAGTAAAGAAGTCCAAGAATATAGGGCACATTGAAGAAAAGGACTTCAAGAAGTTGGGTGCAGTCCATATGTGTTGCCTCTATTTGCACTAAAAACTACTGCAGCACAAGCCTCCCACTGCCCCTTTCTCTCCTTGTTTTGCTAAGGCTTTCTATCTCTATTTTATCCTCCCAAGAATCTGGCTGGTTGATTACACTAAGAAGTAATGTTTGATAGAAGATCATCAGTCATCAAAACAGAGACTCAATGGATTTGGGTCTTTGTATTTCTAAGTCAAAATCAAGCATTACAAAATACCACACCACAGGAATACTAGTGTTCAAATATCTGTTACTGGATAATGCATGAAAATTACAGAGAAACAAAATTCTCTTAAAATTTAAGATTGAATTCTCAATGTGAACTTTTAAAGAACGAAGCCAACTATTTTTCTTTTATGGAAGAAAACTTGAGCAAAGGATGGGTAGCCTTCTATCTGCACTCTCTAGGCAACTTCACACAGTGGAACAGTAGGACTCAGAGGCTTGGGCAATGCAGATTTGTAAGAAGTATATTAATTCTAGAATATGCCTTTCGAATTCTTTGCAACATGCTAAACTGCTCGATCTCCCAGTATAAACAACTCACTTCAATCCTGTGTTGATTTATTTCACAAGAAATAAAGCAAAACTTTCTAAATTCCCGATAACCTCTTTTCTTTCATGAATCCAGGATGACAGCAAAAGCCTCCACAGGGAATGGTTGCTTAGTAAATGTGAAAAATGATAGAGAGGTTGGGAAAGGAATGGAAAAGGTAATAGTGATAAGTCAGTTGACAACTAATTTTATAAATGGCAACTCCACCCAGATGGGGAGAAATCTGGGAAAAAGAATCTGGGAATCTAAATATTTATAGAGGTATTTCAACAGGAAAGAGAGGCTGATTATTTTGCAGCTCACTCTGTCTGATGATTTTGCACCCAACCAGACAAACACACACAATTTGGAGAAAAAATATGGATGTGTGCAATTTCTTCTCTCTCTTATCCAGGGAATAGAAGCAAGGTTTTTTTTTATTGCTGTTAGACTTACAACAGCTCAGAATAGATCAGTGATTGTTAACTTCTTGTTCTCAGAATTGCAAGAAAGGGAAGATTATTGTGGCTCATTTTCAAATAGCTTTTTCAATAGAAATGATGGCAGTATGGAATCATCTCTATTATGATTACTCCCTGTGTATTTAATAATTGCCCCTTTTATGCTATTAAAAATTGCAAACTGCTGGCAACTTTATAAGGGACCTAAACCCTTCAAGACTTCAGGTTTTGCATCTCTGTTCTTTATTACTACAATGAAGTGAAATTATTTCAAGGTAGTGGGGAGGGAGGCAAAAGAGAGGCTGACAATGTTTCTTCGGTTTTCTGGAGCCTGAAATGTTCAATTCAAGACATAGTCAATGTAAAACCAATTGAGCTTATTTCAAGAAGAATCTAGCATGGATGCCTCAAAAGAATATTTCATAAAAGCAAAGCTGTGCATAATGATGCCTTTTACAAGTATGCATTTGATGCGTCATTACCATAAATTTGTGCAAGGATAAAAAGAAAGAAGAACGGAAAGACCACCACCCTCTCCATTCTTTTCAGAGCTGCAGAAAAAACACAGAGAGTGCTTTTCTGCTCTGTTAGGTCCTGTAATTCAGTGCAAGCCTGACTGCTGAGCAGACCGAATAATACCAAAGAATCTCACTAAGTACTCAGCCACAGTTTCAAATTTCAAAGCTCTGACACTCTTCAATAACCTTCTTTTTAAAAAGAAATAAAATTGAAGGAAGCATGTGGAATTGAAGAAAGGAAAAAGAAAAGGGATGAGGAAAACCCAAAAGGCATCTTAAATGCCTTGGAATGCCATTCAGAGGGATTATTTAATGCCAGCTGAGATGCTGAAAACATGCTGGGTTTTCTTTGCTTTTAAAAAAATCCGACTCCTTTAGGTTCAGTAAATCTCCAATAAGATCATTCATATACTGTGTGCTGTGAATTGCCTTCCAACAAAGAAATGAATCCTGGACTGTCTGTAGATACTGAAATAAGATACTTTTTATCAATCATAGGCATCTCTAGAAAGTCCATCTGCTCCTTGATATGATTTTACATATCTTTTCCATTCAAAGGGATCACTCAAAGATCACTCCTGAAAATTAATATATGCATTTATAGAAAATATTTCTTTTTGTTTTTATAGAAAAACATACCTTAGACTAATCAAAATAGTTAAAAATAAAATAGCCACCTCTGAAACATCCATCTGGAAAGTTGAAACCATCGGAATTATATTTTGTCAAAACTTCAAAAGACAGGAAAAATATCAGGAGTTCATTACATGCTTAAATATTGTTTGGAGAAGAAAAGGTAAGTAAGCCCCCGCCCCCCCCCAAAAAAAAGATGAGTTTTTGACCAACTCCTGAGTCCAGGTGGTGGCTACTGATGGTAAATTCCAGGTGTAACAAGACCACTTTCATCCAAGATTTAATTGTTGATGAGCCAGCAGACCTATAATTTCTTAGCAAAACCTTGTTGGGCAAGGGATGTATGCAGGTAGTCCTCAACTTACAACAGTGACCATTCAAAGTTACAACAGAACTGAAAAAAGTGACTTGTGACCATTTTTCACACTTATGACCTTTGTAGCATCACCATGATCATGTGATCCAAAGTCAGATGCTTTGCAACTGGTTCATAGTTATGACTGTTGCTATGTCCCAAAGTCATGTGATCATCTTCTGTGACCTTCTGAGAAGCAAAATCAATGGAGAAGCCAGGTTCACTTAACAATCATGTTACTAACTTATCAACTGCAGTGATTCACTTAACAACTGTGGCAAGAAAGGTTGTAAAATGGGGCAAAACTCACTTTACAAATATCTTAGCAACATAAATTCTGGGCTCAATTGTGGCTGTAAGTTGAGGATTTGGGGTTCTTTAGCAGCTCAAACTTCAGAGATGGAATGAAGTAGCAATAGTCCTAAAAGAAACCTTGCATGTAGCCTGCTAGACAATAGGGACAATTTGAGAGTCCTGTTTATATACTGACTTTTTGGCTTCCTAATTAAGTCCTTGAGCTTCTGGATCCTGTCACCATGCTGGTAATGGAGTTGACTTGTGGTGCTGAGAGACTTCAATGTTCATATCCTGACAGCAGGTTACTAAAAAGCTCAGGGCTTCATGAGCTTATCCCAAGTAATTTACAGAGCAGACATGCGTTAGACGTAGCTGTAGCCTTGGAGTGGATGGTATGTGATCTGGATCACCTTTGCCATAACAGGATAACATTCCTGGGATGTCTGCAAGATGATTGGCCCGATTGATATGGCCTGCTAAATGGATCCAAATGGATTCCAAAAATGTGCTTCAGGAATTTTCCATCTGGCAGGCAGCCCTATTGCACATCAGTTTGCTCCTTGGAAAAGGGAGACAACAAAAGCCCTCAATGTGACCTTTTCCTCCCAAACAACTTTTCACTGTTGGCCAATCCCAGGGAATTCCTTGATTTACTGAGGATTTCCAACAAATAAAGTGGCAGAAAAGGCAGTTGGAGTGCCAGTGGAGGAAGACAAAAATGTATCTTACTTGAGTACAGATATGAGTTTCTGAGCTTACACCAAGGCAATAAGAGTGGCAAAACATTTCCACTTCTGTGCTTTTATAATAATAATAATAATAATAATAATAATAATAATAATAATAATAATAATAATAATAATAATAATAATAATAATAATAATAATAATAATAATAATAATAATAATAATAATAATAATAATAAAGTTGGAAGGGACCTTGGAGGTCATCTAGTCCAACCCCCTGCTCAGGCAGGAAACCCTATACCAGGGGTAGGCAACCTTGGCTCTTTTATGACTCCTGGACTTCAACTCCCAGAATTCTGGGAGTTGAAATCCACGAGTCATAAAAGAGCTAAGGTTGCCTACCCCTGCCCTATACCATTTCAGACAAATGGCTGTCCAGTCTCTTCTTAAACACTTCCAGTGTTGGAGCATTCACCGCTTCTGGAGGCAGGTTGTTCCACTGGTTAATTGTTCTAACTGTCAGGAAGTTTCTCTTTAGTTCTAGGTTGCTTTTCTCCTTGATTAGTTTTCATCCGTTGCTTCTTGTCCTGCCTTCAGGCGCTTTGGAAAATAGCTTGACTCCCTCTTCTTCTTATGTCTTATTTAAGGTGGGGACCAATGAGCAGAAAGATTTGCTGTCTGGTCACAGTGACCTGTTAGCACAACATCTTGCTGATGAAATCACTGCAGAGGAAAGCAGAGATGAATGAACAGATGCAAAAGCCATGAATATATAAAAGAGATGGTAAATGAAATGCCAGCCTTGAAAAAGAAGTGTAAGAAAGAGATTTAAACATAACATGCCTTGATTCAGATTGATATAAGAAAGAACAGAAGAAAACTTGGGCAGACTTTCAAGATTTTGTTAATATGCCCAACCGCAATAAAGTTCCAACAATTCTATCCGATTCCTGATTGGGCCTACCTTGAAGGGCTGACAGTTATTCATTCATAATTAACATAATTTTGACTTTTTGTGAGCAGAATCTATTGTGGGGCTTGAGGAAATATCCTGTAAAGTTAAAGAAATATCTTGTAAATGAAGTAGAGATGATGCTTTATAATATGGCCTGTGCCACCTATGGGCTTGATTCCTGCCTCTTGCTGAAAATGAGATGAGTCTGGCAAACTGGGTCCTGAAAATAGTCCATACTTCACTGGAAAAGCAGGATGGGGGGAATTTCTGCCAGCAATTTTAGTCACTGATTCAACAATGAGAACAAAATACTAAACAGTGCCAAAAAATGAAATAGTTGTAGTGAGTGCAAACAATGAACATGATCAAAGCCTCTTTGGAACTCATAAACAATAGCAATTAAACCTTATCCTGCATTTATCCATTGCTTTCTTTGTTCAAATCCTCTCATCTTCTCCAAGAGATGCATTGGAAATACTTTCTCTAATTTCTCCTCTCAATAAGCCACTTCTCTTTTTTATTTCCTTACCCCACCTACTTTCCGCTAACACATCTAACAAAAAAAATATATACCTTTCACATTGTCTTCACTTTTCTCCCAATTTACTACCTTCTCCATTTCCTTCAGTAATGGAATCATTTAAACATGTTTTTTCTTCAAGTTGGTTTCCTCCCTGCTTATGTCATCTCCAACAAAAGAGCCATTTTGCACTGCTTCCCACCCCTTAGTTTTGATCTCCAACTCTATCCACCTTCTGTACTAATAAACAAAGCATACTATTCTTTTTTCTTTGAAGTCTTTGATTCTACTTTGCAGCAGTCCTCCTGAGATAGCAGCTATTGTTCTGGGTAAGTATAGAAGTCAAAGTCTAGCTGTTGGGAGTTCTTTCTTCTTTTTTCAGAGTGCAGAAGTAAGGCTTAGCTGTTCTCACTTTCTCCACCTCCTTCTCAGTTACAATTGAGAAGGAAAACATTTTTGATAGCACTGGGATAGCAGCATTAATCCCAGGCAGCAGAAGCTATAGTACCATTGGCAAGGAGAGAGAAAAAACCAGCAAGGAAAGGAAAGAGCAATTTAGAAAAATCCATAGAGAAAGAAAGCTACAAGATGAAACAGGCAACATTTTTGTGTCTAGGATCTAAACTATTTAAGCTTTAATTTGTTTGGCTTCCAAGGAACGTAGGAAGTACAATGTTGAGAACTGATGGCAGCAGAAGTGATGGATCTGAAATCTTAGGTCTTGTTTTCATTTTGAAGTAACTCGTTGGAATCATTTAAATACTTATTTTCAAACAGCAAAGAAAGAAAGAAAAATCACACCATCCATCCACTCGTCAGTTTGCCACCAATTTTTCACACTGCAAACTTAAGTCTGTCTTGAGACTCAACAAAAATCAGGTTGGTATCTGAATGTAGTCTACAAGTCTTGAGTGCTCTGTCTTTGCAATTGGTAGTAAATGTCAATGGAAAAGGAAGATTGGCTTACAGTGCAGTAAGGGTGGCTCTGGCCTTAGAGAAATAGTTTCTTAACCATCAGGTACAGTAATCATAAGCAGATGTGAGGCACAATGGCCCAGTGGTTAAAGATGCTGAGCTTGTCGGCTGGAAAGCTAACAGCCAGGGTTCGAGACCCAAGCACCATGCGACAGGGTGAGTTCCCATTACTCGCCCCAGCTCCTGCCAACCTAGCAGTTCAAAAACATGCAAATGCAAGTAGATAAATAGGGACAACTTAGGTGGGAAGGTAACAGCATTCCATGCACCTTGGTGGCCACATGACCAAGGAAGTATCTTCAGACAACACTGACTCCTCAGCTAAGAAACGGAGTTGAGCACAACCCTCTAGAGCCGGACATGACTGGACAGGGGAAACCTTTACCTTTACTTTTATCATAAGCAGAAATTAGAGTATGCTCAAGATCTTGAAGGATGCGCAAGCAGAATATGGGCCAAACGTTTCCCACCTGTAATCTGCACTGGTTGTAAGCAGTTCTTCAGAGACTGCTTACCCAGCCCTGCCTAGGAAAACCAGGGGCAAAACCTGACGCAAAGCATATGTTCTGTCCATGAGCTATAGTGTTTTCCTTCAGTAACTTTTGCTTTTCTGTTACTTCATACTCTCCAGGGATTAACTGATTGCAATTGATACAGGTGAGCTGTGTTTTGTTTTAGCAGGACATTTACAACATCAAGAAAATTCTTTTAGGGATGATGGGTTACCCATAATTTGTCTGATCTTTTCTTCACTGTTAATGGCACTATCCATGCAGTAGTATATCATCATCATCTTCCTCACTCACATGATGCATTTCACTAATAGATCACTAGGAAGGAAGCTCCAACTGAAGATATATTAGTGCAATACATCATTGTGAGAACAGACGTGCTCCCCGTGGCAGAAGAAGGCAGTAACCAAAGAAGAGGGAACACCAAGAACCAATCAGTTTAATTATGCAATGATTAATAGTCCCTAGTTGCTGTTCATTATTACAAACAACATTTTAGATTATTAAACATCAGTGTTCCTTGCTGTTCTACATTATCCCTTCCACACAGGAGCAAATGGCTTGTCAATTTCACACTCATTTCTAGTTAGTTTCATTTTCTGGGTCTCTGGGAAATTAGCACAATGCTTACTGTTCAGATTGCCAATTATCCAGAAGAATTTTTCACCATTTTAAAACTGCACAAAAAGCTTTTTGCGATTAACGTACTGGGTTACAGCTGCTATTAAACTCACTATATTAGCCATTAAAACAATATAATTTCCACTCTGGAAGTCAGAGGAGGAAAACTTCTGCATTAAGTAATCAGATATTAATAACCTGATAGTCCCATCTTACAGGACCTCTGTGATGACCTCTATTACCTGAAGAAAGAAAAAACAATACCAAAATAAAATTATTTTCTCTCCATAAATATAGCATGTATTTTATTCCCAAGACTGTTAGTTCTGCATTCAGAAAGTGAAATATTCCTAATGCATGAAGCAGAATGTACAACAACTTCTATTACATTTAATATATTTTAGATTGCTTTAATAATAATAAAAAGCTTCCTTTTTATTAAACTATCCCTTTAATAAACACCCTCTAACATAATGATGATTAGAACTAAAGTGGAAGAAAATCTAGGAGTCAAATGGAGGGCAAAGTGAGAATACAGGAAGCGGTCTCAGTGGTTCAGTCTTCCTGGGTTGGGAAAGATATTTTTTTTAATATCCAGATGTTGTTGAGTAACAATTCAGAGCATTTGCACCCAATATGACAATGGGAAAGAAAATGCATTTATTTATTTAGCACATGGAAAAAATGTTAAAAAGCACATCACCGTTACATTCTCAATAAGCAAATATAAAACTATTCTATTTACAAATTCAAAGGTAGACTATTTATATAGTCAATACATGATGGGGTTGCATACAGAAAGTCTCTGGGGCTTCCTGATATGCGCTCAAAGGCCACTGTTCCACAGTATGTCGCACTGTCTAATTTGGAGCATCACAGCTGCAATATGAAGAGAAGAGTTTCCCCATTTATGGAAGAGATAAATGCATCTGGTATGTTGAGTCCTAATCCTATTGAGGATTCACCAGGTTGAATCCTTTTTGTTCAGCTGCAAAGCAGGGAATATTGTGACAATCTGGAGAAGCAATAGAGGACCATTCTTGCATGCAGGGCTGAAGCAGAATGATCTTCTATTGCTCCTCCAGAGTGTCACAATATTCCCTGCTTTGCAGCTGAACAAAAAGGATTCAATCTACCTCATAAGACCTGGTCAAACCTCAACAGGATTAGGACTCAACCTGCCAGATGCACTGACTAGTCTCTTCCATAAATGGGGAAAGCTCTCCTCTTCGGAATGCAGCTGTGAAGCAGACAGTGTGACACATTGTGGAACTGTGCCCTCTAAGTACATATCAGGGAAACCCCAGAGACTTTCTGTATGACTTATCATGTATGGTAAAAAAAAAAAAAACATTAAAAACTGTAATTCAGAAGCATCCGGGGGGGGCATATGTGCCATATCTAATGTATATTTTCAGATTTTTTCAAGTGGTAGCACTTAGTTGATCATGGGTGATTACAAAAAAGCTAAGTAGGGTTTGACTTGGTCATTATTTAAATAGGCAACTGTGAGCAAATTCCTGTGCTATAGGCTAGATTGGAATTTTTTTAAAAAAAAAATCCCTAGAATGGCAGCAAACCACTTCTTTATCAAGATTTGTTGAAAGAAAATATTTATATAGTGTATCCAAAGTATTTCTCTGGATACAGAACATTGCAGGTTTATTCCCTGGAACCTCTTCAAGATAGAGCAAGAAAAACTACTGTCTGAAATCTAGACTGTAGCTGACTGTACAATGCATTACATCATTCAGACATGCACATTCATAGCCCATCCATAAATTTCATTCCTGCACCCAGCACTGCACTTAAGTCTTAAAACAGCTTTCATGAACCTCTATCATGACTATTTTAAAGCCAGGTCAAAACACGGTATGATTTCTTCAATGGGATTCACCAAGGGTAGCAGTTAGTCTTCCTCCCCTTCCACAGAAGGCAAGGCAAGGCAGTTAAGAATTAAACCACTTTTGTCCATATAAACAGAGTTATTTTAAAGTTTTCAGAAAGGCTTTTTCCTATTTGGACTGTTTGGATGTTCACCTGTTATTCTATCCTGGATACGACAAAGTCTGAAAAGGCTGCAGAACTTGGAAAACCTCACTTCCTGCTTTAGGACAGTGGCTTGATAATTCCTGCTATCTCCTATCAATCTAGGAGTATCTCACTAGAATCCTTCCACTAACTCCAATGGGTGTGAGAGAGAGGCACTGTTTTTTCTGATGATTAAAAGGTATGAAAGCAAAATGCAAAATAATCTCAATAATGCCACCATTAGCATAGAGATGTGCTCTCTAGCAGATTCATTCCTACATCTCCCCCTTAAAAAATAAACCAATCTCATAGGAGATAAACAAAATCCATATTGATTTCAGAGAAAGAAAGAAAAGAGAGAATGTAAAACTTTAAATGTTCAAGTACAAGCATTCAAATGTTGAAAGATATACAGGATAATTGATTGGCAAGAGTGAGCAAACAGGTATTTGTCAAGAGAGATGGAAGAGGGTGAAAAGAAGACAGGAATTGCTGAGGAAGAGACTGCTGACTTTGCTCTTCATACTGCTGCAGACTGACTCTTAACTGCTGCTGATAATTTCTTAAGTGCAAGTGGTTCACTGCCACTAGTTTCCTGAGTCTTTGATTGGATCTGTGGTTTTGCTGACCTAGATGAAGCAGCTCAAGGTGGCATGTAATAAACTCGTTTCCAGGAGTGAGTTCATTGAACTGAACTGTCAGCTTGAGGTCTTTGAAGGACAAGGTCCTCAAGCAAATTGTTAGATAGCAGATTGATAGTATTTGTAAATGCTTGGATATGCATATGAGGGGAAAACAGGATCCAGCATAGATTGGTTTCAAACAAATCATACTACACTAAACTCATCTTTTTCTTTGCCAGAGTTACTAGCTTAGCAGATCAGAGGAATTCTGTGTACCTAGTGGATCAGGGTAATAGCAAAATCTTCAACAGAAAGCCTCATGACATTCTCCTTACAGCAGCAGTCTACTAAGTATATGAGTCTTCACCTGAGATGACTATTTCATAATTTTGTCTCCAGTTCCCACAACATTCATTTTAAAATCATCCTGATCATGCTCATCATGCTTCACCCATTTTAATCAGTTCCTGTGAGGTACCACTCATCACATGTCAGCAATCCATCATTTAGGTACCTCAGAACTTTCAAAACATTGTCCCCCAACATTTCCAATCTACAATTGTGTAGGAAATTCCTTTCTGTTCCTTCCCATTATTCTTTGTCATAATGGAGGAGGCAGAAGTACCCACTTCAGTCCCAAAACTGGTACATGCCGACCTCTTAGAATGCAGAGTTAAAAGCATGGGGCAGTTAATTTGCTTGGAGATCCTTCACTTCTGTTGTCATTTCCTCCATTGCTTTCAGTTTAAAGCCACAGTAATGATGTAGCAGGCAGTGAGAAGTTCCCACACCCATCTTTGCCTGAAAGAGTAGAATACTGATACTTCCAGAGGCTGTGCTGGCACATTTGCTTAGGTCTGTGTATTGTTATTGTAACATATTAGTGCCATAAATGCAATAAAGAATAAATCAATTTCCCACCAAAGTGCAAGGAGGGTAGGATATAATGACATACAAAACATTTTCATTTTACAGAAAGGTGCAAACGAATGAATGAATCTGGTTTTTAAAGATTTAAAATATAAATCCATAAAAAGAAAGAAAAATAACAGCTCAGAAGGCTTTTCTAATTTATTCTTCCATCAGCAGAGATTCCATCTTAAGCTACTATATGACGAGGGGTGGAGGGACTGTTATGAAAGAAAATGAACTATTTAGCATAAGCAGAATGGATGGATCAGGCCCAATGGGTCAAACATATTTATCTTTAAAATCCAACTTCTTGTCAAATGATTTACTGCCTTGTTCTATGGGATATGAAACAATTATTCTACTTGTGGTGCTTAGACAAATGGTACTCCCAAACTGACAAGTTTCATCTGTGGGCATTTATAAATCTACGACTGCAGCTGTTGGACTTGATCTAGTTGTCTCTTGTGGACACGGGGTCTAGGAAGGAAATACCAGGGAATCCCCCCTACAAGAACATGTCTGTTGCATGAAAGGAAGCTTCTTGTATAAAAGGAAATACATGCCAAAGGCTATTAACTTCTTCTGAATGAAGACCGTCTCCCTGTACAGGAAGTATTAAGTAAAGGTCTGCTGTCTATCAAACCACATCATATGAGGTTAGATCAGTAATTGGCAACCTCTGGCATTAGGACTCTTCTGCTCCCCAGTTTATACCTTATTTTTTACTTTATTTTAAACCCAAATTAGCAAAATATATGCCTTTAGCCTCTGTTAGACATAATATACCAAGTTCATATATTCTTTTCCTTTCCTGCCCAAACAAAAAACAAATTTGCAAAAAAGGAAAGCATAATTCCAGCCCCATCTCCCCCAGAGATATCACTGGAACTCTGTTACATCCGCTGGGGCTGCAGATCGATTAATAATAATAATAATAATAATAATAATAATAATAATAATAATAATAATAATAATAATAATAATAATAATAATAATAATAATAATAATAATAATAATAATAATAATAATAATAATAATAATAACAACAATAATAACAATAATAACAATAATAACAATAATAACAATAATAACAATAACAACAATAATAACAATAACAATAATAATAACAATAATAATAATAATAATAATAATAATAATAATAATAATAATAATAATAATAATAATAATAATAATAATAATAATAATAATAATAATAATAATAATAATAATAATAATAATGTAGCAACAATGGTGCATTGGAAGATCTGCAAGAAATATCATTTGCCTGTAAGCAAGAACTGGTGGGATCATAAAATAGAGAAAGTCATAGAAAATGATAAAGTTAAACTGCTCTGGGACTTCAGAATTCAAACAGACAAGCACCTGCAACATAACACCCCGGACTTAACAATTGTCGATAAGAAAAACAAAAAAGTCTGGATAGTGGACGTGGCAGTGCCTGGAGACAGCAGAATAGATGAGAAAGAACTGGAGAAGATAACAAAATACAAAGACCTACAAATAGAAATAGAAAGACTGTGGCAAAAGCAAGCAAGGGTAGTACCAATAGTAATAGGTGCCTTGGGTGCAATTCCAAAACAACTGGAGCACCACTTGAACACCATTGGCATTGACAAATTCGCCATTAGTCAATTGCAAAAGGCGGCCTTACTAGGAACCGCCTCCATCCTGCGACGATATCTGTAATAACATCAAACATCCACATCTGCCTATCACAGGTCCTTGGTAAGGACTCGATATGTAGACAAAATGCCAAATCCAGTCTGAACATCTGGCTGACTGTGCGGCGATCCATAATAATAATAATAATAATAATAATAATAATAATAATAATAATAATAATAATAATAATAATAATAATAATAATAATAATAACAACAACAACAACAACAACAACAACAATAATAATAATAATAATAATAACAACAACAACAACAACAATAATAATAATAATAACAACAGCAACAACAACACAATAATAATAACGAGGTGGAGGAGGAGGAGGAGGAGGAGGAAGTTGGAAGGGACCAACCCCCTGCTCAGGCAGGAAACCCTATACCAGTGGTGGGATTCAAATATGTGAACAACCGGTTCTCTGTGTGGATGCCGCTTCTGGAAGTCCATTCTGGGCCTGGGCAACAAAAAATTAGCTACCAGTTCTACCAAAGTGGTGAGAACTGGCTGAATCCCACCACTGCCCTATACCACTTCAGACAAATGGCTGTGCAGTCTCTTCTTAAAAACTTCCAATGTTGGAGCATTCACAACTTCTGCAGGTAGGTTGTTCCACTGGTTAATTGTTCTAACTCTCAGGAAATTTCTCCTCGGTTCTATGTTGCTTCTCTCTTTGGTCAGTTTCCATCTGTTGCTTCTTGTCTTGCCTTCAGGCGCCTTGGAGTATTGCTTGACTCCCTCTTCTTTGTGGCAGCCCCTGAGATATTGGAACACTGCTATCATGTCACCCCTCGTCCTTCTCTTCACTAAACTAGACATACCCAATTCAAAAGAAGGAAAGTGCAGCATTTGTTTGAAAAAAAATCCCTCTTCTAGGGATAAGCAGGCCTTTCATTTTAACTTCTGAGAAAGCAGAAGAACAGAGAGAAAGAAGAAGAAAGAGAAAGTGGAATAAATAACTATTTCAGATCTATAAATTGAAATTAAGCACTGTATGCTGGCTTGTCAGGCAGTCTCTGATCTAGAAATCCTAGTTTCAACAGAATAGGAAAAACATGCTTGGGGAAAACTGGGTTTGATGCCACTCGTGAAATACATGTGGAAATATATCCAAACTGAAGGCTGGTCTGCATTTCCTGCTTTCCTCAGCACAAGGACAGGCCATCCACTATTTCAGGAGGGCATGTTGGATGATGTTGTTATGCTTTAGCCATGTTTTCTTTCTGCACAAAAACTAAGTTTTTCCCTCATTGATACAGGCAGGGTAGTCCTGTCTTTCTGCTGTGCTTCTTTCCATCATAAGTCATCTTCATTCCAATTTGCTGGAATTCCACTGATGTACTCTGACATGCATGCCCACCTCCACCCCCTGAATACCACTCTCTGTCTTCAGTGGTCGTTGCTTGTCCTGAAAGGCTGGCCCCTTCCTTCCTCCCTCCCTCCCTCCCTCCCTCCCTCCCTCCCTTTCTCTTTCTTTCTTTCTTTCTTTCTTTCTTTCTTTCTTTCTTTCTTTCTTTCTTTCTTTCTTTCTTTCTTTCCTTTCAACAGTGGAGGCAGAAAACATATGCCCACCAGTAGGAAAGCAGTTGCTTTTTACTTTGTTTGCATGAGTGGGAGGAAAAAGAAGTAAGGTGATCCATCAATCTGAGTCACATTAACCATGGTGTGGACAGACCATCACTTTAGTCAAAGCATAGGAAGAAGCTAACATCCAGAAAGGAATTTCTCAAACTGGTTTCATTTCTACCCAGATTATGCATGAGTGTCATGCTGCTGAAACAGCAGTATGGAAAAGCCCTAAATCTGATACAGATTTTTTGTCAGGCAATAAGGGGTGACCTGCTGAAGTATAATCTGATGTGGCAGGAACAGCACTTAATTTATTGACTTTATTAGCATTGATCTTGAAAGAATTTCCTGGCTCAAAGTCTGCAGATAAAAATCGATATTAAGGAATACTGGATATATTATATAATGTATATATTAGAGAAGGATATTAGCAAACTTAGATGCTGGAGAAAGTTATTTGCAATTGCAGATTTACTTACAACTTTAAAAATATAATTTGCTGAAAATTGGCAAAATTTACTAAAGGTTCAAAAGCATCAAGTGCTTCAAGGTTGACAAAACAAAAAAAACTTGGATTTTGGAAAGAGTTTGATTGCTAATATGGTAATTTAGCAAAATCTTGAAAGCCTGCCAAAGCAATTCTCCAGATCAATTTATACCTAATATAATTAAGAATTATTCCCTTCTCCGTGTTTCCAGCATTTGTTAAACATTCCATCATAAGAAGTATGGTATATTGGCCCAGATTTAGATTGATGCATTTTAAGCCTACACATGGCCACTTAGATTTGAAGAATGCTTTTGATTAGTGCATAGCCTTGGAAGACAGCTGCAGTGGCTGGACAATGCTTCTGTACAACTGTGAATGCAGAAGAAGCGGATAGTTCAGGCAAGGAAGAGCAACAGAGGCATTTTGCTTCAGTATTAGAAGTGAAGGATCCATGTTATTCCACAAAGCAGCTTCACGGAAGAGTTTTCTTTAACTCTTCCTCAAAAATCTGTACCAATATTTTTCAGCATGTTTAAGAGGTGTGGACTTCAATTCCCATAATTCCCCAGTCAGCATGAGTCGAAGTCCACATCTCTTAAACACACTGAGGTTGAAAAAAGTAATCTATACAGTCCTAATTTACATATACTTAGCTGTGCCCACTACTGGCATGTTGGCTCTGATGAATTACCTTGAAGGAATATAGTCCTCAACAAGAAGTTTCCTTAGTCCCCAGGGCATTGGAGGGGCACCTGACAGTTTAGAAAAGTCAGGATGGCAGCTGTGATCACACCATTGAAGCCACAACTTTTTTTCCCATTGTATGTTAAAAGAGGGACTATCTTCATCTTTACGTTTTTGCCACTCCCTACTCTCACTTACTCCAAGGAGACTCCTGCCTGGTTCTTAGTTGCATCTTTGTTCTAACCCCTCCAAAGCAGCCTAACAGAGTGAGACCATTTCCTCTTTTTTTCCTCTGATTATACTTAAGAATTATAAACTTACAGAAAATTATTTTAAACTCTTGTGTTCTGTCTTAGTCTAATGGCTCCTTCTTATTTCTCTCTGATGAAATAATATAAAAACATATACATAGCAGAGCCATCATAGTAATTTCCAGTGGATTTTTTTATTAAACTTCCATAAAAATTCAATTAAAAAGCAATGAACTCCAAGAGTTTCCTTTCAAATATGCAGTAAACAAAATTATTCTATTTTTTTTTATTTTTCTTCCTTTTTTATTTTCTCACAAAGAATATTTCAGCATGAAAATAGTGTTGCTAATCTCAGGGGAGCAGTGTGTAATGTCTGCCAAAAGCAATTTTCTTTTTATTGTTATGCTGCCTTGAGCAACTTACTGTTTTCTGAGATGTTTCAAACTCTAGAAAGATCCCAAAGATCATGCACTGAGACCCCTGAAGCAAGATGTCATCCATCCTTGAAGTGTAACTTTCCTTATGAATAATTCCTTTGTACTACATAAAACCTGAGTTATAAATTCACCATAGATGCCAATAAGAAAAGCAGAGCCTATACAGTCCTTGTCTACTGAATATACATAAGGCTCAATGCCATCCTTAGCATTTTTCATGAGTTTCCCCATAAATCTATTTGCCCCATTTCCACATAAAGTGTTTTATCTAATTATATATATATATCTCCACCGATGGAGAATTGCATGTCTGGGATTGAAAGGGGCTTGGAATGGAGGAGTTGGCTATATTCAGAATCCAACAGAAAGATGCATTGGGAAAACTTTTTTTCAATTTTTTCCATAGACCCTGGTCACATGTGGCTCATTTTCAAACTCAGTCTATCCTTTGCCAGTTTCTCCCTACATACCTAACTGGGTCCAGTTCTGTTTAGTTATGAGTCTCAAGCCCCTTTACTATTCTAATTTATTCATTTGGAAAGAATAAACTCTTAGCAAGAATGACAAGTTTTAAAAGCATATCTGCTTTTAAACACCCATCTTCATTCTAAAGCAAATCTTAGAAAAATCAGCTGCTATTAAGTCTCTTTCTGTTTTTAAAAAAAAATAAATCCCTACCAGCCAGCAATTTCCTTGCTCAGACAATTTTGCAGTTTTGTCATATATTTTGACACAGTGCATTATTGTTTTCTATAAAAGGCAGCTTACCTCTACTCAAAGCAGCTTCTGATCTTGAAAAACTGTTATGAAGTGCTTGAAACAATTGTAAGGTTTATTCTTAGCATGAAAGTATTGCTTTTAGAATCTTACACCCTCTAAAAAATCTGAAACTGAAGAATTAATTTTTCCACAATAAAGAATGAATTATAAACCAGTGATAGGAATGAAGGGTTTCATGAAATTTCCTGACTCCTTCCCAATGTTAGCCAAATTAAGTTCCCTTCGCAGCCTTTGTAAAAGGAGAAGCTAAGGTGGGTATTACAAAGCATAGAGCATGGAGCCTTCAAAGTGTAGTAAGTTCCTCCTGCTATTGTCATCAACTTCCACAGATTCACAAGATCAAAGGGGAGCTGCCCCCATGTTATTTCTGGAATATGGAAATATGGAAAACTAATAAAGTTGATTTTCTAAGGTAGAGAACAGTTCTTTTTGTCCTGAATAGGATAGGAAAAACAGTAAAAACAAACCACTAAGAATCTCTTCAATAAAAGCTATTCACAACCAAATAAAGTCCCATAAACTGTCAATTAAACAATCAGTGTGGAAATGGAAGTAGAGTTCATGTAAAATTGTAGTTGGGCATGCAGAATGGTTGACAGAAATATCATATAACACTAGAAAGAGAATCTACACCCAGTTTTCAACTATGGATTATTAATATGTTTTGTTGTCAACATTTGAATTTATTTGGAGTTGTTTGACAAAGGGACAAGATAAAAGACTTTCATATGGTCAACATTTCTGGGATTATTCTATTTATAAATTAATTTTCTGGGCAGCCCTTTTTCCACTTATTATTATTATAAGGCTTATTAATTTTGAAGCTATATTATTCCATTAATATTCTTGTGTGCATTTATGCTTTTTGTTAATTAGTTCTACATATTAGTTTAATATAATAAAATATATAAATGTAATATAATCCAATTAAAAAGTCAGGATCCTCTGCTTTTTTTGAGCTCTGTAAGCTATGTTCACATTCAAAAACAAATGCAGATTGTCTTTGTACCTGGTTGAAAGTGTGAAAAATGGATAGGATAGGGATTAGGTTTAGTACTTGTTCATCCATTTTCAGGGTCTCAGAAATTCTGGTGAACACCTGAGATGAGGTCATTTACAGTATGCCCATCCTATTTTCTCCACTCTGCTATAACATCAAACAGATCATGGATAACAAACTGCATCACTGTCTGGTATGGTGGCAGCAGTGCCTCAGATAGAAGTCCATACAGAGAATGGTAAGGACAGCCCATAAGATAATAGGAAGCTCGCTTCCTGGTATTCAAGATGCTGCTTATAAGCGCTATCTGCTTAGGGCTCAAAGCATTGTTAATGACCCCACACACCCACTTTATGGTCTGTTTCTGTTGCTCCCCTCTGGGAGGAGGTTTCGAAGTATTTCTAGCAGGACTACCCGATTTTGTAATGCTTTGTTCCCTATGCCATCCGTCTGGTAAACTCGCAAGATTCATTTTTCTCGCCATGCACATGTATACATAACCCAAACTAGACTGTTGCTTCTCTGTGTCATATAATATATGTGGGTATATGCATAATTCTGTATTTATTTATTTATTTTTGTCGTGTTTATGTAGTGTATATCGGAGGTGGTGATCCTTTAAGAGCTGTAAGCAATGAAATTTCATCTTAATGTATGCCGATTACTGTACATTCAAAGTGACAATAAAGTTATTATTCTATTCTATATTATTTCAGAGGTTACTCTGGAATCCTCTGATGCTCTCCCTGTCTTTTCACCCTTTCCCTGTTCTAGAAAATGGAACATTACTAATTCCACTTGGTAACTCCAGAAAATATCTGACCTAACAAAATGTTCTCTCTTCTCCATAGGCCTCATCCCCATCTTGATTACCACATGCCACACAGAAAAAGAAAAATGCCTCAAGCCAGCAGCACAAATGTAGGCACTCTTTTGGTCTTGTGCAGCAGCAAGTCTAAAGATTATTTTTTTTTGAATTAATAGATAGATGCAGCCCAGTATACTAATGTATTTCTCATCTTCTTTTCTCATCTCTTTGTTTCTACAGCTTCTGCCTCCGGAAATTACTATTGCTCCTCCATCCCCTGTTTTGTAATGATTATAAGTTAAAGCTTTATTAATATGAATGGAAGGCTTGCCAGAAACATTATACTTGAATTTAACCACCATACAACTGACGTCCATATGTATTTCCTTTTATGTGACCTTGATAGATGTGGCTGCCTTAATAAGGCTAAGATGAATGAACCAATAATTTTAGACAAGACGGCTGACATGCGGGGCTCTTTGATTTACAGTGCTGTGGTAATAAATACCAATGGCATGTTTAGTTCTTTAAATTCCTAGATGGGATCCCAAGCTATTGTCTTGCTCAGGTTCCTGGCTCATATTCCACCAGGGTGTCAGCCATTCATTTTAAAATATGCAAGTATTGCACAACCAGACGGTAACTCCATAAAAAAATAATTTAGTTTTTTTTAAAACCCTGTTGATGTGCAGATCATAATGCATCAAATATCAAAATAGGTGATTAGAATTACCAAGTGTCAGAAAAACAAACTAATAATAGAGCTATGTTTCAAGAGTGGACCTAGCCACAATGAGTAAGATGAAGATTAAGTCTTAGGGGGGGAAAATGACTTTGAAAGAAATCAGGTAAAGACAGAAGCACACACAAAGTGTATCATGCATTGTCTGTTTATTCATTGTATCTAGCAATTTCATTGTATTGGTTTCCTTCCTGAATTATGGAAAGTTTCACACACACCCTTAATATGTGATAGAAGGGCTTAACTTCCCCACAGCCAACTGCTCCTTTCTAGTGAAAATTCTGAATAACAAAAGCAAATTCCTGCCCCACTATTCAATCTCAAGAGGGAATCTGTGTTGGCTCAGGGACTCAGCCAACTGGCCTTCATCTTTCTTGAGGTAAAAAGATTCCTTTACAATTCAGTCTGATCTAATAGGGATTCCTAGAAGTTTGCATTCCTAGAAAAATGGTAAAGGGTCAAAAATGAGGAAAATTTGTGCTGTCAGAAACTGGCAATTTTGCCTTCAGATTTCAGCTGGGTAATCTGATTATGCTCCGAGCATCAAAATGGGATAGGAAGTTTTGAATATGAGCCACATCGCCTAACCCTGACTAACAGTATCTCAGGAAAAATGGATAAGGTGTTTTCTCCATCTCCATTTCCTTTCCTTCTGTTGTTTTCTCTATATCTAATTATGGCTATATATTTAGAATCTCTGATGTTGCACACATATGAATGGTATTATATAATTTTTTTAAAAAAAAATGTCTAGTGTTAATCACAAGAAGTGTTAATATCACTTTACAATGCCTTGGTAAGGCCACACTTGGAATACTGCATCCAGTTTTGGTCACCGCGATGTAAAAAAGATGTTGAGACTCTAGAAAGAGTACAGAGAAGAGCAACAAAGATGATTAGGGGACTGGAGGCTAAAGCATATAAGGAACGGCTGCTGGAATTAGGTATGTCTAGTTTAATGAAGAGAAGGACGAGGGGGGACATGATAGCAGTGTTCCAATATCTCAGGGGCTGCCACAAAAAAGAGGGAGTCAAGCTATTTTTCAAAGCGCCTGAAGGCAGGACAAGAAGCAACGGATGGAAACTAATCAAGGAGAGAAGCAACCTAGAAGTAAGGAGAAACTTCCTGACAGTTAGAACAACTAACCAGTGGAACAACCTGCCTCCAGAAGCGGTGAATGCTCCAACACTGGAAGTTTTTAAGAAGAGACTGGACAGCCATTTGTCCGGAATGGTATAGGGTTTCCTGCCTGAGCAGGGGGTTGGACTAGATGACCTCCAAGGTCCCTTCCAACTTTATTATTTATTATTATTATAATCATGCTCCAGGTTTACGGCTGGAGGACTAACTCTAAATATAGTTGCGGCCAGGACAAAGAAAGGATGGGGAGGTAATTTATAGATGTATTGTAATGTTAAGGGAACATATTTATGACCCATTTAATGTTATTTAATAAAACGTAACTCAGTTCATTGTTTAAATGTTAAATGTGCTGCTTGATATCTTTCCCATGTTCCAGTTAATCATATTACCCCATATACCTAAGATAAAAATAGAGGAAAACCAAAAGAAAAGCAATTTCCAAATCAGAAAGGTTTGGTGGTAGCAATAAAACCAATTACTATTGGGTTAATTTAGAAAGAAGGAAGAAAATGACACCAAGAACAGAAGAGCACACAATAAATAGCAAGAAAAAGAAGTGGGTATGGGAAGAAACAATTAAATTGGCATTAGTGCAATTTAAATATAATTAAAAGTACACTTGATAATTGTACAGCTTAGAAATGTAATACTTGTAAATGGTATTTAATTATGAAATGTAGCTTACATAATATAAGGGCTACATAAAGGCCATGACTAACATTATGTACTGCTTTGCTAAGGAGATCTCAGGCTTTAGATAGTCCCAGTTAGACAGAATTGACTTTACTGGATTAGATAGATTAGCACTTTTGCTCAGTATAAAGCAGCATCATGCATCCTGGGATTAAATCCCATTCAGCCAGTATGGTTTACTTCTGTGTTACTAATTTCTATTTTTCCCCTAGATTTGGTGGGGGAATGGGACTTTTCCTTTCTTACAAATCATTCTCGGTAAAGTGTGTTAAAGATTCTTGCTACTGGTCTGCTGTGTTTCCTGTCTCTAACTGGCAATAAAGCATTGGTACTGACAATTCATGTTTACAATGGCACGATTCAGTATAAAACATCTGATAGAAAAGAAAAATTGTAGCTCAGGATTTCTTTCAGGTAGCTCAGGACCCCACAGTATAAAGTATCTTCTTATGTTCTGTGGAATCATATGTTCCTTGTACAAAAGGAAGAGGAAGTTCTATTCATTTTATTTTATTTATTTATTTATTTATTTAGAAAATGGAGATGGCTGCCCACTCTCTTTCAGTGACTCTTGGCGGTTTACAAAATTTTTCCACTTCCTCTTTTTGGGTTGTGTTTCATTGGGGGTAAGCTCAATTGTTTAATGAGGTCATTACCCCTCTAGTGACTTAGAGCATATTCTAGAATCACCCAACCATCGCTGAGGTTACACAAAGTCTATCTGCATCAGTGCTATATAAGCAAGATGACTGGATGGTTCCAGAAGATTCTGTAAGTCTTTAGCAAATATCCGGTTTATGATACATTAAGCTCATTCCTAATTGCTAGAGGTGTTTACAGCTGAATTGTAGTCTAGGTGTTCAGGCAAATGACTGAAAGTTTTCCCAAAGCTGTAAATCTTTTCTTCCTTTTAATTAGAAAAGGAACTGCCATTTTAGACTCTACAATCTGCAGCATTCCTATTCTTATGGTTGAAACTTGTTGCCTAGAAGTGCTGTTTCAGCCATTCTCCATAATCATCATTGCTGTGAAATAGCAACCTCCATAAGAATTTCATGCAAGTATATTAGACTTATTATAACAGTCATCCTATTTTAATACCAATTAACTCATAATGGGAAAGGATATTAAATTTGAAGCAGCAAGGCTATAAACCCTGATGCATAATAGAAATCACATCAGTTTAAGTGATAGTTGAATTTGAATTTCCCACATTTGTAAACAGAATGAACAAGCTTTTGTTGGCTAAAATAGCCATTCAGTTCTAAAAGAGCACTTCTGCTTCCAACTAATTATTTTTTTCTTTTTCATAAAAGCATTGAATATGCCTTTATATACCACTTTAATGTCTCCAAGTGTTTCATCGTTTTAACAATCCTGTAAGATAAACCACTTTTATTATTTTCACCTTGCAGATGACAGAGCCTGGATGATTTGTGAACAAAGAATTTCATTGCTCACAGCTTACTCCCTTAGTATAGGCACTTAGAAGAATCTTAAACCAGAATCTCCAGGAGCCAGTTCCAAGGCTTCTTGTGATACCAATACTTTGATATCTATCAAAGATTAGACAGACCTGGCTTTGTGGCAGGGGTGAAAAACTGGTTATTTTTTCCAGCTGCTGTTGGATATCATCAACATTGGCCATGTTAGTTAAGCTTCATGCAAACAATCCTATGAACTGTTATAGCTTTTCTTCAACTGAACTGCTACCAATTCCTGACTCTTTCTTTCTTTCTTTCTTTCTTTCTTTCTTTCTTTCTTTCTTTCTTTCTTTCTTTCTTTCTTTCTTTCTTTCTTCTGCAGTATTGCAGGCTAATTCCACCAACTGCCAGCAGTTTGATTCTCACCAGCTCAAAACTGACAGATTATTGGGAGCAATATGCTGACTATATTAACCACTTAGAGAGGGCTGTAAAGACTATGAAGCAGTATAAATATAAATAACAAGAAAAAAATCAAGAAAACAGTCCACTAAGGAGAAAAGATGGCAAGAAGTAACAGGCAATAGAGAGAAAGCAGAGCTACTTAACTCATTCTTTGCATCAGTCTTCATGCAAAAAGAAATTATAGCCCAACCCATCAAAAACATAACTGAAAAAAAAACCAGACTAGAAATAAAAATTAAAATAAACAAAAAAAATTGGTAAGAGAACAACTATCTGATCTTGATGAACATAAATCACCGGGACCTGAAGGAGCTGGCAGATGTCATCTTAGAACCATTGCACCATATCTTTCAAAAACCCTGGAGCACTGGGGAACTACCAGAGGATTGAAAAAGAGCTGATGTGGTTCCCATCTTCAAAAAAGGAGGGGGAAAAAAGACCCAGGAATCTACAGATCAATCAGCCTAACATCAATACCTGGGAAGATACTGGAAAAGATAACCAAAAAACAGATCTGCAAACATCTAGAAACAAAGTTATAACTAGAAGCCAGCACAGATTTGTTAAAAATAGATTGTGCCAAAGCAATTTGATCAAGTAACTAAATTAGTAGACCAGTGGAATGCTGTGGACAAATATACTTAGACTTCAGCAAGGCATTCGACAAAATAAATCACAACCTACTTCTTGGAAAGTTTTTTAAAAATGGGATAGATAGCATCACCACCAGATGGATTTTTAACTGGCTGACAACCCACACTCAACGAGTAGTCCTTAATGGTACTATGTCTACATGGAGCGAAGTAAGCAGTAGGGTACCACAAGGTTCTGTCCTAGGCCAAGTACTCTTCAACATCTTCATAAATGACTTAGATGAGGGAATAGAAGGGGAATTTATCAGATTTGCAGATGACACTAAGCTGACAGGAATAACCAACACCCTAGATCACAGGTCGGCAACCTGCGGCTCCGGAGCCGCATGTGGCTCTTTGAGCCTTCCCCTGAGGCTCCCAGCCTCCTCTGCCATTTGCAGAGAGAGACAGAGACAGAGCTTGCTTCTCTCTCTCTCTCTATTTGTGTGTGTGTTTGTGTGTGTGTGTGTGTGTGTAAGTAAAAAAGAGAGTAGCCTCACCCCGTTCCGAAGAGCCGACAAGCATACTGGGCGGGGCTTCTCCCTTTGCTGCGTCTCTGCAGGAAGCAGGAAGGGCAGGAGAGAGCTAGCTAGCCTAGCTAGGCTGACTCAGGAATTCTGGGAGTTGAAGTCCATGAGTCATAAAAGAGCCAAGGCTGCCTACCCCTGAGCTTGTTGGAGAACAGCTTGAAGCCAGCTTGCCAGATGAGCAGAAGATCAGAGAAAGGGAGAGGGGGGGGGAGAGAGAGAGACAGAGAGAGACCCTTTTGACATCTAAAATGAAGATAACACTGCATATATCCTTTTTTACCTTTATTTTATATGTGTGTGTGTATATATATATGTGTGTGTGTGTGTATATATATATAAACACACACACACACACACATATACACACATACATATATATAAACACACACACATATATATAATAAAGGTAAAAAAGGAGATATGCAGTGTTATCTTTATTTTAGATATCAAAAGAGTTTTGCGGCTCCCAGTGTTTTATTTTTGGTGGGAAACGGGTCCAAGTGGCTCTTTGAGTGTTTTGGGTTGCCGACCCCTGCCCTAGATGATAGGCTCAAACAAAATGAAATTCACCATAGAGAAAAGTAAAGTCTTACACTTAGGCAAGAAAAACCAAAAGTACACATATAGATTGGGTGAAACCAGGCTTAATAGCAGTAACTGTGAGAGGGATATTGGAGTCTTAGTGGACAGTCAATTAAATATGAGCCAACAATGTGCAGCGGCAGCCAAAAAAGCCAATGCAATCCTAAGTTGCACTAACAGAAGGATTCAATCAAGATCACATGAGATATTAATACCATTCTATAAAGCCTTAGTAAGACCACACCTAGAATACTGCAACCAGTTTTGGTCTTCACACTATAAAAAAGATGTTGAGACTCTAGAAAAAGTGCTGAGAAGAGCAACAAAGATGATTAGGGGACTGGAGGCTAAAACATATGAAGAACGGTTATTTCTTTGGTGTTCAGTTTGAACCTCGCTGGGGTCTATGCTAAAACCTGGCATGTAGCCATTAATATGTTTATAAGTGATCCCAACTAAAACCGCATCCAAAATAGGGATAAGCAGTCCACCAACCATGAGCTTTAAGCAGCCCTCAGTTTCATTTTCTTGCCTCCAGAGCTCCAATGATGTCACTGCTGAAATTCAATGACAAATTGCCAGTTTTTAGAATCTAAATCAGGCATGTCCAACTCATGGCCTGTAAGCCACATGCAGTCCTGCCTGGACAGCTAGTAATGTGGCCCCACAAGACACAATAGAAGTTTTTTTTTAAAAAAGGAAGTTTGATATTTATGTATTCATTCATTCATTCATTCATTCATTCATTCATAAAATGTATTGGCTGCCCATCTTACCTCAGGATAACTCTGGGCATTATATCATTAACTGCATTATATAGTATTATAAATACTGTATATATTTATATGTTTTATATGTGCGCCAAGACAATCCCTCTTGACTTAATGAGGTTCAGTCAAGCCAAAATGTTGGACACCCATCTCCTTCTCCTCTTCCTCCTTCTCTTCCTGACATTAAATAAATTCTAAAATAGATGCTTTATGTCATGTGTATGCCTAACACATCAATGTTGCTTAACTCCTCACTAACCTTCCACCAATTCTACATATCCTTCAATACCTCTGAAGACTATTTTTTAAAGTGCAGGTCCTGGCTGCAAAATAATAATAATAATAATAATAATAATAATAATAATAATAATAATAATAATAATAATAATAATAATAATAATAATAATAATAATAATAATAATAATAATAATAATAATAGCCATCTTGTGTAAATCAGGAATCAAAAGATTCAAAATAAAGTTTTTTGTTACATACATCCTCTAAATCTCAATTCTTTCCTTCTTGGCTCACCTACCTGTTTTTATTCATAGTTTTCAATTTCTTGATACTGTTGTTTGCTGTTATAGCTATATAAGCACACAACAGTATTAGCAGTCTTTCCAAAGCAATATTACAATGTATAATTCTATTGTGGTTCATTTTCTTGGAATGGAGAATATATTCAGTTTATATTTTAGTTACTTAGCTATGACAAATATGGGCTGAGCTTACTTGCAAGTCATTCTTAAGTCAGGCATAGAATGACAGGAGATAAAGCAGAGGAGTCATTTTAATTCTGGTTGCACTAAGAAACATCCTAAAGGGTCATTTGTGTGAAAATATGTCAAGACTGGATAATGCTTTTTTTAAGAAAAGGGAAAAGTATAAAATATTCCCCCACAAAGGGAAGCTGAGCATAGCAAAGAGAAAACCCTGAGAAATGCAGTATTTATTGCTACCATGTTGCCATATTCTCATATCAATCAAACTAATATTGATAGCATGACTATCTTATCATAAGCACAGGTGGTACAATGGCACTCTGTGATTAATTTAAAATCTTATATGACTTTAATAAAGAACAGATCAGTATGGATCAACCAAATACAGGTAGATCTAAAGATTTTGTGGAGATAGTTTTAAAATGAATTCTAAATCATCTTTCTTGAAAATCATAACAAAACACCTTCAGGCTTTGGAGAGGCATTTAGACTTCATATATGATTATTCTGATAATGCTATGGTTATTTGTTAGTTTAAAAAATGCTGGTATCTTTCTTCCAAATAATGCTGTCTTTATTTATTTGCTTGCTTGCCGTATTTATTTAATTCCTTTTTAAAGCAACTTGAAAAATTCATAGATTAAATTCATAGTTTATTGTCCAATTAGACAGAAATATGAACTTAAATAAAGACAATGAAAATGGGGTAATACCGTATTTTTCCGTGTATAAGACGCTATTTTTTCCTGCAAACACCCTGTTCAAAAATCAGGTGCATCTTATACAAGTGCAGCGTCTTATACACGGAAAAATAATGGTAACCTCTGCAGCCCAGGGCATGCCTGTGTGGGTTGCCATGGCGCCTGGTGCAGGTGTGAAGCCCCTGTGGGCTTGCCACTAATGGGAGGGGAGAGGGGCAAGATCGTCGGCCGGCTGAACTTCCGGATTTGCCGGCTCAGATGATCGGCGCAGAGAAACTCGCATGCCAGAGAATCATATACAAGGGTGCGTCTTATAGACAGAAAAATACGGTAGGAATAATATACTTCATAAAATTAACACAAAGTGTTTTACTTGTAGTGCAACCCATTCAGAAAGAAAGAAAGAAAGAAAGAAAGAAAGAAAGAAAGAAAGAAAGAAAGAAAGAAAGAAAGAAAGAAAGAAAGAAAGAAAGAAAGAAAGAAAGAAAGAAAGAAAGAAAGAAAGAAAGAAAGAAAGAAAGAAAGAAAGAAAGAAAGAAAGAAAGAAAGAAAGAAAGAAAGAAAGAAAGAAAGAAAGAAAGAAACATCTGACTATCATTTACTGCAATGGATCTTGCAGCTAGAAATTGCATTGATTACATGTATCCATTATTCTCTTTCAACTACTGAGAAAAAAAATGAAGTCAGGAAGAACTCTCTTTAGTAAATAAAATTTGATGGACTGGTCCTCAGAGTTGTAAACACGTTTCTTCTCACTTGGTATTTTTAACAAGAATGATGCCCATTTGTACTGGCAGTATTCTTGTCTCCATAATCTTAAATATGATACATCAGAGGTCACAGCAATTAGCTTTGTTCAATTGTTTTTAAGCTAGTAATTTGACTCTAGTAAAATATTGCCCAAAAAAGTAATAATTATATCAGTAATTCTGTTTACTTTATCTTTTTTTTAAAATCTTTATCTTTTTCCCCTGGGCAGGGGTGCTTTAGGACCGGTTCAGCAGCAAATAGTCTATTTAAATTCTCAAAAGCTGTTTGACAACTCATAGTCCATGTAAGTGGCTGGCCCGGTCGTGGTTTTCCTCCTCCTTTGCCTGTTTTGAGTAGTTCTGTAAGGGGTAGAGCAATCTCGGCAAAGGAGGGGATGAATTGACGATAGAAGTTGGCAAAATCTAAAAAGCTCTGAAGCTGTTTGCAAATCTTTGGGGGCTGCCACTCAATTATAGTTCTCACTTTGGCTGGATCCATTTCAATGCCCTCGTTGGAAATTCTGTAGCCAAGATAATCTAATTGGGTCTGGTGAAATTCACATTTTGACAATTTGGCATAAAGCTTGGCGTTCAGAGAAGGCAGGTAGTAGTCATGGCCAGTGTTGGAGGAAAAGTCTTCATCATGGTTCAGTCCAAGCCAGGAATAAACAACATGGCGACTGTTTTAGAAAGAAGGTTACAGTTTATTGAAGAGGAGAGCCAGACAGAAAGATGGCTCTGGAAGAAAAGAGAGAGAGCACATGTAGGGAGTGGGGTTTTATACCCTCTGGGGCTCTTGGGGTTGTTTCCTGTTCCTGTTTGAAGCTTTGTATTTCCTGTGTTATGTACTTTTGACCTGAGTCTGAGTGTGCCCCTTTGGCATCTGTGGGTTAATCCTATTATGTCCTGTCTTAGAATTTGGGTGGGGTATGTAGATTTTAGGTGTCTTTGTCTTCTTAATCTTCTAGCTTCAACCTTCCTGCATGGTTTACATCTGCATTTCTACAGAGCTGGTTTCTGCTTGGGGGAGGGAGACTTGGGGATATTAAGAAAAAACTGGGCATGCTTTTCTGCCTCTTTTAATATTTCCTTTGAGGAAATATATTTTTCTGCCCTTTTAATATTTCCTTCTCTGGGGGAGCTGACTTCCCACACCAGGAAGACCTATGCACAAAGTTATACTATGAGGCAATGGTACCTATTCCTGAATCAGGGGCCCCTACTCATAATCAGTCATGCACTAGTCACCTCCCAGTTGGATTAGCTCCTGCTCACCTTGCAGTTCAAAGGCATGTAAAAATGCAAGCAGATAAATAGGCACCACTCCTATGGAAAAAGCTAATAGTGTTCTGAATGGAAGCAGGAGAACTGACATCCCCCAATGCTGCTAGCTAGCTGGTGCAAAGAAAGTTCACCCACTGTGGTACACCATAGATAGCACACATGCATGAACAAACAAGCTAGCAATCTTAGGCTGCCAGATTGCTCTGTGGTAAAAAGCATTGTAGACTTCCCTGGGTATATAAGCCATACACTAAAACAAATGCCTTTAATTATTATTTAAAACATACACATTTAAACGTATATGGTATGAAAAAAGATGGTTCTCAAATAGTGGGAAATTATTTATAGACTGGTGTAAATTCCAGGTGTAGGATAAATTATGATTCATCAGATCTACAGTGCTTTCTGGTAGCAGAAAGAATCAAATTCTCTTTCACTGCAAAAAGTGAGATCAAACCAACCTTATGTCCTTAACAGAACCATGATATTATTTCACCTTAAATAATAAACAATGCTTTTCTTAGTCTCCATTAAATTTCAGTACACAATACATGATTGCCATAATGTCCCTGGTCTATAGAACTCTCTGACACAATATGATACTTTCAAATTGAAATTGTTTTAAAGGGAAATGAGTTCATCAGGGAACCATCGGCTCTTTTAACATGTGTCCACATGTTTTGAAGACATCAGGTTAGGAAACGTATTTGGTGACATTTATGAGGAAAGCAAAACTGTAAGAAAATGGTTAATTTTCGTTAACAGCAATAGCTCCACTATTTTGCCATCTTATTTGCCATCAGATTTCTGTCAAGGAATGGGAGTTTAAGAATCATCTTAGCTGAGATTTTGAGCCTAAGGTCACTGCATCCTGCTAGTGGTTACTCTGATGGAATAAAAGGGTCCATCCTTTACTTCCTCCTTTTATCATTTCCCACATCTAGGTAATTTCTGCTTCTGTCATCCAATACTAATGGGAGGGCAGGGGTTGGTGACTATGAACAGAAGCTAAGTTGTCCATTAGAGCAACTTGTCTGTTGGGATATGTCAATCAGGGGGGAAAGGGCAAGGAACCCCCTGACTTCAAAACATGCCTCATTTACTCTTCTTCAAAACAAGAGAAGCTGGACCTAATGATCACCAAGGCAAAAATTTCTTCTCGCTTCAGCTCCTCGTCTCTTGGACTGAGAGATGCTGTTTGATTGATGGGCTGGGGAAAATGTCTTTGTGTACCCAACAGTGCTTAATTCCTGAACGGTTTTACTGTATTTTGAAAGAACAGCCATGATGTGATCTCTTAAAGCTGATTGGAAAACTAAAAGCAGTGAGAAGCAGTGCTTTTGAAGATCCGGTGGTACAATTAGAGAGGGCATGCCCCCTTCCCTTTTTGGTAGTATAGGCTGCCATCCTGGATTGGGAGACCTTGTTCAAAGTCACGTGTCTTGGTAATTCCTCAAGATTTTGATGTGCTTTTTTTCTATAAAGTCTTGAAAACCTGGCTCTTTCTTCAGTTATTTGCCCAGCATTTTATGTGAGCCCGTTCTTTAATTTTTTGAAACGGAATTGTGATTGCCTCAGATATGTTCTTCTATTGTTTTTTGTTTTTTTATTTTTGCTTTGTTTCTGTTTTTAACCCTGTGTTAAGCGGATGCTACCCTTGCATTGCCAAATAAATATATGAGGAAATAAATGTTGTCTTGAAAGGACAACAAAGCCTAATGCTCTCCTTGAATAGTGGTAGAAAAAGTGGGGAATGATTAATTTACAGTTAATTGTACAACTTAGCTTGTCCTAGTCATGGTCACACATGAGATGATAGAGAGAAGGGCAGTTGACAGATCATGTTTGCACCAGGATTTAGCAAGAGGTGAAGGGCCCATAGATTTGAAAATATGTCAAGTCCTACAAACAGAAAATGATTTTTGAAAATTTCTACTTCCCCATTCTCTCTTCCTCAAAAGCAGACATGTCAAACACAAGGCCTGGGGGCTGGATGCAACCCACGAAGTGGTTTCATGTGGCCCACGAAGCCATCCTGGAAACAGTGAGGGAACGGCCCCTGCTGCCTTGGCCCTGGCCCAGGCCAGCCGGGAGCCAATGTACAATTTTGTGGTGGCCATCTATGCTGCAAAGCATTCAGTCTTAGCTCCATAAGGCTGTCTGGAAACAGCGAGGAACCAGCCCCTGCCACATCAGCCCCGCCCCCTGAGTGCATGCTGGGGAGGCTCCAGTGGACCATGCCTTGGCACTTGCCCTGGTCCCACCCCCTTCTGCCAGAGACCCTCAGATCTGTCCCACTCCTGCCCAGGCCCCCACAGGCCCCCTTGACACGAACGATGTAGAGCTGGCCATGCCCACCCAGTAGGCCACACCCACTCCATCCACGCCCATCCAGTAGGCCGCACCCACCCTGGCCACACCCATCTGCCCCCCCGAGGACAACCGCAATGCTGATGCGGCCCTCAATGAAATTGAGTTTGACACCCCTGCTTAAAAGTCACCAATCCAGAAAAAAAAATTAAATCAGTCCCAGCAGAACGAAATGGGAAAAGTTATTAGAATAGAGTTAGGAGATGGAAAAGAAATTGGAAATCTCAACAGGAGGTTCTTTTTTGCTCTTTTGTCATTTAATTTATCTTTTATCTTTTTTGGAGATGGACTCTAGACTCTAGAAAGAGTGCAACAAAAATTATTAGGGGACTGGAGGCTAAACTGTTCATTAACATATGATGAACAGTTGCAGGAACTGGGTATGCCTGGTCTAATGAAGAGAAGGACTAGGGGTGACATGATAGCAGTCTTTCAATAATTGAAAGGCTGTCACAAAGAAGAGGCGGGCAACCTATTCTCCAAAGCACCAGAGGGCAAAACAAGAAGTAATGGATGCAAACTTATCAAAGAGAAATACAAGCTAGAAGGAGAAATTTCCTGACAGTGAGAACAATTAACCAGTGGAATGAGTTGCCTTTAGAAGTTGTGGGTGCTCCAACACTGAAGGTTTTTAAGAAGAGAGTGGACAGCCATTTGTCTGGAATGGTATAGGAACTTATGTTTAGGCAGGAGGTTGGATTAGAAGACCTCCAAGATCCCTTCAAACTCTGTTATTTATATTTTGACAGGCTTTCTGGAAAGCGACTTGTTGTCTTTTTTTAGGAAGATTTGCTTATTTTTGACATCCACTTTTGATTTTTGGAATAACTTTGGTTTTTTGGCTTTTGATCTCTGGGACTGGAATAAATTCCAGTATGCTTATTTTCCTGATTACCTAAGTTTTCTCTGCTCTTCATTTTTATTTTAAGGCATTTTTTTGCACTTTTGTTGCTTAGCAGCACTAAGTTCTATTTTTGCACTTTATTTTCTGCATTCCATCATGAATTATTTTCTCTGTCAGGACCTTTCTGAAGACATTTGGATGCATCCCAGTTTTTATCTGAATCCCCAGGATCCTACAGTCTGCTGCTGTGGAAAGCTTTGCTTCCCTTTGTTTAACATCTGATATACTTTATTTGGGAAAGTTATAAAGAGTTACTTTTACAGAGCTGGACTGCGGGAAGTCTAGATGAACTTGAAATCGAATGATTGCTGGCATAATTACATGGGCATTTCAACTGATTGAATATTATATTAGTGGACTGTTTCTAGCAAAAGTGATTTTTTATTTATGTATTTCTTTCAGAGTGGTTTTAGAATCTCATGTTCGGAAGAAAACAAAGAGAGGGGAAGACCATAGACATTTTGGTGGTGCCTGATTGACAAGGTAGGTATTGAACTGCCAGCTGAGAAACAGTAAAGTTTCAGACCCATCTGGGATGGGTAAGATCTGAGAGTGATTCAGTAGAATCAAAGTATAAATTCAGAAAAATCTATGCTGGAATTGGGAAAGAAATAAAATTGGCATACAATTGAGTGCATAGGGAGTCTAGGGCTGGGATAGAAGGTAATTGAAGAGATTAGGAATATCAGTGGAAATACGCTATGATTTGAGGTAGAGAAAAGATGTTTGGAGATAGGTAGAAAGAAATGTGGTCTGTTCCTAAAAGAAAATATAAATTCAAAGGAAATAATTTGTGAATTAGAACCCACTATTGCTTTGTATTCTGGTCCAAATTATTTGTCCTTTAGCTTACTGATTTACTCATTTGTGGACTGGGCCTTCTATAAGGGACTTTACCCACTACAGCAGCTATTCTGTACATGAGTTTCCCGTCCCTGTGACATCTGTGTTCTGACAGTTCCCATGACATTGTTTTCTGTTGTCACTTGCTCTGAAAGTCTGGCTTTTTCTATTAATAACGCTTACTCAAACAAATTCCAAATTGTTCATTACAGGCTCCATATCAACGAACTGTGAAGTAGGACTCTTTAGAAAGACTCCTCAAATTTCTGAAATGTTTGTTACTTAGTGGTTTCTGCTTGGGATGTTTACAGTTTGATGTTCTGAACATCAAGCCTACCTAAGAAAAGTATCACGTGTCCCCACATTACAGTGAACTAAGTCTACTCACAGCTCACTGCCTGCCTGCCATGTCCTGTTTGTTTTTTGCAAAATACATGGGCAAATGGCCATAAGGTTTCTGATTAACTCAGTAGGTGCAACTCTCCCAGGAACAAGGAAAAGAAGCTGGGTTGCGCCAATTACCTGCCAACAGTAGCTTAGACTACCAAAGGCTGATGGTTAGATGTTAAATGAAATCCAATTATTTATTTAAACAATGTGCTTTTAGTTACAGGTCACAATGTCCAAATGTTTGCTAGGCAATTTAAGATAGATGCAGGGATTCCTAATTAACTTTTTTTTAATTGTCATCTCTTGCTTACCAGTCATTATGAAGAGAAATGAGAAAAACTGCTGCATTTTGTGTTGAAGCCCAGCCTGTATTCTGATTGTTCCAATTATCCAATAGTGGTCCTGCTTTAAATCATCTATTGCAGAAATTTTCAAAAGGCAGACTAAGTTCATTTCAGTAAATAGAATCTTTTATCAGATACCTACTGAAGCTCCTATTTTGGACTGGCTCATGACCTTTTATAATGGTGCCTCTTATTCCAAATCAAGGTATACAATATCCAAAAATGGTTATTTTACTCAGTTTTTTTTTAAAAAAAAAACGTTGTTCTTTCTAAGAATAAAAATATAATAAAAGTGCATTAAAAAGTCACCACTTGCTGTGCTTAGTGGCAGATTCAGATGGTTTTGGCCACCCTGCCATGCTGCCTAATATGAGGGGAAACTGTGGGAAAGCTCCAGGGCACAATCCTGCATTGCTGCTTCTCCAGCTTGCTCTTGCTGTTGGTTTGCAAGGCAATGTAAGAAGGAACAGCTTCCTGTCTTACTCTAACATAAAGCACATTTTGGACATCCCAAAAGAAGCAGTAGTAATAACAAGGAAGAAGAAATAAAGTGACAGCAGGGAGTCTGGGAGTCTCTTAAAGGCACCTCCTATCCTAATCACCTTGGGAAATCCCTACCATTCTGGGTTCTTATTATTTCCACTCCCCCCTTACATTTTTTGAATAATAACACAACTGGATCATTTCAGTCTTGACTTGACTGTTCTCATAGTGCATGAGGTTTGTGATCCTCCGAGAGCTCAAGTATTATATAACAATAAACACCATTAGAGATTTATAAGAAAATAGTGACTATTTGTGATAGTATTTGTAAGTGAATACATGCTTAGCTGGTACTTCTGAGTCTAAAAATTTGGAAAGCAAGAAGTTTGGAGAAATAGTTGCTGCTTTGTTGGATCTATTTCAAGAATAGCAAAAGAAAGGAGAAAAGTAATCAGAGAGATTTTGCTCAGCCATTTTGTATATAAATGAAAACTTTTCTAGGTCAAAAGAAGCCAGCATTTATTACACAAGCTATAGTGCTTTTTAAAAAATTTCTTGGCACTGGTGTTTTTTTCATTTGATCCTCAGATAAATGACAGGAGCATTAAACATCCTTCCCCAGTATAAACACACGGGAACACTCTGTATTTAGCTCATATCCAGATGGGGTCTTTGGCAAGCTGTATCATGCATGGAGGTTCAGGCAAGTAAATGACTTGACAGTTCCTTAGGCAGCTACTTTTATCTGGCTGTGCATTGTTATGATACGCTTTGCTATGCATTTTTATAGATATACTGTATCTATATTAGAAGCAGGAAGCTCCTTTCAAGGTGATGTCTGGAATTCTCCATTGAAAGCTAATATTCTAGTTCCTAAAATAAAAAGTGCATTGATAGCAGTTCTCTTTCTTTTCAGGGTAGAAGTTATCTTAAGGACTGGTTTCAAGTGCATCTTCCAAACTTCAGATAGGGATTTAAACTTGTCTGGTATAATAAGCAAGTGAACAGGACTTCTATGTCTGAGCTACAAAATTCCAAAGATCCACCAGAAGATATCAAATAGGTCATGTAGGTCCCATTCTGAAGATGGCAATATTGTTTTCCCATCATTTTTTCTCCTACCTTCCAGACACAAAGACAACTAATGGGTTCCTCTGAATTGAACTGCTCTGACTGTCTATAGTTCTAGGTTCAGAGGCATTTCCCGGATCTCTGCCTTTCAACCTGGTTCCTCGTTCTTTCTTATTTCTGCCTGCCTCACTGGCTCTCAATTTATCAGTGCTCCAAACACTTTCCATTTTCTTTTGCTTTTTACTTTCATTTCAACCCTATTACAATCCTTTGGATTTTTTCCTCTCTACTCCACTAACCCAGGATTTCACTCTCCTTTAAGTCTTCTCCATTGGTTTTGGGTGTGACTAGAGCCCACAGATTAACTTTCTGAATACATAGTTGTTTCTTGTCATCCCCAACAGTTAGAAAAAGACATGTGCTCAGAGTTGTTCTCTATCTTTCTTAACAAACTTAAGTAATGCACAGATTTCAGTCTTGACTTTCCTGCCACATGCATCTGGCATTTCTGCCTCTGCCTCTCATTATACATTAACCAGTGGATATTGTTAGTGGCTAGCTGCAAAGCAGAAGATCAGTTTGTTGGTAGGAGAATTACTACTTACAAATTTGTAGGCTCTTTAGTTATCTTAAATCCTCCTCTTCTGTTACTTTCTTTGCAGGCATCAAACAAACTGCAATGTTTTTTGTTCGCTTTGTTTTGTTTTCCAAATCTATTTTTGGGGCTTTTACATTTACAGACTTGATCAAATAAAAGCTTTAGGATATGCATTTTAATTTTTTTTTTGGCTTCTGCTGATTCTCCAGTAATAAAACTACTCAGCTGTAAGAGGGGGTGGGATTTGCCAGGAAAAACGCACAGCGAAACATTCAATCCTTTGCAGAATTTGCTCCCATCAATAAATGTTTTAACTGCTTTCGGATTCAATTATGGGCCACATAGAACTTTATCTCACATCAGTTACAAAAGCAGCCCAAAACATCAGTCCTACTTAGCCTTGTTGAAGCTTTGCTTTTCACTCTTGAAGCAATTCAAGTCTCTTCATTTAATTTCAATAGAAACGTTAGTGTTCCAGCCTTAGTCCTACTGCAGCTGAACTGCTCATCTCTGGATCTTATTTCCAGGTCTCAGGAGGATTGGGTTTGATAACCTCATCTGATTACAATATCTTTGACAGCTTTAAAGGAATTTGCAGACAGAGAAGGAGAACAGCTGCTACTTTTTTGAAGGATTTGCTAAGCATGCCTCCCAACTTAGCACAGGCTTGAGACTTCAGAGTATGTTTTTTATCACATCATGGAGCAGGTATGTGACTGATCCAATGTTGAGTCCTGATCTGAAACAATGTTTTTCTTTGGAAATTTCTCTTTCTGACCTGATAAAGTACTTATTGTCATACTTAAAAGTTTTAAGAGTGGGGAGAGAAGCAGATATGGATGAGGGGAGTGAAAAGAGGGATCAACGGCAAATGAATCTTCTTTCAATAAAGAGCTGTGTATTCACAATTATTTAAAACTTCTTAGGTCCTTAGCAGCATAGGTCAAAGCCAGTGCATATCAATGCATGTACATTCAATGGATACTCTAATATTTAAGAGAACAGAAATATTAAAAATTGTATTGGGAGAGAAGCAGCAGTTAAGATCAATGAACATACAGAGAACCCTAAGGAGACTTTTCAGTAAACTTTAAAGGCTTGTGATACCAGTTGAGAAGAAATTAAATATTTTCTAATATTGAAGATCATCTAAAGGATATGATGAAGGCAATAAGGTTTTTTTGAACATTTTAGAAATCACAGTCCAAGTAATAGGTTAAAAATCTGCTGACCTTCCTCATGTTGGAGATCACAACCATATTTTGACAATGTTCCTAGCGAATGTGGGATTAGAGTACAAGACCTATAGAGCCCCTCCAGTGCTTTTCTTCTAAGAATATTTTGGTTGCTTTTCTGGTGCATCTGAAGCAGAGCATCAGTTATGATTGATACAAGAGTGGCATTGAATCAAAATTCTCATAATGAGCCATTTCTTATTTCAGCTGCAAACCCTGGGAGTGTTTCCTACATAATGTCACAATTTTTCAGGGCCTTCACTAGCTGCTGAGATTAGGAGTCCTTTGTGGTAGGTTTGAGTGATATGCCAGGAGTTGCATTTCAAAAAGCAATGGGACTAGAACAAACACTAAGTTAGTTTGCATTTATAATTAAGTGATACCAAGAATATGAATATATTGGCATATATTTAATATCTTTCTCCTTCAGATATGTGAAAAATTACCATTTGCTAATAATACTTAGACATTGTTTTTGGTTGCAGATAACTCTGGTCCTTGGACCTTAGATTGGGCATCTCTGTGATAGATAAATATAATTTAATATAAGACAACACTATGTATATCGAGCCTTACCACATTTCCTTAATAATAGGACATGTTTTATGATAAGCTGGCAGATAGGGGAAATGTCCATACAATATCTGTAGATGTTCTCCTAATTGTGAATCTATCAGTATGGAGCTGTTTCTTCCTGGCCAAAACTTGTGCATATCCTACAAAGTGTATTGCTATGATACATAGTGATTGTCAAATCTGCACTTGGCAGAAGGGGCTCCAATCCATCCTTAAGCTATTGGAGATGGATCAGAGACAGCATCTTATTTTTTACTTAATGGAATATTGTAGCAGGAATGTTGAACAGGGGATCAGTTAGCACCTAGGAAGCCAAAAGAACTCTGGAAGGATCCTTCCTTATTTATTCATTATTTGTTTCTTCTGTGAGCCTTGATATGCAAGCTTCCAGTTACATCGGCATACTTTGCTGCAGTTCTTACATGGTTTTGTTTTCAGATTGTACAAGATAAGGTTACTTCATTATTAATATATGCATAACTGCACAAAATATACATATGTATGTGTGCATTCATGTCTATGCTTGCACCTACACGTATATAAATGCACACATAGCCCCTGGAAGGTAAACTAAGTCCATTATTTCTGGGAACAACTATTTCTGTGACCTTATTTGTAATAAAACCAGATTCAATGATTTGAAAAAAATGCTAGATTTTGGACTAATTGAACCATACTGTATGATCCCATACAAAGACATCATTTACAAAATACTTTGTTTGTCTAAAGTATTTATTCCTGCATATTATTTCTGCTGCTCTCCCATGTGCATAAAAATGGTTTGGGGGAGTATCACAAAAGGTTTATTGTTTAGACTTTTTACCGCTGGGAAGTATAAAAAGGGAATGGTACACTCCTTTGCCTTTTTGCAGAGTGATAGTTCTTGGTGGTGTGCTATAATATTGCCACTCCATTCTTACACTGTAAATGGTGGCAGATTTTTTTTGTGTGAATGCCAAGTGTCTGTGTTATTATATTTTAACAGCAGTTGCAACAGAAAAATCTTTCTGTTATACAGTAAGAGGGAGGGAGTTGGCTGCCTCAGGCAGTGGATTTTCTTTTTTTCACACCAGACATTATTAACTGTGCAATTCCATATAGAATGAGGTGATGGCCCTCAACTCTGATGACTTGGAAAGAAGATGAGGCCAATTAAAAGAGGATAAAGCTACTGTTGGCTGCTAGTCATGTGGCTATATGTTACCTCAAGTAGGACTGGCAATATGTCACTCTGTTGGTTACTGTGGAGCCCAGGGAAGTGGATATTATTACTCATGTCCTGCTTATAGGATTCCCAGAGTGGGTTAGGTTTTATAGTGAATTAGGACCAGCTTGCAAATTAAATTGGTTGTGGTACAGCTCAGTATTAAGGCTGTGCAGCATTTCAGATTGAGAGAAGAAAAATCTTCAGAGCGCACAAGGGTGAATGTAGCAACTGTTCACTATTCCTTAATCCAAAGGCATATTTTCCCAAGATTGTGCTGCAGCTGTGAAGGGCAGCTATGCAGTCCCAATAAAAGATACTGCTTTAAGAATTACCAACAGGTGCCACATAAAGCCCTACATCAGACATGTCAAACTCACGACGTCACGTGAAGTCGCGCAACGTATCGGGACGGTTTTGCCATTGCCGGCAATGGGGTGGGCGCGGCTTCCGGATGATGCATCCGGCCCGCAGGCCAGCAGTTTGACACCCCTGCCCTACATGGACTCCAATATATTCTTTCCTTCAGATCTGAAGTCCTGCCTAGCCCTAATGAGATTAGTGGATTTGGTTCATGTATCCAGACCAGATCCATAATTTATGCTTTATGATAATAAGAGAGAATGCTCTTTAGAGTCTACCCCATCTCTAGTGGAATGTATTGGGTTTGCTGTTTGCATCAACATTCTTGCTCATGTATTTTCATCAAAGAATAGAGTTTTTGCACAATTTCCTTCTCTTAGGTTTATAGCTAAGTCTTTTTTTAAAAAAAAAATATATATTTTATTAAATTTTATATGGGTATGGGAGGGATAAGGATAATATGGGTAGAGGATGGGGTTAGGGGATGGAATTGGGATAGGGATGGGAATAGGGGTAGGGGTAGGAACAGTAGTGGGGTTACCCCCACATAAAAAATCCAACGCTTACACAAGCAGACTCTCGTCCGGGTACACGTATTGAATAACAGTAATTAATACAATACTAAACAATTATAATCATTAGTACTAAAAATAGTCATAAAATAAAAGCTTACTAGTTAAATATAATTTAGCTCTAACGTAATGCTAACCATTGATAAAAATTTTCCCATGTCCTAAAATATACTGAATCCTCTTTCTCCTTAATCTCCAACGTCAATCTGTCCATTTCTGCACATTCTAAGATTTTTGTAATTATAATCTGATCGTGTGGTAAATTTTCATTTTTCCAAAATTGAGCAAATACAATTCTCGCTGCTGTCAATACATGTAATATTAAATATTCATTCTCTTTACCATAGTTAAATCCTAATATTCCTAGCAAAAATAATTCTGGTTTATATTCTATTTGTATTTTAGTCATCTTTTCTAACCATTTCTGAATTTTAAACCAAAATTTCTTAGCTTTAGGACACATCCACCAAATATGATAATAAGTACCTGGTTTTTCTTTACATTTCCAACAAATATTCGATACATTTTTAAACATTTTCGCTAATCTAACTGGTGTCATATGCCATCTATAAAACATTTTATATAAATTTTCTTTATATGAAGCTGCTTTAGTAAGTTTAATATTTCTCTCCCAAAGCTGTATCCAGACCAGATCCATAATTTATGCTTTATGATAATAAGAGAGAATGCTCTTTAGAGTCTACCCCATCTCTAGTGGAATGTATTAGGTTTGCTGTTTGCATCAACATTCTTGCTCATGTATTTTCATCAAAGAATAGAGTTTTTGCACAATTTCCTTCTCTTAGGTTTATAGCTAAGTCTTATTTATGTGTTGCAATAATGAGTTAGGGCACTAAACGTGTCAGGGAATAGGATGCTGCAAATTGGGACTGTCTCTGTGTACACCAGACTTGCTTCTTTAGATCCCTTGCTATATTGACCAGTGAGGTCTCCATAGAAATTTCATGTTTTGCTTGAAGCTAACTCAAACTCTGCTCCAGCAAGGATTTTGCATTACCAAGGGCCTAATCACACAGAGCTTTTTATACAAGTCCATATGAACACTAGTGAATTCCTTCTCATTTCTTTCTGTTCAATCCAAATAAAGTGGGATTGCAACAGGATGACCTGATCTACAAGAAGAAGCAATGATAGAGGAAAGTGTATCCAGCCTTTTATTCACTCAAACACTCAAAGGTTTTTTCTACTGACTGCCTGAATAAATTTTAGAGCTGATATAAAATAAAAGTAGCAGCAAAAGCACTAACTCCTCTTCAACTTCGTTCTTTCTAAAGAAGAGGTAAAAGGGTCTGTACTAAATGAGGGTGATGTTAATCATGAGAGTAGTGTTGATCAGTTTGCATTTCTGGATTTTATTTCTCTCTGTCATTCTTCACAGAAGTACTGAAGGAGCTTTTTTTCCAAGGCTTTCAGAAGTTCTGCAAATATCATTTTTTTGCAGCATGAATGTATGCCTTCAGTTTCCCCAATGCACAAGAAAGAAAAGGTAAGAATTCTGGAATGCTTGTAGCAGATGTTAATAGATGGTAACTAAACCCACAGGGTCTATAATAATGCCACAATGATCCTGACTAGGTACTAGCTATGAAATGGAAAGCCAGCTGGGCTGAAAAGGTTAGGGACCAGAGGAATGTGTAATTTGCATTCTCAAGATCCATAAATTTGTCTGGTTTTACTAAAATGTTGACATTTAAGACTAATAATAATAATAATAATAATAATAATAATAATAATAATAATAATAATAATAATAATAATAATAATAATAATAATAATAATAATAATAATAATAATAATAATAATAATAATAGTTGGGAAGGGACTTGGAGGTCATCTAGTCCAACCCTCTGCTCAGGCAGGAAACCCTATACCATTTCAGACAAATGGCTGTCCAGTCTCTTCTTAAAAACTTCCAGTGTTGGAGCATTCACCACTTCTGGAGGCAGGTTGTTCCACTGGTTAATTGTTCTAACTGTCAGGAAGTTTCTCCTTAGTTCTAGGTTGCTTCTCTCCTTGATTAGTTTCCATCCATTGCTTCTTGTCCTGCTTTCAGGCGCCTTGGAAAATAGCTTCACTCCCTCTTCTTTGTGGCAGCCCCTGAGATATTGGAACACTGCTATCATGTCCCCCTCGTCCTTCTCTTCATTAAACTAGACATACCCAATTCCAGCAACCGTTCCTTATATGCTTTAGCCTCCAGTCCCCTAATCATCTTTGTTGCTCTTCTCTGTATTCTTTCTAGAGTCTCAACGTCTTTTTTACATCGTGGTGACCAAAACTGGATGCAGTATTCCAAGTGTGGCCTTACCAAGGCATTGTAAAATGGTATTAATACTTCACGTGATCTTGATTCTATCCCTCTGTTAATGCAGCCTAGCACTGTGTTGGCCTTTTTGGCAGCTGCAGCACACTGCTGGCTCATATTTAAGTGATTGTCCACTAGGACTCCGAGGTCCCTCTCACAGTTACTGCTATTGAGCAAGGTACCCCCTATACTATACCTGTACATTTGGTTTTTCTTGTCTAAATGTAGATGCGGTTCCATGTAGATGCGGTTCCATTGAGGACCACACGCTGAGTACGGCCGGTCAGCCAGCTATGGATCCATCTGGTGGTGATGCTGTCTAACCCACATTTTTCTATCTTATCAAGTAGTAGGTGGTGATCTACTTTATCAAATGCCTTACTGAAGTCCAAGTAAATTATATCCACAGCATTCCTCTGATCCACTAATTTTGTCACTTGGTCAAAGAATGCAATAAGATTTGTCTGGCATGATCTGTTTTTGACAAACCCATGTTCGCTTTTAGTAATGACTTTATTTGCCTCTAGGTGTTCGCTGATTCGTTGTTTGATTATCTTTTCCAGAATCTTCCCAGGTATTGAGGTCAGGCTGATAAGTCTGTAGTTTCCTGGGTCCATTTTTTTTCCTTTTTTGAAGATGGGAACTACATCAGCTCTTTTCCAGTCCTCTGGTAGTTCCCCAGTGCTCCAGGATCTTTGAAAAATATAGTTCAATGTTCTGAGATCGCATCTGCCAGTTCCTTGAGAACCCTGGGGTGTAATCCATCTGGTCCTGGTGATTTGAACTCGTCTAGGCTGGACAGGTGCTCACTTGCGACCACTTGCGTTTTCTTGCCTATCTTAACTTGCGTTTCTATTCTGTTTTTTATGGCACTATTTTTGGTAGGTTGGTCTGTTTTTTCCCTTTGTGTAAAGACAGATGCAAAAAATGAGTTAAATAGTTCTGCTTTCTCCCTGTTGCTTGTCACCTTCTTGCCACTTTCACCCACTAATGGACCAATCATTTCCTTAACTTTTTTCTTGTTTTTTACATGTTGAAAGAAGCTTTTTTTGTTATTTTTGACTTTGGTCGCAAGCCTTAGTTCATTTTGAGCCTTAGCTTTCCTCACTTCATCTTTGCAGGCTCAGGCTATTTGCTGATATTCTGACTTAGTTATGTGCCCCTCTTTCCACTTTCTATACTTGTCCTTTTTATCTTTCAATTTACCAGAGAGTTCTTTATGCAGCCATGCTGGTTTCTTTTGAGAACTATTATTTTTCCTCTTTGTTGGTATTGTGCTAGACTGGGCTTTTATTATCTCTCTTTTCAAAATTTCCCAAGCTTCTTGAGTTGTTTTCCCCTGGAGGATTCTCATCCATGGAATCCTTCCCAAGCCCTCTCTAAGTTTATTGAAATTAGCTCTCTTAAAGTCCAAGACTCTAGTTTGACTGTGTTCTATTGCTTGTGCTTCCATAATGTTGAATTCCAATATTGCATAATCACTTCCTCCCAAGGTTCCTGTGGCTTCAACACCTTCTATCATTTCATCTCTGTTAGTGAGAATTAGATCCAAAATGGCTAATCCCCTAGTTCTCTTCTCTACTTTTTGGGAGACAAAGTTGTCTGCTAGGTTTGCAAGGAATCTGTTTGATCTTCCACTTGGTGCAGAGTTTGTCTCCCAGTTGATGTCAGGGTAATTAAAGTCCCCCATTACTATTGTGATGTGCTTCCTACATACCTTAGTTAGCTGACTAGCAAAAAGCTCATCTATTTCCTCTGTTTGGTTGGGTGGCCTGTAGTGTACACCTATGGCAATGTCATTTTCCCCACTTTTATATTGACCCAAATGCATTCAAGACAGTTTTCATCATTGTTGTGTTCTATTTCTGTAGAGATGTAGTTATTTCTTACATATAGAGCAACTCCTCCTCCTCTTTTATTTGGTCTGTTTCTTTTAAATAATTTAAATCCCTCTAGCTGTGTGTTCCATTTGTGGGTTTCATCCCACCATGTTTCCGTAATGGCAACAATATCATATCTGCCCTCATTAACCTGAATTTCTAGTTCACCCTGTAAAACTTCTGAAAAAGTAAGCCTACAGCCTATTCTGCTAAGTTCCTGCCCCAAGCTCTGGAAATCATTCTGCACAGAGAGTACATCTTTTTGGGACAGATCGTTAGTGCCAAGATGTACAATAGCCTCCACATCACAGTCCTTGCTGGCATTCTTGATTATTTTAGAAATACGCTTCTTGTCCATACTGGCAGTAGCACCTGGAAGACACCTGACCTCTTTTGAAACCTCTGTGTCCTTTCCTAAATTTACATCCCTTATAATTGAATCACCTACCAGAAGGTGGCTTCTCTTTTTGGATGCCTTTCTGTTCTTGCATGACTGATGTGTAATACCTGATTCACACTTCTCCCTGTCAAAAACAAATTCTTCATCTCGGACCATGATCCCCTGCTTATTTGAGTTATCATCACAAATACCTTTACCTGTCTCCTTAATGTCCCTATTAAGGTCAGCAAGGGCATTGTATCTGTTGTGCAGGGACACAGCAAAAGCTTTGCATTTATGGTTCACAGCTCTCACCCTGCCAGATCCCACGGTTGTCCACACTGCCCTTCTCCTACAGGATCTTTGTGGTAGAGGGGGCTGATAGCACGGAGGCTCAATGGAGTAGAAGGGCTGAACTGGACACCTAATTTCTGCCTGAAGAGCACAGATTACAGGCCCTAGATAAATAATCTGTCCTTGTAGACTAGTGATTTGTTTACACATAGGACAGTTTCCAAGTTTGAAAAGGGTACTGCGAAAGACAGCTGCAAAGCAAGTGTTGCACTGAACTAAGCAAGCTGCACACTTTCAGATGACTTTCTCAGCGTATACGCTTTGAGATTTTATTTCTTGATGCACAACTAAATATGGCAACATCCAGGATTTCTTATAACAAAAGAAGGCTTGGATATTTAGATGTGATCAGGTCTAGTACATAAAACTAACAGACACAACCTGCATCACAAAATGGAGCCATTGTAAATTAGATTCAGAAAATGGAACAAACATCTTGATACATGGGTTTCTCCTTCTAACTCTCTCACACAGGCACAGACACTGAATTAGCAGTGTTATCAGCCCAACGTAATAATTTGTCTGCAGTATTTTCCTTGAGGGACGAGATCTTTCTTGCACCATACAAATGCAATATTATCATTAGGAATGTAGAACTGGGAATGAATCACAGCATACTGTAATAACATACATATAACCAGGAACCTTTTTTAAAAAGATCCCTTAGGCAAAGGGTTTTGCAGAAATTCAGAAACAGTTCCAGACTTGCTCAATTTCACAAGATCAGCTGGTTTAGAGAATTACATTTTCTTCTCTTGGACTTTGTAATACTTTACTTGAAAGTTAAGCAAATATTTTTATTTCTTTGCTAAACGCAGTTCTACGTTTTTTTTCTTTTTCTTTTTTGCTTCAATATACATTTTTGTACATTATATCCTATATGTTGATTTTAATGTAATTTAATGTAATTTAATGTGATGTTAAGCCATCAGGCTAGAAGCCAGGACATTGTGAGTTCTTTTTCTTTTTGCATTAGGCAAAAAGCCCAAGAGTAACCTTGGACCAGTCACTCTTTCTCAGTCCTAGGAAGGAGACAGTGGCAAACCGTTTCTGAAAAACTTTGCCAAGAAAACTGCAGGGTCCTGTCCAAGTAGATGTGACTGAACAGAGGAAAAAATGTATTCTAGTATTTTTAAGCAGGAACTATATAATAAAATGAGGAGAAATTGAAAAACTATAGAATTCCTATGTATTCTTCCAGGGCATGAAAATCAGCTTAGTTTAAAGCATGAATCAAACTGTTTCTCAAAATCCTTAAGTGGTTCCTTGTGACCCCTGAACATTAGAAGAGAAGTCTAGAATTACAAACACGTTTAAACAGTTTTTTTCCCACCTGGTATGCAGAGTCCCTATGGATTCCGCCACAATTCTGTTTATGATGAGTTTCTTAAATCATTCTTAAAATGGAGGTTTTTCTATTAATAAGGACAACAATTTTCCCCTTCTCATATGGCAATTCAGGTAGCCTTCACTTACCAACCACAATTGGGGCTACTCAGCAGCATGGTCATAAAGTGAAACAACATGTGATCGAGCCTGACAATGACATCAGTTCCGACTGTGGTTGTTAAGTGAATCACCACAGATTGTGAAGCATGGAGTCACATGATGGCAACTTCTGGCGTCAGTTTCCCCCTTGACTTTGTGTGTTGAAAGCCAACTGTGAAGGCCAGAAATGTGGTTGAAAAGGTGCTGTTGCCAAGCACCCAAATCAAGATCACCTGACCCTGGGGACACGGCTACTGCCTCAACTTCGAGGATGAGTCATAATGTCCTTTTTCAGGGCCATCATAACTTTGAATGGTTGCTGAATGAATGGTTGGTAAGCAAGAACTACCTGTAAGAGGCATCATCTCTGGGAAGGTGCTTACAGTGCTTAAGCTTCTTCCCCATCTGAAGAAGAGTCCAGAGCAATTCTTCCAGGTGCCATTGACATAGCAGAAACAAATTTTAAAAACATATTTCAGCAATCAATGCTGAGTCATCCAGGTTCATATTTAATGATGGCAGGACTAGAGTATTAAAACCCTAGATTGCAGTAAATCGCATTGCCTCCCAACAAAAATTACGAGAATAATTTTATTATAATATTGGTAGGAAATTCTAATGTTCCAATTCCACTTTATTACTATAACTGATCTAATTTGTATCATATATGTATAATATAATCATATTACATTACCATGAGAAAGATAAATGAGCTGTCCACAACTAGGCTGATTTCTGAGGACGTTAATCTGTGTACAAAAATAAGGTAAAAGAAACATCCTGCTATTGAGAACATTGGTGTTTGGTCCAAATTGAAAGAACATACTGTAATTCAGAGCACATATGAGACTATTAAAACAGATGACTTGCGTGGCTTGGTTGCTGAACAATCCCAAACAAAAATGTACTTGATATAAGATGTTACCCATATTTATCTGTATGGAGATCCACATTTTGCCCTTTGAATCCAGATCTCTATAAAGCCCATATTAATATTAAATACATATGCAATACAGCAGATGTACTTGGGTCCAGATAACTAACATCATTTCTGTATCAGCAACTCACTGTTAAGTAGATATAAAGCTTATCTGCATTAATGTTATTTTGCCACAACAATGATTGGATGATTCTCAAAGATCCTTTAAAACATTAGTGAAGAGGGGACTTGTGGATCTCAAGGAAAGATCTGTGGGCTTCTTTGTTTCCAAGGATGTCCGACTGAGGGAAGTAATGTCAAAGTGGTTTGACATTGTTTTCTTCCAAGATGCTTCTTTTTTAACTTCCCTATCTAGCCTGCAGTCATAGGATTTCTGGTAGTCTGCCATCTAAACACTAGTGAGCTCTAATCCTATTTAGCTGTTTGAAAAACAGCCAAGGTCAGCTTGATGCTATTCTCTGCTATAGGCTTCATATTAACCAACATCCATTGCCTAATCCCAATTGAGATAACACTGCATTTTAACTGTTGGACATGTTATTTAAGGAGACAAATTCAATACAACCCTAACTGTACTAATCACTTTTAGTGCTTCATGGATCAAATTTCCCTCCTCCATTTTTTCTGGAACTTGACTTCTACTCAAAGCTGATTCCCACTTATGGCCTGCATTAAACACATCTTTATTATCTTTATTATCAACTAAGCTTCTTTGAATATTGCTTTCCTATTTAATAGGATTTATTTCCTTCAGTGTGGGATACTGAGTATGGACTTGTTACCCAGTTTTCTAGTATGTTATTTTCATCAACTAAAGCCTACATGGAGGATTCAGAGGTAATAATTAACTGGAATGATGGTAATTTATCCCACTCAAAATGATGTACTTGCACATATAATTACTGTAGATGTCTCATTATGTCAAGTTCTTAAGTACTTCATATTGTTACTTCCTCCTAACTTGCTTTTTTATAAAAACAGAATTGTTAAATCATCTCCTAAATCTTATCCCAGGTTTCCTTCTTTTGCTTTCCTTCTGATACTAAGCAAGCCATTTCTCAACTTATCTCCCCAATTTTTTTTATTTATCTATTCAGTTGCTACCAATTGACTTGAATCTTCAGCAGCGTGGCAATCAACCCTTTCTTGCTTATAGAAGTACAAAGAGATTCAAAGAATCTTAGAATCAAACTACATATAATCAATTCTCACACCATCATATAAACTAACTGGACATTTATTTTATGCTCAACAGTTTTCTTTTTTTTTTAGCCACGTTTTACCCAATGCCCTCCATCTATACTAAGGAAAAGATCTTCCATGAAACAAGCATTGAGAGAAAAGCAAAAAGTAGAGAGAAGAGTTCGATTTCGGGAACCAGGAGAAATTATTACAGATGGTATGTTTCAGGCTTTCTCAGTTATAATCTGTCATACTCTTTTTGAAGGGTTCTTAAGTAGCTTTGAGTTGTTTTTAAGATACCTTTGTTGAATTGAGGCTGTATCCCTATGCAATCCCTGAAATGACCCCTAAAGGGGAATATGAGACCCACTTTTCTAAGATCAAGAGAAGAGGTGGGGATGCTCTTTGGCATACAAGACTCCTGTTTTAGACTTAAATTGCAAGCAGAGTAAGTAAATAACCAGAGATCTCATTTACACATATTGCATGGGAGTTGTTTTGTTCAAATATGTGCCTACATGCAAATGATCCCAATTATTTTATCATAAATAATCAAAAAGGAAAAGGCCTAGTGGCTGAGTACATTGTTTGCATGCAGAAAGACCCAGGTCAGACAAAGAAATATTTGAGGGATCAGATTCCAAATATGAGAGGACTCCAAAGGGGCCCTTGAGAACCTGAAGATTTGCCATCATTCAAAAGGGATAACTGAGATTTATAAGAGTAAGTGGTCTGAGCGGGTATCAGGAAGTTTGCAATACAACTTCACATGAGGATTGATTGATGTTAGAATTTTCTCTGTGAGCTCTACAGTATGCACCATCTATCCCCCAATTTTTCTCACAACAAAATGCTGTGGTATGGATTGGGTTGAAAGAAAGTCATTCAGTGAGTTACGACTGAGACTGGAATTTAAGCTGGGTTTCACTGGGCATAGCTCTACACATTAAACATTATGCCACTTTGCTAAGAAAAACAAGTAGGAGCAGGTCAATCTTCCATAACACACTAAAATTAGAAATAAATGAATTTCCAGAAACTCCTCTGTCATTATCTCAATATTTAACCAGGTTTTTACAAACCTATCCATCATCACAAGAACATTAAAAAAAACAACCCTCAGATTATGTTTAATTTGTGTTTTTATTTCATAAGTACCCTTTACTCCCAAAGAAATGAATAGAAAGAATTGAGAAAGAATTTCAGGATAAAAATTGAGGATGGAAGCTAAAATCAAATACACAAAGACTATGTTTCAGTCCCAACACTGGTTTTATCCTGCAAGTATAACTTTCTCATGCACTAATAGTGCTAGTGGGGCACAGAGAAGTTTCATAAGTGTATAAAGGGTACTGGGATGTTCCTTTACTCCGATTTCAAAACTGCTTTTCAAGCTGCAATAGTGCAATAATATGTAATAAAATTTCCCTATAAATTGTTGCTGTCACCCATTAAGTCAACTTCTAAGCAAGCTCAGGATTAGAGTTCTTTTAAGCAAGATCTTCTAGCAAAATCAGGATTACAGTTATCTAGAAAGTATAACTTATCTTTCATTATGGTATAGGGTTTCCTGCCTGAGCAGGGGGTTGGACTAGATGACCTCCAAGGTCCCTTCCAATTTATTATTGTTGTTGTTGTGTTGTTGTTGTTGTTGTTGTTACTTCTTAAGCAACTGTTATTAGTATACCAAAATGTGATAGCCAGGATCCAGTTTGAGAAGAGAGCAGATCTGAAATTTTATAGAATGAAGTGGGCACCTGAAGGCCTAAAATATCACAATATTTTCAAGAAATACAAAAAAGGCTACATTTGTTTTGGACAGACACCCTCAGAGGAACTGCAGAAAGGATGCTGAAAGTTCTTAGCCCCAAACCCACTTTTTGCTTCCTTACCCCATTTTAGAATATTGTTGAACAGCAGTATGATAAATGTTAATTGTTCTATCTTTGTTCACAATTCAACAGTACAAAGTAAAAATGCAGCTGCTACAATATTATGTATGCAGCAATATATACTAGCTGAACTTGTTCATTAAAATGCCTTATTATAGAGAGAAGTGCATATAATGTATAAATAAAAATGTATACAAAATTGCACGCAGAAAATGTTCACAAATGCAGAGATTTTTAAAAAGAAAAATACTACAAAAAAGTGAAAGCACATCAAACCAAATTCTAAGTTATAAACATGAAAAATTGAATGAAAACAAAATATATGGATTGTTTGTCCCTACTTCTATTTAAACAGTTACTATAAAGTTACATGAGCTATTATAAAGTTGCCATGATGACAAAGCTCACAATGAAAAATCATGTTTGGAGTAGTGGTAAGAAATCCTCATTTTCTACTGCCAACTCATCCATTTATATCCTTTAGTGCAAATGGTCTCTGATAAATTTTATGTTGCCAAATGACAACACAAACCATCAATGTGGCTCAGCTATATAGACTGAAAAATGAAAGCATTTTGGCAGAACAGACATTTTTCCATTTGCAGTAGATTTCTCCCTAAATCAAGATTTGGATGGCTTTTATCAACAAATATCATTCCCAGATACAAGTAGATGATGTATCCTTGTGTACCAAGGGTGACTCTAAAAAAAAGCAGATTTTTTTTTTTATTCTGTCACGTTTTTGGGGGGAAATAAAATAGAAAGCATGGTTACAAAATCATTGTTTTCTCACAACAGGCTATAATTCTGCAACAAGCACAGTAACATCATCATTCTTCTTATAACCAAAATAGATTTATAAAATGTATTTCTACTCAAAACATTCTATAGCATAGATTTGTCTAATTTGATATCCGTGGTGTGGGTTAGTCTATAATTCCCAAAATTCTCAGCCATCATGGATTAAGGATTCCTAACCCACTGACTCCCCAGCCCCAAAAACTCCCTCTCCAAAGGTTTTTCAGTTTTCCAAATAACCTAGCTAAGCCACACAGCCAACAGTCGCATTGGGAAGATAATATTCATGTGGATATCCTGGCATGTATTCTAAGTGCGGTGCACTTGTGTTCATGTGTGTGTGTGTGTATCTGTGTGTGTGGTCTGAGTAATGGAAAATAATGGCATCCTATTAGGATCCTGTCCCCATCTCCCATGTCACCGTCCATTTATAGCAGGGGTGTCAAACTGCCGGCCCATGGGCCGGACCCATCATCCGGAAGCCGTGCCCACCCCATTGCCGGCAATGGCAAAACTGTCCCGATACGTTGTGCGACGTCACGTGATGTCACGAGTTTGACATGTCTGATGTATAGAAAGCAAAAAAAAAAACACCCAGTGGTGGGATTCAAATATGTGAACAACTGGTTCTATGTGTGAATGCCGCTTCTGGAAGTCCAATCTGGGCCTGGACAACAAAAAATTAGCTACCAGTTCTACCGAACTGGTACGAACTGGCTGAATCCCACCACTGAAAACACCCAACCCTATGTCTAAAGCGGAGACCCCCATCTTAATATAAGTAAAGATCCTGATAAATTAGGATCCTAAGTGATGTGGCAATTGTTCTATTGAAAGGAGAAGGCATCTACTATAGATATTTATCTTGGAGGACAGACCTAGCTGCTTGATAATACTTCCCTTAAAGATTAATAGAATGTCATTTTCCAGAATATCCAGAGAGAGATTATAGTTATTTTTGGAACTTCTTTCAAAAGGAGTAGCATGATTACAAAAGAGGTTTTTTTGTAGAGTAACATATTTTCTTCAACTGGCAGATTTAAGACACCTGAATAGGTAACAAACCAGTTCAAAGCTGAACTTTTTGTGTGACGCCCTCTGTCATTTAAAGCTGCATATAGGGGGAACATTAATTTTGTAACAAATAAAAATATTAATCAAGTGCAGTCCATTTTAATTTATTTCAAAATGAAGTCATACAGCAACATCTTGCATGGAAGTTTGTTAAAAATTCATGTATTTAATAATTGTCTTTTAGGGGGAAAAGGCAAATAATTGGTTTATCATTTTTCATTTGTTTTCATTATTCCACAATTGTTTAACTCTTACTTTTGCTTCAATAGATGAGAATAGTGGAGCTAATTTTTATGGCAGATACCCCTGATAGCCACCATTTTGATTTACTGAAAATATTTCAGAATATGCAAATATTTCCTCTCCCTGGGGCATCCTGTGAAAAATAATCATGCTTCTCAAGGGGAATTCAGCATTGTGTAGAGTCATGTATCTAGTGGCTAACATTGTTCTTCAGATGGCCCCAGGGGTGCAATATCTGACACATTTTGAAGAAATGAAAACACATCTGCAGAGGTGAGATTTTCTATTACCATCTGTACTTACAATATAAATAAAACAAAGGGAACAATGAACATAAAAAGGAAATGAAATAGCAAATAATGGATTAGTGACAAAACCAGCATCAAAGGAAGACTGAAAAAAGTAAAGCCAACAAAGAAAATTACTGCATAGAGTAAGATAGAGGGGTCAAAAATTCAAGATGGCAGTCATAGCCATGTACTTGAAGCCCCACCTATATTTATGTGCTTCAAGCAATACAGTGCTTCAACTGCATGATTGTGCCTATCACCTTGATTTTTTTTTTACACTCCCTGAAAATACCCCTGATTGTCTATTTTTCTTTCCACCTAGGAACATAATTATTATATAGTAGAAAAAGCAATATCTGAGTTTTGTCTCAGGCACCATCATATTACCAGAGTTGCTCTAATAGTGAGATGGCTGGCATATACATTTAATTAATTAATTAATGTTTAGCTTGGGATGCTGATATGTGGCTATACAAAACCTTATCTTATATTTGCTGCCTGTTATATTACAACAGCAACCAGCCAAAAATCCTACCACTTCTTGAAAGGAAATCTGAGCAGGCATGTTTCTTTATAGAAAGAAACTAGAATCAGCTAAATTAACTTGAATGACTTTTGAAATACAAATCTTGCTCACTTTCTTTGCAGGTTTATAAAGCTATTCATTATGTTTACAACTAAGTAAATCAGCATTTGCTTCTTAACTGGGCAATTTCCAACCTTATCTAATTTGCCTGTTTATATCAATCCCCAAAGGTTTTCTTTGCGATATACTACAAGGTTGCATGCTATTTTCTAGACATTTCCTACTGTGACTAAATAGTTGTATAGCTGTAACCTTTGATACACTGACTGTAAGACATATATTATTTGCTGCAATTATTATTAATAATGCCTAACGCACACCTGCTATAAAATACAAATCAATTGGAATGGACCCAAAGTATTATAATTCTTTCCTGGCTTAAATATTACTCTGCCAGGAATTCATTAGGTAGTCTTGGGCCAGGCTTTCCGTATTAGCATTGACCCCTCTTTGCTTTTGAAATAAGCTGTTATGTGATAACAATGGCCTGTCTTATAGAGCTATTGTGTATATTAGTTATGTACATACCACCTAACCTGATGGAGAGACGCATCAATCAAAGAAATGTAGATAGTATGTAGTAATGATGAACTAGCTGTACTAGGCCCCTCGCATAGACTGGAGTGCAAGATAAAATTACCAATGGCAGACTTCATTTTACTTTTATTCCACCACACAAACACACAAAAGCCAACATGGGTTTGTCAAAAACAGATCATGCCAGACAAACCTTATTGCATTCTTTGACCAAGTGACAAAATTAGTGGATCAGAGGAATGCTGTGGATATAATTTACTTGGACTTCAGTAAGGCATTTGATAAAGTAGATCACAACCTACTACTTGATAAAATAGAAAAATGTGGGTTAGACAGCATCACCACCAGAGGATTCGTAGCTGGCTGACCGGCCCGTACTCAGCGTGTGGTCCTCAATGAACCGAATCTACATGGAGGGAAGTGTGCAGTGGGGTGCCCAGGGCTCTGTCTGGGCCAGTGCTCTTCAACATGTTCATGAACGATTTGGACGGGGATAGATGGGAACTCATCAAATTTGCGGATGACACCAAGCTGGCAGGAATAGCCAACACTCCAGAAGACAGGCTAAGATACAGGAGGACCTGGACAGACTTGAAGATTGGGCGCTATCTAACAAAATGAAATTCAATGGTGAAAAAAGTAAGGTTCTACATTTAGGCAAGAAAAACCAAATGTACAGGTATAGTATAGGGGGTACCTTGCTCAATAGTAGTAACTGTGAGAGGGATCTCGGAGTCCTAGTGGACAATCACTTAAATATGAGCCAGCAGTGTGCTGCAGCTGCCAAAAAAGCCAACACAGTGCTGGGCTGCATTAACAGAGGGATAGAATCAAGATCACGTGAAGTATTAATACCACTTTACAATGCCTTGGTAAGGCCACACTTGGAATACTGCATCCAGTTTTGGTCACCACGATGTAAAAAGATGTTGAGACTCTAGAAAGAGTGCAGAGAAGGGCAACAAAGATGATTAGGGGACTGGAGGCTAAAGCATATCAAGAACGTTTGCTGGAATTGGGTATGTCTAGTTTAATGAAAAGAAGGATTAGGGGTGACATGATAGCAGTATTCAATATCTCAGGGGCTGCCACAAAGAAGAGGGAGTCAAGCTATTCTCCAAGGCGCCTGAGGGCAGGACAAGAAGTAATGGATGGAAACTAGTCAAGGAAAGAAGCAACCTGGAACTGAGGAGAAACTTCCTGACAGTTAGAACAATTAATCAGTGGAACAACCTGCCTCAGAAGTGGTGAATGCTCCAACACTGGAAGTTTTTAAGAAGAGACTGGACAGCCATTTGTCTGAAATGGTATAGGGTTTCCTGCCTGAGCAGGGGGTTGGACTCGATGACCTCCAAGGTCCCTTCCAACTTTATTATTATTATTATTATTATTATTATTACACAGAGAGAACTTCTCAGCAAATCTTCAGAGTGAGAGCAAGCAATTTTATGGATTAAAAGAAAATTGTAATTACCAATAAAGGGAAGTATAACTACCGTGTTTCCCCGAAAGTAATACCCTGTCTTAATTTCTTTTGTGCTCTGAAGTAAGCACAAGGTTTTACTTTTGGGAATGGCACCAATAGGCTGCGAGAGCTCGGGGGTGGGTCGGGGCCTGTACAAGGGATGGAGAAGCAACGCGGGGGGCGAGAGCATGGTGGTGGACCAGTTGCTTCCCTCTGCCTGCCAGACACCGAAGCCATGCAGGGTAAGGTTGCCATGGGGGGGATGGAGTTGCTTCCCTCCACCTGCCAGACACCTGCCGAAGCTGCACAGGGTAAGGTTGCTGTGGGGGGGTGGAGTTGTTTCCCTCCACCTGCCAGATACCTGCTGAAGCTGCGCAGGGTAAGGTTGCTGTGGGGGTGGAATTGCTTCCCTCCACCTGCCAGACACCTGCCGAAGCCGTGCAGGGTAAGGTTGCCGCACCCACCCCCGCCCAGATGCCCTCGCCTCCCCCAAGCATTTTTTACTAACCTGCCTTTCAGCAGCATTGCGTTTCTCCATTCGCTTCTCAGCCTTCACCGCGTGTTTGTGGGACTACCGCCATGAGGCTGCAGAACAAGCCGGGCGGCAGTAGGGAACCAGTGGGTCAGAAGGGGGGAGGATCTGCCAGGCCTCATGGCAGCAGCATTGGGTGCGACGCACGAGGTGGCAAACGGCCACGTCGTGCCAAAACCAGCTGTTTGCCGCCTCCTGCCTAATGCCGCTGCTATGAGGCCACGGAACAAGCCAGGAGGCAGTAAGGAACCGGTATACCAGTACTGTGGGTCAGATCCCCCCTCCACCATCGGCTTCACCTCATCACAGGCAGGCTGCCCGTGCAGGCCCTTAAGTAGGGCTTACTTTCAGGGGAGGGCTTCTTTAGGCTCACCCCCTGAAAATCAGCTGGGGCTGACTTTCGGGGGTGAGTTTACTTTCGGGGAAACACGGTACTAGTGATACAAACATAAAAAAGGAGAGAAAGGACAATTATAAACCATCCTTCCCAGTCTGGGTGGACCTTCAGCAATATGGAGTTGCTGAGAATTCCCTTTGAGCATTCTTAAAGCTGAGATCTACTCATTTAAAAGATGTGAAACTTGGGTAAGACTGAAATATATTCTTAACCATTTCTCCTTCTGGTTTTGAATCAGGACTTTTAGAGTGCCTTCATGCACTAAATCAGGTCATTTGCAAGCATGTGTAAAGATGTACTAAAAATGTCCTTAATATTTAACACGGGGACTCTGCAGAGCTTTGACACTTGGGTTTTGGGTTTTGGGGAGACTATGGAGGTAAGGTTTGCAGGCATGCCCTCTGTTTTCAGTTGGCACATGGCAGCTGAAAGCCTGGTCTAAAAGGATAAATTCCCAAAAGCTAAAATGGCCTTCTTTAAAGAGTTGTTTTCTAGATAGAGACTATAGCAACATACACATTCTGACCCCATGTTCAATAGCCAGGAATTCTGGGAATTCTAGCTACAATGTCTCTGGGGCAAGAAGCTAATATAAATTAAAGTACTACATTTCTGAGTACACAATTTGAAGATGTATGGAAGCTGATGAGCTTTTTCTTGCTCAGTTAAGAAACAAGCAATCTTAGACCCTTTATTTCAGATATTAAAAGTCATGGTATAGTAATACACTGCACTGATTGCTGGTTTGCTTCTGGATGCAATTCAAGGTGTTTAAAGCCCTTCACAGCATGGGTCCAGGTTACCTAAGGGACTGTTTCATCCCCCTGGGATTGACCCCCCCACCCGTGCCAGCAGAGATGGTATGCTGTTCCCATTGGTCAGGGAATTCTGGCTCATAGGGTCCAAGAGAAGAGCCTTCTCAGCTGTTATGCCTGCCCTCTGGAACACATCTTTCTCCCCGCCCCTTGGGGAGTGGTCTGCTCCAACTCTTCTGACCTTCCATAAGAGCCTAAAAACCTAGCTCTACCAGTTGGCTTGGAGATACAAAGGAGGGGCTTCATATTGGAGGTGGCTTACAAATTAATATCAGATCCCACCTCCCTTCTTGCTCATACTACTCCTCTCTCCATCTTATAGCTATCATATTTTGTATTTTTATACTTTTGCAACATTTGATTTATATAGTTTTATTTTTAACATTGTAAGCCACCCAGATCACCCTGTGATAAGATGGGCTGCCAATAAATTTGATAGATAGATAGATAGATAGATGATAGATAGATAGATAGATAGATAGATAGATAGATAGATAGATAGATAGATAGATAGATAGATAGATAGATAGATAGATAGATAGATAGATAGATAGATAGATAGATAGATAGATAGATAGATAGATAGATAGATAGATAGATAGATATTTGGGACAGCTGACTTTCTGTGACAATACCTTTGACACCATGAAACAACATCTGTCTTTCCCCTATCCTCGGAAAGGACTTGATGGGGGGATAAAAATGCCAAATCCAGTCTAAACATCTGGCTGACTATGCGACCAACTATAATGATAAATGAGATTGAAGCAGAATAACTTTTGAATCAGCACATGCATGGAGAAATAAGCAAACAAGCTACTGGCAGCTATTCACAGAAGGCACAAAAGAGAGTAATTTTAAATAGCAATCGATTTAACAAAGAAAATGGAAGGCTGTTCAGAGATAATTTGCAAACGGAAAGAACGGCTTCATGAAAGATGAATAAATCATTTGCTGCAAGTAGTTCCCCTGACTCTATTAGAGAACATTGATTCAGTTTCTTGGGTGTTTTAAAATGATTTGCTCTTAGCATTGTGCTTCCTCCTCACACATTTTGATACATTATTATGGGCTGGGTTGCCTGACTTTATGACTTCTGCTTTCGTCGTGTGCCTTGGCTTGACAGCTTAAGTGTGTTTACCATGAATTCTGGAGCGAGTAATAGCAGGTAATTTAAATAGGCCAGAGTGAATGGTGGACCTTTACCCATAATGATACGGCAATGGCAGGGTTTTTTGTTTTGTTTTTTTAAATCCACTTACTAGCTATATGCATATAACAGACAAATGGCTGTGGTCTATTCAATTTTTAAAAATCATTATCTGAGGCGCAGATTTTCCATGCACAAATAACTTTATAAAAGAATACCATTATTACAAAATAATAATAGCAAAGCACCTTAAATAAAAATTGCCATGTTGGGTGAAACAGATGTTTTATCTGGCTCTGCAACCCATCAGCATGTACTGGCCTGACACTTATGTTAGTTCCAAAACAGAGCAGGATAGAGAGAGGGGAAGCTGCCTTATATACAAACTGTTCATAGGTTCTTCCAGCTGATTATTAATATGATTTATGCAGATTAGTCTAAATCTAGTCATTGTCAGGATAATATCCATTCAACTGTTATTCTGCCCCATTACAATTTGGGTAGATTGACTTTAAAAAAAATTCAAGCACAAATTACCACTATTCTCGGAAATTACTGTTCGTGAAATGCTAATTGTAAACATCCATCTTTAATATCAATATGTTTATGGACAATTGACCTTGATGCATCTCAGAAGAGAGAGAGAGAGAGAGAGAGAGAGAGAGAGAGAGAGAGAGAGAGAGAGAGAGAGAGAGAGAGAGAGAGAGAGAGAGAGAGAGAGAGTAATATTTGAGACAGACATTTGCATGTTTCTGGGAGCGGCATACCAATTGGTGCTGTGACAGTCAATTTTTTAAGGTGTTGTTTCACTTTAAAAAAAATCTGTGGATATCTGTTGGAAAGGATGTTTTTCCATCTTTTATCCTGAAACACATAGGATTGCATACTTTTCATGCAAAGCATGAGCTGATTCAGCTTTTCTTCAGTAATTAACTTCATCTCCTAGCATTAATCAATGTTATCACTGGGGGAGATGGGATGGTTCTCCCCATTGTGGTAATTCAGGTCTCAAGTGATTTAAGTATAAGGCTCTTCACCATCAACCTTTGTTCTCATAGAGGACACAAAAATCAGAAGGAGTTTGATGCCACTTTTTCAGATTTATAATAATTTTTTATTGAAAGACATAAGGTTCTGTGAGCTTATAATACCTTTTAAAATCATGGAGATTTAACATATTGCAATTGTTAAGTGATAAGGTACTTACAATCGGCCTCACATTCAACCTGTCTGTACAACCAACCTCCCTTACCTGCACTTTCCTTGCTCCCACTTCACTTCAAATTACACTAAAACAAAAGATAAGGAACACATCAGGTCAGGGCCATTGGAAGGTGAACTGCTGGTGGGGGGAGGGGGCTTGCGTGGGTTGGTTGAGGGTTGGCTGTATGGTTGGTTTGAATTCTGAGGGGTTCGTAGGCTGGTTGTAGGTCAATGTGTCTGTTGATTTAATTGTTTGTGGAGTGCCAGGCTTCGATGAACTCACGAGCATGGCGGGTGGTAGCGTGGCCGATGATTTTGACACACCCACACCCGAAGCCCTTATAAACAGAAGAGCACTGTCACTGACATCCCCTAAACTCCACTGTTACTTAACCTGGTAATGAAACATTCGGAAACCAATCCACAAGCTCAGAGAACGAACCTTCACCCTCATCCTATACCCGAGCTACAGATATTCGCCACTGTCGCAGATTCTAATGCGATAGGGATTTCAATATATAAAGGAGAAAGCTAATCCGTTTCTCTGTTTCTTTTGCAACATCCCAGCTCACAAGCGGACGGTCAGGATCTTGCCTTTGTTCCTGGGCCTTTCCTTTTGTGTCGTGATGCTGTTAGCCGCAAGTCTCTACTACAACAGCAGGAAACAAGATTTCAAAGTCCTGGAAGAATTTTACTCCCACCTTGTTACAATCCTTCTTCTGATCAGACGTACTGCTTTGAAATTTTGGACTTGGTTTTTGAGGCAATAGGCCCATAAGGCTAGATGTGACAGCTGGCTTATTTTAGATTAACATCTGAAGAACTCTGAAGTGAGGGAAAAATGTTTTTAGGAAAACTAAACAGGACAATATGGTAGAATAACAGCTTATTTTCAGACTGCAATTATCAACTATCAGCCATCTTGGTAGCAATTAGACCATTGTTTTAAGATAATTAACATACTGAGGATAATCTTGGTGATGTGAGGGCATTACGAACAAAATAGCAAAGTATTGCCAGTCAATTTCTTAAAAAATTATAATTCTGAAACTAGACAACACACAAATAACTTCTTTGTGGCTGTTAATGAGGAAACAAATGTTGGACATCATCAACAGAATGATGTATGGACACAAATATGGAAAGGTGAATATAATAAACATTTTTTCCCTTAGAATTATCAACTCTTCTTTCAGACCAGGAATGTTTAAAAACAGCTCAAATTTTTCTGTTTTCTGACAAAATTGTAGACTGTATACTCAATGCACTATGACTATACAAATCTGCTATATACTAGATGCTATGCAAATATTCCTCAACTTACCACCTTTTTTTTAGTGACCATTTGAAATCATAATAGCACTGGCAAAAAAAGTGACTTACTGTGTTTTCTTGAAAGTAAGACCTACCCCGAAAATAAGCCCTGGCTTGATTTTGGGGGGTGGGCCTAATATAAGCCCTACCCCAAAAATAAACCCTAGTTTTGGGGTGAGGCACACAGCTAAAAATCAAGCTAGGGTGGGGGTGGGGGTGTGGAGCTGCCCCATGTACCCCGAACCCACTTACCTTGCAGCCAGGCCTCTCCTCACTGGCCCACTTCTTCTGCAGCATCCCCAGGCCTGCACTTCGCAGTCAGAGGCCTTTCCGGGAGGCCTCTGCAGCTGAGAACTGAGCTATGAATCCATAGCTCAGTTCTTGGCTGCAGTGGCCTTCTGGAAAGGCCTTTGACTATGAAATGCAGGCCGGAGCTCCATTCTCAGCTGCAGAATGAAGCGGCTCCTTCGGCTGCAGAAGAAGTGGGCAGGCTGGGCGGGGCTGTTGGTGCCGCAGGTGAGTGGAAAAGACCCCCCCCCTGAAAATAAGGCCCGGTGCCTCTTTTGGAGGCAAAAAAAATAAGACTGGGTCTTATTTTCGGGAAAACACAATATGACTGGTTTTCACACTTACAACCGTTGCAACATCCCAATGGTCACAGGATCAATATTTGGGCACATGTTTATTTTTATTTATTTATATTTACAGCATTTGTTAATGGCCCCAATTGTGTGACTCTATATGCAAAGTAATAGTGAAACAAAAATGACGTAACAAACAAACATGACATAAATTATATAATTCCAGTGAATGGCTGTAGTCAATAATTAAGTGGACCTGAATATTGTATAAAATAGGAAAATTTTAGCAATCTTTCTGAAGATAAAGAGACAGTGCCATTCAGATCTTCAGAGGTTCAGGTTCCATACTATGCAGGGGTTACCATATAGAAAGCCTGCCATTTTCTCCACATCCAGGAACCCCACATAGAGGAGGGACTATCAGGAATACTTTATTAATCAAATGTGCAGTGAGTTGACATACAATCTTTGGAATTTAATTAAACATGAAGTATGAATCTGTTGAAAGTATCTAGACATAGCTTGATTATACTAAATCATAAAGGCCTTACTATCAACTTTGTCAATGCTAAAGCAACAGAGATCCATCCAATCAGATGGTACAATAACTCCCATTCTGAGAAAAATATCAGAGCTGTGTTCTTTCTCCCCTAGGATAACATGAGGCAAATGCAAAGAAAATTATAAAAATTATAAAATAAAACTATAGATCCCAGATATTATTTTAATGCTACCTTCTTCAACCTGATATCATATACAGCTAAGCAAATGTGGAAACCAACAGTTACCTTTACAATTTAACACTCACCTTATTTTACATGATATTTCCAGCTAGAAGGGTCCAAATTATCTCCCAAACCCTTCATAATTAAGATAATAATAATAATAACAACATTAATAAACAACCCTTTATTAAGGTTGTTCACACAGTCAACCAGATATTTAGTCTGGATTTGGCAATTTTGTCCCCTTATCAAATCCTTCCCAAGGATCTGGTATAGGCAAATGCTATTTAATAATATTAAAGGTATCATTGCAGGATTGCAATTGCCTGATGGTGATTTTATTACAGCTGATGGTGTTCAAATGCTGCAGCAGATGCCTACTACTATTTGTATATTTCTATATTTGCAGGTCTTTGTATTTTGTGATTTTCTCCAGATCTTTTTCTTCTACTCTATTCCACCATCCAGAATTTTTTGTCTTACTTGTCAACAATTGTTAAATCTAGAGTGTTGTATGGCAGATGTTTGCATTCTAAAGTCCCACAGCATTTTTCATTTTCTATTACTTTATTATTTCTTGCTTGCAGGCAAATGGTACTTCTTGCAGATATCCAATGCACCATTGTTGCTACTTTCTCATCCTGTTGTTTGTAGTCAGTCTGTGCAATTTTCTTGCAGCAGCTAAGCAGGTGAAGTCCATTGTTGCTTCAGCTTCTTTGCAGAAAGCATATCGGTGCTGTCTACTCAATTCTGACTTTGTATACATTTGTTCTTTAGGATTGGTCTTGTGCAACCAGAATTCACCCCACTATCTCTTTCTTCAACTATCCTAGTCTTAGCCATTGCCAGATGGCTTTGTCTTGCCAGGTGTCTTTTCTATTCTTCATTTGGTCTTTTTTTTTTTTTTGGTCTTTTTGGTATTCAGTAAGCCTTCATAGTGTACTAGCTTCAGTGCATCTTCTTCACTGTCTTTCAAATATTCTTCTATACTCATTTTTTTCTTCAACTATCTGGTGTACTTGCAAAATTCCTTGCCCACCTATGTTCCTTAGTAAATAGACCTCACTGCATGGGTGAAGGGCATGATTCCTTCTCATTGTTTTTATGGGCTTCCTACAGCATGGGTCAGTGGGCCGTGTTTGCAACTGGGCTGCGGAAACGGCAAGCAAGCGCACACATGCACGTGCATCCCCACTTGCACAAACAGCAAGTGAGCATGTGCACACATGCTTCATTTGCATGAGTGGTGGGCATGCGAGCATAGCACTCATGCAAATGGAGCTGCGCATGCATGCACTTGCCAGCCGCTCACATCCCTTCCCCCCCAGTCCCCAAAGCAGGAAAGGTTGGGGAATTCTGTCCTACAGGGCTTCAGCTTGAGTTTAGCACCTTTCCAGGTGGATTCCCCAGGTGTTAAGTGCCTTGGTAGAATTTCTGCCACTGTGTTTGGACTTTAAAATCTTCTTCACTTTTCTAATATATTCTTGCTCTTGAGAGTATTTGATGTTATAAGTCTAATGCCATGGTTCCGACAGATGAAACTCTTCAAAAGAACTTCGAGGCATTGTTTACCTTAAAGAATCTTTTATTCGAGTAGCATAATATCGGCACTACATAATCAGAGCCAAAAACTGAATTCCCCTCCCCTGGGCACATAGTATCGAAGCACAATTCCCTCCTCCAATTAACAGTCATAAATCACATTCCCCAATTAGCTTGAAGCGCGGGCTTCCTCTCCAGTTCTCCAGCCCGCCAATTCTTTATCAGCTCTGGGCTCAATAACCTTGATTCTCACCGCTGAGTTTAGTGTTGTTATGTCTAGCCAGACTCTCATTCACATTTCCCCCCCCCCAGCATCATCTAACTCTAAAAGCAAAAGGGAAAAAGATGGCTACATTTCCATCTGTTGTCAATGCAAAACATCCGATGTTAGCATCATTGACATCTGAAAGATGCCCAGGTATTTGTAGTGATCTTCTTCAACCAGACTCTTGATAGTATTTCCATAGGACATCTTGATTCCTTCATTTTTATTATTTTTCCCGTTGATGGTAAGGGTGGCAGATTTATTCAGTCCAAATCCATGGCAATATCTTGGCTGTTTATTTTGGACAGTGTTGAACAGCCATTCCATTTCAGGTGGCCTTTTTCCATAGAGTTTCAGATTTATTATCTGTTCACAACAATGTGAAGTTACAGCTGATTTTAGCTAGTGTTGGCCTTCATACGCATAGAGTTCTTCCCAACAACCTAGGACATTGTAATGAATCAATGCATTATATGTGGGACCCAAGCAATATGGCCTTTTGTAAATGACAAGATAGAAATTTTGTCAATGTGCAGATTTTCTAAGTACCATCCAAGATTTCTTTTGGCATGATACCCAGTGTGCCAATAACCATTAGGATCACCATGGCCAGTTGATGCCATAACGTTTCAATTTCAATTTTCAGTTCCTAAAACTTTGTAATCTCTGATTCTTTGTTTTCTATTCTCTATTCTGATGTTGCCACATCAATTTTCTGCACTTCCTTCTTTTCAACGATGGTTATATCTGATATGCTTTGAGCCAAGACTTTATCCGTCTATATTCAAAAATTTTAAAGTGCTTCTTTTTTACTACTTTTTCAACTATATATTTCCATCAATTTTACATTACTAGTTCATGACAATTTGTATAGATGCTCCAGTGAATAATTTTGGCAACTGTGTTAATGTCATTACTTATAATCAGTATGTGGGATTTTCTGTTTCTTCTGCTTCTCTGCCCAATCTGCCCTTTGAATCATTAATTTTTTTTTCAATTCTGGCCTGATTGCATTAGTTTGAATAGCTTGCTGTTCAAACTAATGCAATCAAGCCTTCAGTTTCTTTTCTAATGTTCCAGTTGTAAACAATTGCCAGGTTTTATCTAGATCCACTTTCCCCTCGATCTGTTGTAGAAGATGATCATCTTGCCAGTATTTGGTTCATGTTTTTATTACATTATCTCAGTATTCACTTTTTAATTTTTTAATGTTAATTAAATTTTTAATGCTAATTAACTTTTTAATGTTCCAGTTGTAAGCCATTGCCAAGTTTTATCTTTATCTACTTTTCTCTCGATCTCCCAATAATGATGATGATGATTTTACTGTGGGGACAGTAAAAAGCTCCTAAAAACTCTGAAAATAGCCCTGGAATGGCTAAACCTGTTTGTCATGTCTTTCTGAACAAATGAAATTGGAAGAGTTTGAAGCCATTAAAAAGGAAAAGGGGCCAACTAGTTAGACTATTCATCTTGTATCCTCTTTGGTTGTTTTTGTCTTGGCTAATTTCCCTTCTGAAAGCTCATATAGAATAGGGTAAAATAAAAAAAAATCAAGAAACAGTATTGCTTCTAAGACACTTTCTTTAGGTTTATGTATATATACCACACATGTGACTGCATGTGTAAAAAGACACTTTGTTTTCATAAACATAATAATTAAAATCTATTTAATTTGCTATATAGGCTAGCAGCATTTTTATTTTTGACAGATGCTCCTTGATTATATTAAGCAATTAATCCAGAAGTTCTAATTTCATTTCAATTAATGTTATTTTTCATACAGTCAAACTGGACTGTTATCAGGTTGTCCTTATTTTCATTAAAAGATCTTTGATGAACACTGTGATACTACTCCAAAATAAAGGAACAAGGGGGAAGTTAAGCATCAAACATGATTGAAAATGTAAAGTTCTTATAAAATACATGCATACATATTCACTCCTCCCCTCCACATAAAATAATATAATTTTGGTGATGCAGAAATCAAACTAGGAATGGGGAAATATTCAAGAAAGTATTTTGGTACCAAAGTAGGAAACTAGAAATGTAACACAACAGCCAATTAGGTGGGTTGGATGTTGTTGTGTTATTTTGCACCAAAGCTTGGGAAAAAAGTATATTAAAAGAGTGGTAGAAATCAAACTCGGCAGCAGCAGCCTTAAAAATTGATAAATACAATCCAATTAGTATTCCTTCTAAAGATGACAAGAAAACCTGTCTTAGAGAAAAATATAATTTGATTTATAAACATGATAATTCAGTTCTTCTGAAATAACATGCCAAAATACACTAAATTTTAGGACCATTTATTTATACATGGCATGGTATCAGAAGCTCAGTATGCTCTCCAAAGGGAAGCAAAAGCAATTGATATAAAACACATTTGTTAAACAAATACAAGAAGAGTATATAACCGTACAGTACAATGCTGTTTAGGCCACCTAAATCTCCCCTCCCCCAAAGCCAACATAAGAAAGTCAGTGGTTCACGTGAGAAAAGTAATGGACCTTTAAATTTCAGCTTTGCTTGATATTCATGAAGCATTGCAATATAGAACTCTCTGCATGTAAAAGAAAAACACCCTGCTCAGTTCTGAAAGAAATAAACACCATCAGTATTGTTAAAATTTCAAATTATTCTAATACTTGTATGTTGTTCATGCCTGAATAAACAGTGAATACAGACTCCAAAACACAATGGAAATCAGCCAGAACTATATGCATTTTCATAAAGTATAAAACAAATGCAAAATATATCTTTTCAATTTTAATTTATTTTATTTTGAATTTCACCTGTTGACCTGGTACATTTTAATGTGTTTAGAAGCTTAGAATTTGAATTTGAGGACACAACTAGATCAGATGAAAAGTTCCACTTATGCAGTGTTTAGTTATACATTGTGTCCTGATCTTATAACCTAGATGGGTGTTAAATTTGGAATAATGTCAAATTCTGACAAGGCAACAGAATATTAGATTAGTTTGGCAATTTCAGTTATTAATGATTGGTGCTCAGGTCTAATTTTTCCATTTCAATGAGGGGTTTCTGTTTAAAAAATCCATCCTAGCTTTTAACTAAAACATTTGTAGGATAGCAGTGAAGGTATGGTCGACCACATGCATTGTTTAACTCTAATTGACTGTACTGTTTCATATGGAGATCACTGACATTGTTTTAAATTCTCAAATTAAATAATAAAAGTTTATTCACAATATACATCTCAGAAAATGCATTCAGGGAGCATCATCCAATCTATTTTTTCAAAAGACATTTGGAAAACAGTGATACTATAAGGACAAGAATCCAAACTTCTACTACGTGTTAGGATTGTAAGCCCTCAAAATGGAACTGGGATAGCAAAATTCAGTAAAATAATAATAATAATAATAATAATAATAATAATAATAATAATAATAATAATAATAATAATAATAATAATAATAATAATAATAATAATAATAATAATAATAATAATAATAATAATAATAATAATAATAATAATAATAATATACTACAAAACAGTTCTTTAGGATTCTATAGAAGATTTTAAAAAGTTGTAAAACTTCTTAAAAAGTAATTTAGAGTTTATAATCCTAGATCACCAGGCTTGCCAACCTAATAATCAGAAGACATAGGAAGAAGTAAAATCAAGGCATTTAATACGTACATTATATATAATTAACATCAGTGATTGATTCAGAAAACAATTTCATTTTTTAAGAAATGCCATCTCTGCAACATTATAAAAAGGGAAGCATCTCAATCGAATATAGCTGCAATGGTGTAGATAAACGCAAAAATGACCAAGAACAAATGTCTCCAGATACATATGCCCATTCTCATGAAGATCAAACAAATTATCCCACGACTCAAGTCTGTACTGTGGCTCCATTTCTCTTGGCATTCACTTCTATTAAAAACATTGATAAGGTAAGGCATGTCTTGCCCAACCACTACCCTCTTGATGCCAGCCATCACTATCTCTACCTATGTGAAATGAGCCTATATATATATACATTAATATATTCATCATCAAATGTCTCTAGTTTGTTGGGGCAAACTCTAAAGCTATAAGAAGTCAAGAACAAGATATGTAGACTCCTGGATAATTAGAGGGTTTTGATTGCTTCCATTTCATCTTGAAATAAATAATAAAAGCATCTCTGTGTAAGACTACATTTATTAAAGGAATAGAAAAAAGGCAGGTTTATTGTATTCTTACTCTCATTAAAGCTTTGGAACTAAGTAATTAAAAATCCTACTTATAATTCCTTGGAAGAGAGCTCCATTGAATACGTTTTGTTCTTTTAAATAAATACCTTTGGGACTGATATTCAGGTTATCAAATAAGCAACTTCAAAGTGATAGCAGAATAACCTGAAATGCTAAAGATGAATTACTCCACAAATTGATTCTTATTTGTAAACAATATCTGTAACTGTCCATCAGTAATGCAGACTAAATAGTTTTGCCTCTTGGAACATAGATAAGAATTGCATCTAGCCTTTATGTAGAATTATAATTCACTTCAAGCTATAGTATCATTTTCTTGCCTCCCTGCTTTTAAATTCCATGTAAACTTTCAAGGACACAATTTACTTTTCAAATTATATTAGAAAGATGACTTAGTCAAGGTTTATACTGCAAAATATAACACTGACCATGGAAGAGTATTATGCCTGTACAAGTTTTGAAAATGATGTTGAAAAAGATACATATTAGTTCCACCAATCTATGAAATGCAAATTCCTCAGTTTGCCACCACAGTAGTTTAATTATAAGAAATACAATCTTCTAATTCAACCAGGAAGCAATTGCCCAACTATTTAGATGCCTATTTTATAGATTTGGGTAATTGCACTCAATACCATATATTACACTCAAAGATTTAAGATAGCAACATCAAAAATGAACACTAGTAGCGTGGAATATATAATTAACACTTTATAGCATAAATGCTAGTTCCATATATGAAGAAGCAAGCAAGATATATTAATTGCTTACAAGAATGATGTCAACTATTATCACCATATATATTGTCACTATATTTTACTAAGCAATAATAATATCTTTCACATGCCAACCTCAAAGTTGAAGCTAAGAAAGAGTGTAGTCTGCAATCCCTTGCGGAGATCTGGAGAGTATACTAGGATTATTCCTTACAGCAAGTCATCTACCTCATTATAATAATATAAGAACATGTACCAGCAGGAGATTGTTTGTTCAGGGAAAAACAACTTTTCAAAATGAAACTTGAAATTAAAAAAAGCAAAATACAAATTTGCAACTTCACGCAGACAATTGCTGCTTCGTATCCAGAAGCATTGGAAATATTGCGTTAAATAATAAATAAATGTAACAAATTAACTGGCAAAGTGAAACCTCAGATGCTGATTCTGGAATATTTTCAATTTAACGTTAAATAATCAAGATAATATTGTTATCTGTAGAAGACTAGAACTGTTGAGTCATATGATAAGCAGTTAATAGTATGCTTGAATAGCTTCAGTGTTCCAATGAACAATTGCTATCTCATGTGCTAATATCATTAAGTGCCATAGTATCAATACTGAACCACAATTGCTGTTGTTCACATAATTGTGGCGTCAATTAATGGAAGCTAAATCATGTAGATGATAGTTTCAGAATACTTCAGTAGAACCTTCCCCACCCCCACCACCCCTCCACATGCATCAGATATATATGGTTTGGCACATAGCTGTGTTAAAAAAATAAGTGTTCATTTATCTTATTCTTCTTAATTAAGAGTTTGTCATAGAAGCCAAAAGACAACATCTAAGGCTTATTCATTGAAATTAGAGAGAGAGAGAGAGCACCAGTGGCCACAAATAATTTTGTCCAAGCCATATGGCCAACTCCTACTGAGGTATATATTTAACATGAGCTTGTAAGTTTCCATGGATTTACCTATTCCATGGATTTTACCTTTATCATGGAAACATTAAATCCCTCCCTTCAACATTATATATAATAGATACCCAGTCACTGACTTCAATTTCCACCCTACTTTGAGAGGAAAAGTCACATCATTTGGATAAATACATGATTACATGTAGATTGTTCATATCATGCAGGACATCATTTCTGAGAGGAAGTGGAGTTCAGCTAAGCAGATGGATCAAAATTATGTCTTCAAACATCTAAAAAAATTCATAGGCAATGGCAACCTTAGGCAAATAAACAAATCCACACAATGGCAGTCTAATACTTAGTTCAAGCATATATGACATGTCCACTTGCAGCATCATATCATGATTTATCCATATGAATGGGGTTTTCATAAATTAATCCTCAGAAATTAATTTGATATCACAGGTTATTCAATAAAAAGAATTTGCACACATGGTTGAAAATCACAAAGCGCTAAACAATCATAATCATAGTCTGAGTTAATATTGATGTGAATTATGGATTTGATTATGGTCTGGAATGGCAATTGTGGAAAATTGGAAAAGTTAAAACTAAGGGAGTTAGGTTGAGATTGGTGAAATATTGATATTTTTACTTGCAATGATTGAAGATTGGACTGATTTATAAAAATGTTTGATAGAGTATAGGAAATAGAATATAGTGGAGAAATATTAAAATATATTAAAGTTATGTTCATTTATAAAATATGTATGTGAAATGGAATAGAATAAGAGATAGAATCTAACTGAGAAGTATAAAGTGAATAATTGGAGTAATATGTATAGGTTAGGAATAATCTGTATTATATGGATACCCGAATTATATACTATATGTTTATGTAATGCCAAATTGGAATATGTTAATAGTTAATTAAGCTCGAAAATGGGTGGAAATATTATTGATAGTTTTGCTTTTTTTGTGTTTTTTTTCTTGATTGGTAAAATAGAGAGGGAAATTTTAAAGAAGTAATTTAAATTGTTTATGTATGATTATATTTTCTATTTTGTTCTATGAAGTGCCCTATCTCCACGATGAGTCCTAAGCACTTGGCTGTAAAACAAAAAAAAATTCAATAAAACTTGTTATATAAAAAAAAAAGAATCATAAATTGTGATCCAGGTAACTGTATGAGCTATAGTTATATTTTAACAGGGATATTCTATGGACAATATCTATTTAACAGAATGCTAAATTCCAGATTCTGTTTCTTTCTTAAAGGTTTTCTAGGCATGCCAATTCAATTTCTATCTTTATCTCCAGCTAAGGCCCATAATATACAACGTACAACCTGCTATGCACTGAGGCTTATTGGATATTAGATTATGCCACTTTTCTCTTCCTGAAAAGAAGTTCGTGATGAAGATCGTCCCAACAAAAATTCCTTCTCATGAATCAGACTATCCAAGAGGTCCTCCTGCCGATAATTATGATAAACCTTCAAAAAGGCCAATATTGTAATTCCTAGCCAAGTCAGCCAGGCAGCCCAGAGGCCAAACTAGAAACAAAAAAGAGAAAGAGATGATGAGAATACTTTAAAAATATAAATATACACCTTTCCAAAAATTATACCCTCTAAATCTGTTAACTCCTAGAATCCCCTAAATTATTCGAACTGCTGTCTCAAAATACCTGTAGATCACTTTTGAGGAAAGTGAATCTAATACAATGTGTAAATCAGTACATTTCCCCCCAAACCTTTACTGAATAATAGTTAATGTTGAAGATTTTCTCAGTTCACAGTATCCACAGCTTACAATTATAAAATGGCTGAGTTGATACAATACATTAGGCTTAATTCAAACAAATAATATTAATGTGATATTTGACTCTATAGACACTTTAAAAAAAAACAATTCTGTGCAATCTGTAATTCTGTAACAAAAAGTCCATTACAGTAAGTGTATTTTCCAGACAATAGCAGCACATATCTTACATTACTAAAAGGAATCCAGTCCAGGTAAGTGTATTTTCCAGACAATAGCAGCACATATCTTACATTACTAAAAGGAATCCAGTCCAGGTTGGCATTACATATTCAGCCTTTATATTTCTTAGTCTGGTCCTTCTTTGTACTGCATCACAATTTTGCCTTTCCTAGAAATCTCAAGAATGTCATCTAAGAACCAATACACATACAGTATTCCTTGTAAGAGACTACAGATGCAAATAAATAGAAATTCATCTTCATGTTTCTTGAAGATTTATTCTTGCCATATTTATGCCTGGGTGTGCAGTTTCCAAATAAAAAAAACTATGCTGTCATCTTAGAGTGAGCTGAAATGTGCCTTTCCATAATTTCATGACTACAGCATTCACAGAATCACAGAGCTGGAAAATTAATTAGAGATTATCAATTCCAATTCTCTGTTTAACATAGAGTTTGCAACTACAGCTGTTGGATATCTGTGCAGGTTCTTCTTCAATATATCTAATGAAGTAGAGACCATCATCTTCCAAGTTCCACTGTTAAATTGCTCATTGTTAGGAAGTTTCTCTCAATATTTAGCCAAAATTAGCTTCCTTACAATTTCTATCCACTGGTTCCAATTGTCTTCTCCAAAGTAATAAAGATCTAATGTGTTCCATCTTTCAAAGTTGACAGATGGTAACAACACCTGTCCCTTAATTTTCTCTTCTGCATAATGTCCAACCATCTCTCCCAGAATTTGGTTTCTACCTTTTTTCCATATTTATTCATCTTTGGATATGCTCAAGCTCAGCTAGTTTATGTGAATGAACCGTGCCAGATTACAGACAGAAATGTTGTTTCAGAATAATACAGTGCTAGTCACCAAGTGCAGAGTGAAACAATGCTGAGTGTAACATTTGTGAACTGATTCTGGATAGCATTAAGTAAGGAGGATGCTATTTTAGTATGAAGATGACATTTAGTGACATTTGAAGTCTCTCCAAAGTTATGTGTCAGTTCTGTGGACAAAACTTACCTGTGTGATGGCAAACTGATCATAGAATGATGAGTTTTCTAAATTCAGCTCAAGATCTATATCTTGTAATTCTTCACAGCTAAAGGGAGAAGGCATTTTGGATGAACGAGAAGGAAAGGAAACATAATTCAGTAGTTATAAATTATCTTTCATAGAATCCATCCTCTATATCACTAACTCGCTAAATCACTCTAACGTACACTCCTTCTCTCTCAAACACACATAGACACTCACTCACTAAGTACGACAACTGATTATATGTCTTATTATCACACAATCTTGTGACTGTCTTTGAAACAGATAAGCTTTTATATTACAATCTCTCTCAAGTGTTTTAATGAACCTGTCACAATAGTTTTATTGCAGACAAGAAAAGCAAAGGGTCGACATGTCAGTGTCTTCTCCAACATTTTGTCAACGGTTCCCATTCTGACCAATTTCCTGAAGACAAGCTGATGAAGGTTACAGCTGAATTGGTATCATCTCAAACTGCATTCTTACTTTGCCAGGACCTCTCCTTGTATGTCCTTTAGAAAGGACATGCATATTATTTCACTGGCCACATACTATACAGAAGCTTTACCTCAATCCTCCAATATTCTCCACCTTAAAAAAATGAAAAATAGCTCATTTTTGTAAGGGCCCAGGATTTCTAAGCACTGTACAATTTAAAACCCACACAAGTCTTGTTTCCAAGAATATAAGTATATCATCTTTATACATACTGCATCAACCAAACAATTCAACAAAAAAAGTCTCCAAGTTCTAAACTTAAAATCCATATACAAGTACTATATCTCTCCAATTATCCCATCCATATGAAAATGCTCTCTTTGGCATCACGCCAGTGACTTTCAGCCACAATGAAAAGAAGCTATTGATCTTCAGAAGAAGATAATATTTGCATGTTTTATTTCCAATATTCCTAACAAAATTCAATCAAAAATAAAATCTGCATATAGATGGTCTTCTGTTTTCATTTTTAATAAATATCTTGGATTTTTACTTTTCTAATCCTGTCAATCACCTTGGAGGCTTATCCAAATATTTGATTAGCTGGTTAGATTTTTTTTTCAAAAGAAAAAAAACCCTGAGAGAATATTTTAGCCAAATATTCAAATAATCATGGCAGTCCTAAATAAAACATTCACTGATGGCATATACTGATGGCAAGGCAAAATGTAAAATCAGTGGTTTAATCATGAATGTAGATTATAAGACATGAAAATTCACTGTCTTAATACTCTACATACTTACACAAGATTTCTATTAAATCACGCACAGTCATTTAATCACTTTATACTTTTTTCCAAATAATCCCAGCGTGATTGACTGCATTTATTTAATATGAATATATTTAATGTGCAGTATGAAATTTTACACATATCTGATTGCGCTAGATATCCCCTGAGGCCAATTCAGTTGTGTAAAGAACTGAATACATTTAGCTTAATTCAGTGCAGTCCTAGTGAATATTTTTGTTCACCATAAGGCCGTATTCATCTCCCAAATTCTTATATTCATTTTGAGATTTCAGAAGAAACTAGTGAATCTCAACCACATATAATTTGCAGTGTTCTAAATATGGCAAGTAAAACTTTACTGGACCTTAAGAACATGACGACAGAGGCAAAATCTCTTATGTAACCAGTCTCACTTTAATAAACCTCCAAATTATGAAGTTCCTTGTTTTCCTTGTTTTGTTATCTGCATATTATGTGCTATTGCCCATTTCTCCACACCAATGTATCCTCTTCAATACTCACCTATTTGGCATGCTTCCCTTCTCAGTAATAGCATCACACCACATGTTAAACCCAACAGTCACGATAGTGCTGGCAATAAAGATGACAAAAACCACGAAGGCGCTAATCAGAAGATTCAGGAAAGCATAAAAGAAAGAGCTGCAATGAAAATTGGAGATTGGGGAGAAGAGAAAGACAAACATAACTCGTCAGTAACACAAGCAATAACTCTGAACCACATGCAGTGCTGGAATCGAATCAAAGGAAAGGAATCTAATCCATATCTAGCTCCACATTTCCCTACAGGTCTACCTCCTCCTGATTCTCTAAACTTTCTCTGGTTTGAGTCATTTTTCTAACTTGGCAGAGTAGCCAAGTAATACAAGATATCTTTCTCCTCAGGATGGAATACAACACACAAAATCAACATTGAATTTTTCACATTCTCTTTTGAATGCCCACCTGAGAAGTTGTTTTTTTTCCTGATCCCGTTCAATTCTTCAGAGTTTGATTTTCCCAGGCTCTTGTGGGCTCTGCCCACTATTTAGATTAACAGATTAGAGTCAGGTTTTCCTTTCAGTCTTTCCTGTCTGAACCTTTTGGGATGGGATTTCTTCCCTAGCTCTACCATAATGAAGATAATCTAGTTAAGATTGATCTATGTAAGCAGCAGCATTGACTCTAGGAACCTCACATGATAATTCCTATTTTTGGTTGCAGTAGGTAGAAGATGACATTTTTAATTATTTCTCTCATAGAGAAGGGTAACAATTACACGTACATACATGAAAGATTCTATTCAGATAGTTCTAATCATTTGGCAAGTCATAAGGAACAATTTAAAAGACCAGCAGAAAATAAAACTAAAAAAAAGTATGAGCAAATAGAAGAGTCTGGCACTCAAAAGTAACTATAAATATTATTTTGCAAACATTACTGCCTGAATGCAATAACCAAAAACTTAACGTTTCTGATCAGCTGCACTACTTTGAATAAATCAATAGACTCAGAAAACTTCTGAAATTGATTTAAAAATCTGAATATGTTCACATGATGACAACTGGCTTTTAATGTATGCTGGTGCTATACTGTTTAAATGAAATGCCATATATAGTCCCCTGAATGTAATTTGGACCTCATAGTATACTAGACATGTCTCTCCAGAAAACACTTCCACAGAGGATACAGAGAACTCTGAAAAGTAATTTTCTTATGAAAATGTTGTAGGGGAATCCTAAATCCTTAAGGGAAACATCTTTGGACTTACAATTCCTCCTTGGGATATGTAGAGTCCCCCTCTGAATCTAAATAGAGAAGTGAGTCTTTTTAACCTTCTGCTGATAGGACTGAAAAGCAGAACTTCTTGTGAGCAGAAACACTGCATAGACCTTTCTGATTGGCTGCAGTCAATCTCAAATGGTGTTCTGATGTTAAGTTTCAAAGATTTTGGAAACCATATTCATTGCTGGTATAATGTATGCTGATCTATCCTTTGGGGAGGAATATTATTTCTAGGCTGTGCAGTGCTTCAGATATGAGAATGGTGTTTTGAAGTCTAAAGGAGATTTTATGAAAGCTCTTGTAGTCAGCTATGTAAATTACAGTAGATAATTTTAAATGCAGAATTGTTTGTAACAATTGAAAAAAATAACCCTAGCTGCAGGATTTTGCTGTTTTAGAATGAATATGCATCACAAAATATGCAGGATACATAGAAAAATGCAGTTGCTTTAATGAGTTGCAGACATTTTGGAACTGATATGAATCATTGCAGCATTCTGAATGTGTCTGATACTCAGGTGCAGCAGATCCCAGGATAATTATTTAGATATCCTGATATTCTATTTTATGTTTATGACATCTGGTAAACCAAAATCTTCCTCTCCCCTTTCTTTCATCAAGTCATAATGAAACAGTTTTAAATAACTTCATAGTATATATCAGCAAATGCTATAGAAACACATCTCCACAGATCAAAAAGTATTTGTTACACAAATGTGGCTTGGGTTGCTTAGCTGAACATGACGGTTTAGCCCACACTAAAATAGTACACATTGTCTGTTTTAGCTTCTGCTCATCATTCTGCTTTGGGTTAATCTGGATGCTAATTTTAAGAAAATGAAACTATCTCCAAGTCACATTTCTTCTTTAAAAATATTCATTTCTTTCTTATTCTCTACAAGGTTTGAGAAATTCCATAATGCAACTTAACACAATTTTTATATCGGATGAAATTTTCATGCCTCAGATATGAGATTTTCTTCTATTTACCAAATGTTATAGCTTGATACTGCATTTTAGGGTATACATAAAAATGCTTTCTACTTGGAATGGAAAAGATATGTAAAGACAAGACTCATAGGTGACTTCAAAACTGCAAAGTAATGGTCTAAAATTCTGGTCAAAAGAAGTATATGAAACACATATATACATCTCAGAACTAGAATATTTGGGAGAGTAAAGAGCCATACCATTATGGATCATTCACATCTTTAGAGATTGGAGCTGAAACAGCTCATCAATGGTAAGATAAAAGTTAGACCAAATGGAGGAAAAATTTGCACGGATGTAGGTCTTCAATAGCTGTCACATAAAATTACAATAATGAACTATGCACAAAGCACACTGAAACATCTGCCTGGAATCATGCCTACTTTTGCATTGAATAGACAATGCCAACATAAATTTTCTAAATGATCTGACTTTTACAGCAATAGGATATGATGGGATTAATTCAGTACAATGGAAACTTTTAGGAAAATTTTGCAAGTATTAACCAGATCTCCAGATCTATTGTATTACAATTTCCAGCATCTCATTCACCTAATACATCCATAGGGCACCCAACTGGGGAATGAAAGGTCTAACTAGAATTAATCACTTATAATTAGTCATGCCAATATTTTTTATTTGTTTAGCTTTTTGGTATGTATGTATTCTTTTATTGATTTTACAGGTAATCTTCATTGAACAATCAGCAACTCTTTGAAGTTAAGGTGGGGCTGAACAAGGCAAATTTATGACTATTCCTCATAGCTGTGCCTGTCTCAGCATCCCCACAATCACATGATGTGATTCAGGTAACTGACAATTGGCTCACAATTACTATGTCCTGTAATCATTTGTGAACTTCACTGCCAACATCTGAGAAGCAAAGTCAATGGGGAAGCCATCAGGAGTTCGCAAATGGCAATCATATGACCAAGGAACACTATAACCACATGGGATTCACCTAACAATGGCATCTGGAACTGCCACCACTGATGTCATGCTTTATGACTATGTTGCTTAGCAATACAATTACCAGCCCCAATTAAGTGAAGTCTCTATCTATACATTGATTTGAATGCTTAAAATATATATTTAAATAGCTTTTGGATGTTTTATCCATCTCTTTGGATGACCTTGCCTGCTATATTAGGCCATCATCTTGTGCAGCCATACTTGAAAATAAATCCCATTAATCAAAAAACTTGGTCAAGTTACACAGTTGTACAACAATTAAGTAATGAGTATAGGCTACCCTTTCCATCAGGATATTCTCCAGACTGGATTTACCATAGCTGGCTGTGAAAATCTGGAAGGCCAGTAAACAACAGCTGAGAGATACAGAAAAAAATATGATGCCATCAAGTAGCTGGCTGGATTTATGAAGTCCCAAAATGGTATGCCTATCCCAGTTGTCTGGTTTACACCTCTCACAGACAGTACTCTAAATGACAGGGTGGTTCAATATTATGGGAGGTAGTGTCCATTGCACTTGGAGAGCTCCAGATTACAGAATCTTCCCATCCCAGATTAGTCATTGTTTATTTAACCATAGTTTATTTGATTACCCCAACTTCGTTGTGAGATAACAAGGGTGGCTAATCTCTGGAGCAATGTGTTGTAGGAACCAAGCCAGCCAGAGCACAATGGAAATCCCCCTCCTCAGGGAAACCAACTTTTGAAAAACCCCATTTGGTCCCCTGGAGCTCCAGGAATTGCATCTGCGGGGCCCCCATAGCAGCCTGTCTCCGGGGAGATCTTCCCCCTTTCTTCTTCACCTCCCCCGACCTCTCAAGAAACAGCACCCCCTTCGCTTCGGTTCCCGGCCCAGGTGGAGGCAAGACCAGCACTTACTCCTCGTGGCCTTTGCAAAGGAAAAAGAGGGTCCTCCAGGCCTGCACTGCGGCGAGTAGAAGGGAGAGGAGGCCGGCGAAGAGGCTGAAGCGGCAGGCGGACTCGGGTCCCCACTCCTGAACGGTGAAGCGCTGCCGCTCGGCCGTCAGGTTGGCGTTGAGCCACATGCCCTCGGTGAAGAGCAGGCAGCGGCCGTGGAAGTCGTTGCTGTTTTCCGATAGCGGCACCACCACGATGAAGCTGAAAAGGAAGGCGAGGAAGTAGCAGATGCATTGCGCGAAGAGGAAATTGCTCAGCGCCATGATCGCCCGCCTGCCGCAGACCGAACCGCCGGCAGCCCAGAAACAAGGAGCCAGCCCGAGGATGCGCAATGAGAAGCGCGCCTACGCCTTTTCCCGCAACTGCCCTCCCAACCCCCGCGCCTCCGAGGGGAGGGGAGGAGAGCGGCACCTGCCAAATCTGGTTATAGTGAGGTTTCTCCAGAGTGTCATTCTCACTGACAGACGTTTTAGCTCTTGCCTAAATAGGGCTAGGGACTAACCTCGGGCCTTCAACATGAGTTGTCTGGCCTTGGGACCAAAATAATAATAATTTAAACAATCAGTTTTACCTCCCAAATACTATTTGGTTTTTTAAAAAAAGTAATCAAACGTCCTCTCCAATATTTTGAAAGTATCAAGGTACTGAAATCTAATTTGTAAACATCAATTAATGTATATATAACCTCAACTGAATCCCATGATTCTTTTACTTAATACAGAGCCTAACTCATTCATTTGTACAAATATTTTGTCCATGGATCATTAGATAAATAGTTAGCTCTGATAAATAACATGCTATTGTATGCATCAGATAAACTGGACTGTGATCCATGAAACCAGCACTAACTAATATTGTCTGATCTAGAAAACTAAGCAGGGTCAGCCCTGTTTAGTGTTGGATGGAATCCACCCTTGAAAATCCTAGCAAAATAATATTAAGGTGAAGATAGCCATGGCAAATGATTTCTGTATTATGCCAAGAACACTGTGTGGATGTGTCCCTGTAAGTTACCAGGGACTTTAATATGCCCCAGAAGTTTTTATCTTGCTGCAAGAAATGTACACAGCTGCCTCTCTAACTCCTAAGTAGTTGTGCTTAAAGTTGAAATATTAATAATTGGGTGGGGAACCTTTAATCATATAGAAATTATGGGTACTACAAGCTACTACATTTTTCAGTAGTTGTGCTTTTCTCAGGTCATTTATTTATTTACACAGGAGGATAATACTTTACAGCATGAACCTGTGCTTTCAGATTAAAAGGGATTCCTTTAATTTTGAGTTACACTCCATGTGATATAAAAGTATACAGGAACCCCAGTTCTCATATTGGCAGTGTATTTCTGTGGGGGGGGGGTGTAGTGCATTATGAGACATAATTGGTCCAACTTGGATCAGTCACTGGCCATCAACATTGGTCCAATTGCTTCAAAGTGTTTTCTGCAATTGATCAGCAATCAGATTCTTGTGGAGTGCATTGATTTTCCCCAAGGGACCATCTCTCGCCATATGCTTCTACTGACTTTGCTCTCCTTTTATAAGGCAGTAAAGACTTGGTAGTGTACTTAGGCCTGGGGCCTCGAGCGTGTGAGAAACCCTATCTCTTGGGTATTTGATCTGATACCTTCTTCAACTGCTATGTACTTTATTTTTTCTATTGTTACAAGTTTATTTTAATTTGCCACCCAGAGTCTTCTGTTAAGATGGGTAGCCATACAAATTGATTAAATAAATAGATTTCCCTCCTACATAAAAAGTTGTATGCAAATATACCAGAATACTGAATGAATTTATGATATGTACATTGCATGCACAATGCATATAAGCTTTGAGAGGAAGTATATAAATGGAAATATTTGCATGTGTGTGCATACACACATACCATATCTTTGATGCACAATACAACTTATTTCATTCAAGATTCAGCATGTTGTATTTTGTGTTTATTCCAACAAGGAGAGGAAGAAAAAACAGCCTAATCCCAGGACCTAATGATTCCAGTGCTTTTTAAAAGCAATTGGCTTCTCTTGGCAAGTTTTGTCATAATAATTACGGCCATATAACTTTATTTTATACAGGATCAAATATGTAAATAGCATTCATCAGCACCAAGGAGAACTCCCCCGTTCTGATTGCAACCAGTGCACTTGCTTATATGAATGCCGCTGTCCATGGTTCTGACCTTCACATTGCCCTACAGTACTATCGAAATTAAAACTGTAATTCTGGCCATGTTCCCCATGAAGCATGGGGACTGACTACAAGTAAAATCTTTATAGTCTGAACCGGAAAAATATGTTGACATTAATAGCCATGAATTAAAGTTATATAGATTTGTTCTTAAGATATATGTATTTCTGGTCATTTTTATTAATGTATTTTACAGCTATGTGGATTAAAACAAGTGTGTATTTTCTAGGATCAAGCAGCAGCACTTCATGGTTCATCTTATGCAAAGATCTTTTTGACACAAGAGATGCTATGTACATGCCCATGCACACTCCGGATAACATGTCTTTATAGTCCTTATTTGAATATTGATTCTTGTATATCCAGTACATCATTGCCCAAATCAAAGAAGGAATGAGCAAATAACATTTTAATTATCTTTCATTAAATTAATCTAATGTTATTAAAACAAGTTTAAGCTTTCATCTGGCCCCATCCTCTTTTTAAGTGCAGTCTCCAGTATGCTTTTTAAAGTCAAATTCATGGTCTGAGAAGGTTAAGAAACTTTTAAGAAAAATGCCCTAAGAAGCAAAGTGACTAAATATGTCCACCAAGAACTGAGCCAATGGGGAAGTATTGTTCAATGACTATTGGGGGAAAAACAGGAAAAAATGATAAAATGTGAAATAGTTTCCTGAAAATGGCTATCTAGAAATCTGTGTTAGTTTGCACAGCTGTAAATGCCTGATCTCTAGACTCCCACATCATGTATAAACATGAGAGAGGACACAATTTCATATTTGTTTGTTTTACCTTTATCAGCACTATTGCAATCAATAATCTTGCAATATTGCAAATGAAAATAATTGCCACTACCCCACCATTACAAAAGAGCACTGCTCCCCTCCTCCCCCACACACAACCCACACAACCCCTCAAATCTTTCTCATCTTAGGTTGCCTCAAAAATATGCTTGATCATTAAACAACCACATTTTTGGTGTAAAAAAAATCAGTTCCAAATTGATAGTGGTACTCTGCACTTCAGTGATAGGTGCTATTTCCAATACTGAAACAAAGAATATACTGTGGATTTACATACACTATCCAGATTATACCTATAATGGGAATAGTGAGCAATGTATGATGATCCCTCCAAATGTACCATTTGGAGACAGTGGTAGTCTGAAGAGGCATCTAGGTTGGATAGAAAAAGCACAGTTAGTTTGTGCTAATTTTGTAAGAGGACATAAATCTAGCAACATTTGCCAACTGGTAATCAGCATGATGGCTGTCTCCCATATGTATGCCCAATCCACATTGTAGAAATAATATTAGACCAGCAATAGAAGAAATGTCTTCAGAGTAATTTCACATTTGATTGTGTAACATACAATGATTTGTCCTTCCAGACTATCTCACTGCACTTTGTATCCAAGGGTAGATAAAGTACCTAAGAATGGATACAGCTATTTTTCCCCCTCTGAAGGTTTGTTGGGGGAGGGGAGTGAGAATTACAGAGCTAATAGACAGATAAAGTCCTTCTGAAAGATTAAAAAAAATGCAGTTTCAATTCTTGCCTTACGTAAAACAAAAACTCACATCCTGAATTATGTTTTCATTGTAGGTGTAATCTATTCTCCTGGAAGTTGTGCAATATTTTATTTCCACTGCTGAGAAATTGATTAATTTCTAACAGAGCCCTAGCCCATTTTTCAAAGAATGGAACAAATTGCAAATGATGATGCCCTGGGGCAAAGTGATTTTGCTGATAATTCAAGGTCTTAAGCGTGAGGACAACAGTGGATAGCAGTAGCCTTTTCATTAGATTCCCAAATATTACATTTTACTTATGTTTGGAAGATTGGGAAAGAGAAAAATCTAAACTGCTAAATGGTATTCTCAAGTTCTCTTCTTTGAAATGTAAACCTTTATGATTCGTAGGCTTTTTCTAAAATTAAAATGGGAATCAATGAGGATGTGAAGCTCAGTTTGTTCCTTACTGGAGAAAAAGTTGGATAGAAAGTAGGAAAATTTGTTTCAGTTTGTATCAGTGCAGAGGGTGGAAATTTTACTCACAGACTGTGATCCTAGATTCTCTTAAGACAATTCCATTTTCTCTCCAGAGACCAAATTCCACACCATCTACTTTTGAAATGGATACATTCATTCAGTTTTGAGACCAAAGTCAAACCAAAGATTTAACATAGAAACTTCAGAATTGACTTGAGATGGTGCCCCACATTTATCATCACTTATCAGCATGTCTCTATAAGAAAATCTAATCCTGTAAGTGTACAAATTACATTTACAAAACTAGAAGGAATGAGACTGTTCATAGGAGAAACAATCAACAAAGTGGTTCTCAAAACAAAGGCAAAATGTAAGAATGAACTTTAGAAACAGTCTTGTGCAATCCTACACAATGCAAACCTACACAATTCATTCAGCAGCAAAGACATCAACATAAAGTGGAAACTTGGGCAAAGAACTCCATATGAAGCTGATGAAACTGAACTATTGATGATAGCTGCAAAAATTCTATACCAATAGAATCACAACCAAGAAGAATATCACTTACTTACTTACTTACTTACTTACTTACTTACTTACTTACTTACTTACTTACTTACTTACTTCTAATTTAGAAATTTATTTGTTACCCATCTTGTATCCAATGAATCTGGGCAACTTACAACATAAGAACTTGGGTAACCACTTGTAGAATACTGCTGAACAGCACTACCATAAAAATTGTCTAGAAAAAAAAGCAGCTAAATACTGGTAGAAAGCCATATTTGTCATCTTAGAAGTCAGAATGCTTATATTGCTAACAGTGCTTTAAGGAAATCATTAATTATTCAGTGTTAGCAGTAATCCTCTTCTAGAAACTGTTTTTAAACACGGAGAGTGTTGTTGCAGCCAAGACTGGTACCTAAGCAGACTCATCCCTTCAAATTAGACAAATGCCAATTTAAAAATATCTCAATAAAAAGTCATAATCTTTGTTTTGGAAATTAGGAACCTAGAAGTCTCCAGAACTTTTAGCAAGTTCAATCAGCACAGTCCATATTGAGAGACAATATGATATAATTTCAGTTATATCTGCAGGTTCCCCAAACTTTCTATAACATATTTTAGATTGTGCCTGGCCCAAAGGTCCAAATCTGAGAGGCAACTGAATCCAAGGCTCCCTAGTCTTAATCCAACACGTTAATCATTATATCTAAGGGCCACAATTCAGTAATTCAGTAATTTATAGTAATCTATTAAGAGTACGTTACAGTACAGTATTCAAAAGTAATTTTCTTGAATTAACTATTTTTTCCTCTTCTTCTGTGCAATCTCATTGTATGGTTTTTATTAAACCTGATAAAATGCTGGGAAAGAGTGAACAACAGTCACTAAGCACCCTTGCAAAGAGAAGCTTGTGTCTGCACGTGTGCAGAATATACAGTGCTATCTCTGAGACAGAATTGGCTGAGCTGAAATGAAATCAAAGCTAAGCCTCTCTGTTGCAATTGCCAGACAATGGGCAATCTTATTTAGCACAGTAGTGTGGCAGGAAAGGTCAGCCTGACCAGAACAGAAAAACAGCCTTCTGTGATAGCAAGAAATATTCTTTTGCATGTTTTCTTTTGACCCTTTGCCTTTATCAAACAAAAAGGTGAAATTCTCTTAAGTACTTAAAAATAGCATTGTACTTAAAGGCGCCAGTCAGAAAAAGTAGCCAAATGCACCATAATACAAAGGTCCTTGGCAAGGTCTTTGCAGGAAAAAGACAGAATCTGCAGCTGCCAAAAGTTCATCTTCAAATTAAAGGTATATGAGAAAGCTATTCATGAATATTCACACTAAGTTGGCATCTCCAGTGTATGTCCATCTGCCCTGCCTAAGCTGTGTTAAAGCATAATGAGGCTACAGGCTTTCCCACATATGTATTCCCCAGAAATATTATCAAAATTATCAGATGTTCCTTACCATGAACCTCGCTCCATGCTTCAATAGTTTTAAAGTGTTAAAAAAAACCAATATTCCATAGAGGAACATCATCTCTGCCTTTCAGGTATTATGTAAATTAGGCAAATATATGATAACTTTTTTCTAAACTATGGGACTCATAGGTGTAATGATTTAGCACAGTGTTTCTCAACCTTGGCTACTTTAAGATATGTGGACTTCAACTCTCAGACTTTTCCAGCCACCCATGCTTTCTGGGGAATTCTGGGAGTTGAAGTCAACACATCTTGAAGTGGTCAAGGTTGAGAAACACTGATTTAGCATATCAAGGGCATCAAATCCTCGTTCAGTTTGAGGCTTTGGATCTGGCTGTCTAGCATCCCTCAATACTGACCACGCTGACCGAGTTGGCTGGGAGTTTTAAGTCAGAAACTTCTGAAGAGACACAGTTCCATAACTCTGCCTAATAGGGTTGTTTTGAGGATAAATTGGGAAGTGAGATAAGCCATGTTGCCATCTTGAGCATCCAGGATAAAGAGTGATACTTTTAAAAATGTGAACCACAGTAGCAGCAAGAGATATCACTAACTTCATTATGCAATTCAACCCATCACAATGACTTTGATTTATATTAAAAGTGATACCTCCAATCCCTGGATCTGTCAGAAATATGGAGTGGCCCCAGAGTGCAACCTGTCACTAGTTTCTAGCTTGTAAGACACCTATCCAGCATTACAAATCAATCATAATGGTCTTCAATGTGATTCCTCTTTCCCTCATCTCTCTATCTGACCCCATCCATGCAAGGTAAACCAAATTGTGTGTTGGGGGGGATTTTTTTTCCCCACAGAATGACTGATGGGGAAGTACATTTTTATCTATTGCTTTCTGATCCCTCTCAGGTCATTAATTATTCTGCCTGACATAAGTAAGGCTCTCAAGTCAATTGCTGTAGAATAAATGATAGATTTTTTTGCCTCCAAAGAGCTCATTAAGACATGTTTTATTAGAAGGGAATTTGCTGATTAATCAACCATTCATTTGTTTCAAGAGCATCTTTTCCCCAGGATAGGCTGTACTACTGAAATGCCCCCCCCCCCCCGCCGATCAGGCCCCAGCTTCCACAAAATATTACTCTTTATTCCAAATATACAGGGTTACCTTGATGTCAAAGATGATTCTCTACTTTATTAAAAAGATGCAGAGTTCTGGGGTTCTAATTACTTATAGGCAAGTTGAGCTTCCCTGATGTACTCCTGTCATAATTAGAAGGCCTAATCCCACAGTTTAAATAAACAGTAGCTTTGCAGTTGAAAAAAATATTACATTGATATTAAGTCTCCATTCAGCCTCACCACCACCAACAGAAGAAATTCCACTGGTAAAGATTGTGTCAATTATATAAACTGGAGCTCAAATCAAACAGGAATATTGTGCTCTCAGAAAAGTGGCCAATATTTGAAATTGTGATCATGACCTTGCAATTAAAGCCATGCCCCTTTTGATGCATATTAGTGCAGTTATGACTGCCATCTTAACTTTTCTGATACACGTCTATGGACATCCCTCATTTAAATACACATATCTGGGGATGGAAAGAGCATCAGTATAATAATAATTAACAACAACAACAACAACAACAACAACAACAACAACAACAACAACAACAACAACAACAACAATAATAATAATAATAATAATAATAATAATAATAATAATAATAATAATAATAATAATAATAATAATAATAATAATAATAATAATAATAATGTTGGAAGGGACCTTGGAGGTCATCTAGTTCAACCCCCCGCTCAGGCAGGAAACCCTATACCATTTCAGACAAATGGCTGTCCAGTCTCTTCTTAAAAACTTCCAGTGTTGGAGTATGGAGGAGAGATAGTTATGGAAACATGAAAGAACAATGGCTAAATCTGACAACAATTTAACCTTGTCATGAACTTACTGGCTTGGTTCACACATATCCTAAACCACAAAAAGTTGCTTGTTGATTTAGTGGTGTGATCTCTGAACCAGTATGCAATAAACTAGTTTAATAAATGAGGATGCAGGACTTTTAAAAAAGCATAAATTGCTGGTATGCAGGGACTATTTAAGCTTTTAACCTTTCTCAGATTCATATCCAAATAAAACTTTGTATTGATTACTCATATTGAAATAATAAGCAATAAAATTCAACATGGGAGAAATTGGACATACTTAGAGGATGGGGGGGGGGTAAAGGGATATTATGCCATTTTCCAAGAATTTGAAGAACTATCCCTTAGATAGTCAGGGCTTGTTTTGCTGTTAGCCTAGAATGTAGCACACAGAATAAAGGACTTAAGCTATAAGGAAGGAAACTTTTAGTTCAGTTATGAATGGATTGATGAATTAACTTATTGTTAGTACAAAATCAATAATTTACAATTTAGAATAAAAATCAATACTTTAAAAACAATGAGATAGTACAAATGATTGGAACATTACTTTGAAAGCTACAGCATACTCAAAAGAAATAGACTCAACATGGATATAACCTGCATAAGTAATTTTGGTCTGCACCAAGATCTAAACTGAACTAAAGGGATGAGCTGATGTTTGTGAGATATGCCCATATCCACAAAAAAGGCTTTTTCAGTATGTGAGAAATAAAAGAAAAACCAAAAGGATGAAGGTCTTTTGCAAGGAGAAAAGAATGAATTGATTGTAGGTGATGGCAAGAAGGAAGAATGCCATAAATTGTATTTTACATCTGTCTTCTATCTGGGAAGAAATTAAGCCCAAGTTGATCATTCTTGAGCCACTGGAGGAAGAAGGTAACTGCAGCATAGAATAGAGAAGAAGAAGGTAAAAGAACCCTTAACAAATTGAAATGAATTAAAGTCTCTAGGGCCACATAGATTACATCCTAGGATATGGGAATAACTAGTGCATAACTGGTCTCAATCAACTTTTAGAACTCTTGGAGGAAAAAAAACTTGAAATCCCAAAAGAATGGAGAAGAAAAAAAGGAAAAAGAAAGATCCAGGAAGTTACAGATCTGTTAGCTTGTCATCTTTAATGGCTCGGGCCCTTATATGATTAAACATATTTATGACCACATGAACAGGAAGCCACAAAAAAGATAGCACAGCTTCTTCAGAAGCATGTCAATCCAGACTAATTTGATTTCCTTTTTCAACAAAACTATTACATTAGCAAAGTTTCTTAAAATATCTTCATTATAAAACTGATAACATGTGGCCTAAATGATAAATTGTTAAATGGGGTCATAATTATTGTATCCAGAGAATATTCATAAACAGTTGCTTATCATTTCTGAGAGCTGTATTAAAACATGGGCTCTGCTTTGTTCAACATATTTATTCATGACTTGGATGAAGGGGGATTTCAGGAATGATTATCAAATTTGCAAAGGACAAAAACTAAGAGTAGTGGCTGACTCTCTAGAACAGGAGAAGATTCAAAAAGATCTAGGCACACCCAAACAATGGGCTAAAACAAACTGAACAGAATTTAACAGGGAGAAATATAAACTATTACAATGGTGGTAAAAACAGGAAGGTCTAAAAAGTTTTATTATATGAAAAAGATATCAATATTCTAGTAGCTCATAAATTGATCATGAGCTAATAATGTGATGCAGCTGCTAAAAAAGGCAAATAATATTTTAGAATGTATTAACAGTAAGTAGAGTCCAGATCAATGGAAATAATTGTCCCCTTCAGTTCTGCCTTGGTCAAGCCCCTAGGATTATTTATTTATTTATCTATCTATTTATGTATTTGCCCATCTCATAAATGCAACTCTGAGTGGATGGCAAAGTTTAAAAAAATACAATATAAAAACACATTTTACAAACAATTAAAACCACAAAATGGCTGCCCAAAGCCCATATATCAACAATGTGGACTCAATTACTCTTCTGAACTCTGTCTTCAAGGATTTCCAAAAGATTAGTTAGAGTTAATCTAATCTCAGGCAATCTAGTGTTCGAAGAGTAGGCATAGTTGTGGAAAAGTCATGCTTTCTGGGTCCCACTAGGTGACCACTCTTGATTGATGGGAGCCAGAGCATGCCCCTCCTTCCCAACCTAATGGGATGGCAAGAAAGAATGGGAGGATGGCAGCTCCTCAAATACTGTTCTTAGCTCCACAGTCTTAAAGGACATTGGCAAACAGAAGAAAGTTCAAGGAAGGCTATTAAGATGGTTAGGTGGATGAGTGTAAAGGACTATGGAGACAGTTTGAAGGAAATATGAGTCAACTGTTAGGAGAACAAGAACAGCTCAGAAAAATAGGAATGAATGAGAAAGAAGCAGAGTTGCTTTTGTTGAGATGGGCAGCTATATAAATTTGATTAATAAATAATAATAAATAAATAACTTCAATATAGACCCGCCTTGACTCTCTTTAGAAGAAGAAAAAGAAAAAGAAAAAGAAAAAGAAAAAGAAA